>OU342535.1:14203177-14803177 GCA_910589475.2 Bembecia ichneumoniformis
ACGGTTTGTATTAATTGAAAAAGCAATAAATGAAGATTTGTGTATACCTACCTGTAAAATTTCCAGGAAAAAAATAATGTTGCTAGAATTACATATATACAAAAGTTTGTGAAGATGTTTGGATATTTCTTATATAACCAAGCTAAACTGCTATACAAATTTGGATGAAACTTGGCACACAGATAGACTATGCTGTGCATTACAGACGATACTTATTCATTCAGTAAGTTTGTAAGTTCCCACGGTGGTAGTATGTTTGTTTATGTCTAATGCGTTTTCAACGTTTTACTTCTTAAATTCTGTGATCTTCGTAGACTGCTTCTTACTCTTCATATTTGCATAGCCGTGGGATTTGACATTTTATAAATTGGCAGCCGATTAGAATTTATAAACGTCTTTATAAATTATGCATTATATTGATATGTTTATTTATTAATTCTCACATTAAAATATAAAAAAAATCGTAAAAGAGTGTCTGGCTGTTACTACGTTTTCATGACGAAACCACTGTTGAAATTGTTGAATATTGGTGTACGACAATAAAGGCCTTGAAAGAGACAATATTAACAAAATCTTAATCTTAACAAAATCTTTAGAAGATTCCACGATTATCCGCTCTATTGTGCTTACTCAGTTGTCCTCTAATTCATTTAATTAAGGAAAATTATGTATTAGTTCGGGGAAAAACTCATTTCGCATATAGTATATGTATGAACTTGTAATAAAATCTCTTTGGTTGTATAAATAGTATCTGGCTGGCTTTGATGGCATAAAAAGGTTACATTTCAAAAAAAGAAATAAATTAATAAAATGTCGTTTCCAGCTATTTTTCATTTGTTTTTCTTTCTGTCAAACTGAAGAAATGCGATACATTTTAAAATTTTATTACAAAAAAGGAAAAAATGCAACGCTAGTCGCAATTTTTTTTTGTGACGTTTATGGACTTAATGCAGTGTCGGTAAGAGTAGCACAAAGTTACGGACAAAATGGACGCCATTTTTGAAAAAGTGGAGCAAGATCGGCATATCAGTAGTTACAACATGGCTGAAGAACTGGCAATGGAATTGGCAAAACAGTTTTGACCCATTAGAAAAAAGCTGGATATACAAAAAAGCTCGACATTTGGGTGCCACACGAGCTCACTGAATGAAATTTTATGAATAGTGTACTCATTTGCAATTCTTTATTGAGACGTGATGAAATCGAACCGTTTTTGAAAATATTGATAACTGGTGATGAAAAGTGGACCACGTACGACAAAAACGTGCGAAAAAGGTCGCGGTCAAAGGTCGGTCAGGCTTCACAGGCTGTGCCAAAACCCGGGTTAACTCGCAATAAGGTGATGCTGTGTGTATGGTGGGATTGGAAGGGCATTGTTCATTATGAGCTTTTACCGCCGGGCAGAACCATCAATTCGGATCTGTACTGCCAACAACTGATGAGATTAAAGCAAGAAGTTGAGAGAAAGCGGCCACAATTGTTAATAGAAAGGGTGTGGTCATTCATCACGAAACATTTTTAGCCACTCAGCAAAAATTATGAGAGTTTGGTTGGGAGGTGTTAATGCATCCGCCTTGCACCTTCAGATTTCTACCTGTTTCGGTCTCTTCAGAATTTTTTAGGCAGTATCATGTTAACATCAAGAGAGGACTGCCAGAACTACTTGTCGCGTTTTTTTAAATCAGAAATCAGAATCAGAAATCCCAAAATTTATACAACGGGATCATTTCACTACCTACAAAATGGCGAAAACTCATCGAACAAAATGGCACATATGTATATACTGTAATAAATAATCTTAAAAAAAGTCTTAAATTTTCATATAAAATCGAAGAAACTTTTCCCCAACCTATTATGATTTTATGTCAGTGTAATAATTATTACTACCTAATGTTCGTCCATTCGCTGGTTGAAAATTGAAGATGGTTGGTAATAAAAAAAAAAACATTTTCCAAAAATCTTTATTAATAAACAAAAAACGAAATCGTTTCACAAACAAATAAGAAAAAAGAATCTGAAGTCTTCGTTTTATATTAGGTTTTGTTTTATACTAGTAAGAATATTACTAGTATTCGCTCACTGTTCGATAAAAATAAAAATGGATCTTCGAAATGTATGTACGCCCATAACTTTCGAACGGATAGACCGCCGCCAAGCTTGTAGCGAAGTGCGGCTGGGTTCAGCTAGTAAGAGTTACACAGCATAGTTGTACCAGTCACCATGTTACGGACAAGAAGTCAACTATTAAATAGGTTCATCATCATTCTTATCAACAGCCTATTATATGTCCCCACTGCAGCGACACAGGCCTAACCCTCTTTACAAGGGCGTATGGGCTATATGGTCCACCACGCGGGCCCAGTGAGGGTTGGTGGATTTCATATGCGTATGCAGGTTTCCTCACGATGTTTTCATTCACCATTTGAGAGCAGTCAGTAAATGTACCTACTTAACTTTAAAAAACCCATTTGTAGATGGCATCACCGGGTTCGAATTGGGACCTTTCGATTTGATAGGCCGCGTCTTTAGCTTACGCAATTATCAAAGAGTTACGCAATTTTGAGGTTAGGGATAAAGGAGAAGAAGAGGATAGAGGACTCGGCTGTTGCATCCGTAACTAACGATCCGCCTCTGGCTTCGCACAGATGCAATTTTTTTTTCATTATATACACAAACATTCTTCGCTTATCGCTTTTTCCATTAGTGAAAACTGTATCAAAATTGGTGACTGGGTGGTTTAAAAGAAGTTAGCGGAGAATCAGACAGAGGCGGACAACGACTTTATTTTATAATACGTATATGTATAGAAAATATAAGTATTTTTATATAAAATTATCACATTTCTCATTATATAATAACTTACGTAAAGAATTTAACGAAGAGTTATTTAATGTGTAAATTTCGTGACCCTGGCTTTAGTTCGTATGTAAGTATGTCAAATTTTATTTAATAATTATAAAATGGAACACGAATATTTAATTATAATAATTGTGTTGCCAAATAAGGATGTTGTTGACTGGAATCGATAAAATTCGATCGTAAAATTTATAGTATAAATTAAATATTGAGCAATGAGTATTTGCAAACAAGGCGCTCGTGAAAAGTGGCTCTTGAGGTCATCGTGATAAGCCAGCGAGAATAACTTGCAACGCCTTGACCGTCTTCAATTTTCGCGTGTGCAAACATTGCTTGTTAGGGAAAATTGCGTCTCGTATTATATAATCATGTGTAAGATGGTTGCCTTTTTACAATACAATACAATGCGGTCACAAAAACATAAGTGGGCTCTGTGGTCCGATCTCTAGCTAGATCATCATCAGCCTATACAGTAATATATCATACTAGCTGGAACCTTCGACTTCGTCTGGGTTGAAATTAAATGATATAAGTAAGGCCTAACAAAATATTTAAAGCAATATAAGCTTGACATACCTTTTGCTACGCGTTGGATTTTTCTTTGTAATACAAAATAAAATTTAAAAATAATCATTATATTTCTAATTCACACGTGAAATCGAGAACACATACACAGCTGCAAACCCAACTGGGGTTTGAACCTGCGTTTTTCCTTCAACTTCCTATCCTTAATCATATTAAGGGAATATTTATTTAGGGATTATACAAATAATTATACAACTACAAATAAAAATTATACAATCTTCACTTGTTTTTATAGGATTTTAACTTTTATTGTTGCTAAAATTAATTTAGCATTAATACAATTAGGAATATCTTAACATTAGGAAACTATTAAATTCTAAAGCTACCTAAGCTAAACTAAAAAAATATTTCAATTGGACTGTCACTGCTTATCCCTTAATATGATAACTTAATTAAAAACATAACATTTACTTTACGAAAACATTGCAAAATAAATGTTTTTATTTTTATATTTGCGAAAACATTGAACAAGTCTTTAAATTGTCGCTTACATAATCTATTCAAGTTAACACAACACATCTCTCTTTTTTTTGTTGCAACCTTTGCGATGCTTTAGAACAATCCATTCTTGTTTTATCCACGAAGCCGTGAAATATCTGGTACCAATTTGCAGTAAAATGTCTTAGCGTCACATAGTCGCCGACGAATTCAATGCAAGGCAAACAGACACTTTCACTAAAGAGGTTTTTATTTTTTGCAGGCACCTGGGCAACAGAGGAAGAGAATACTTTTAGCTGTGCATTCTTTTAAGAGACAGTGCTGTGATTAATCATAAGTAGTGTTCGACTCTGTCTAGTGTTTCTTTAATCTGCATATTAAATTTTCGAAAAATTGTTCAGTGTTGTGTTTTGAAGAAATAAATGAAAATGGTGAGTAATTTTTTATTTAGTATTGGACTCTTCTAGTGTAGACATGTCTGCCTGCATGTTGCAGAGTAACATAAGATAATTATATATGATTTATGTTGCATTACAATAAATGCATTTACATTCTATACGAACCAAACAGAAGGTTTAAAAAAGCAATAAAGCGTAAGTTTTTAAGACAGGCTGTCTATCCACTTGATGGTAGGTGGCTACGGTCGCCTATAAGTTAAGCGAACTTAATAGGATTAAGCAAATGAAGGAAAGGAGTATAATTTTTCTTTAAACTATGCATTTATATATGCACATTGTGCATTATGATATAATTCAAAAAAAAAAAAAAGTAAATACGTATGATATAGACGGAGTATGATAGCGAATCTTTAAAATTTGATTTTTCTGTAGAACACTAACTGAATTGATAATTCGCTGATCTTATCATAAAAAAAATGTCACAGTTCATTCCCCTGTCTCCTCCTAATCACCTATACATTATCCTAACAAGGTTTGCATCGCACTTGATACTCTGACATTGTTTACGTTAAATGGGCGACGGTGACCACCTACATGTCTGCCGACCGTTGTGTTAAAATGTTAATTTAATGATTAATTTACATAATCCTATTCTGATGTGAATATCAAGTTGACAGGAATATCTGTGTTCAAATATGTTAAATGTGAAAGTAACTCTGTCTGTCTGTTAAATTTTCACGCCTAAACCGCTGAACCGATCATCACGAAATTTATCATACACGCTGTCAGAGATGCAGGAAAGGAGATATATCTTTCATCCAGAAAAAAGTACAGTTCCCGAGGGATCATGGCAAAGTTATAACTGAAATAAAGATGTTAGGCCTTACATTGCTCATATATTTAGTCAGGCGTTATTTTTTATTTTTCACCGCCGGCGAAGCCACAAAACGTTCATAATACTTGCAGACCAAAACCCATACTTTTTATGTTTTTAAGTAATAGTTAGTAACATAGAAAACTGTATAGAAGTCCTATGTTTACCCTCCCCCATTGATTTTGAATATATGTGTCATATCTTACACATTGGATATGTATGTCATATCTTACAGATATTTAATAATCGTCTGAAAATGTATGTATGTGCCTCCGCAAACATATCGGATGCATTGCAGCACCGAGGCTGCCCTAATAGCATCCTGAAATAATTTTTATATTGTATACGCAAGGGTTATCTAATATTACTTACTTATATAAGTAATAAAATATTATACACTAGCTGAGCCCGCAACTTCGTACGCGTGGTATACGATAGATATAACCGATTGGAATGAAATAAAGACTAAATGTTAGGGGAAGCGTGGTACTACATATCAGTGAAAACCGCATTCAAATCGGTTAAGCCGTTTCTGCGATTAGCGCGAACAAACGCACAGACAATCAGACAAAAATTCTAAAAACTATTTTTTTTACTTCGGTAACATAAGTACATATATAAATGTTTTTTTTTTAAATATTTAATGTACAGACACGGCTCATTTACGATTTTATTATAATCACCAGCCTAAGCTGAATACTACTTAATATGACTGATCATATAGATCCGAGGTCAACTTAATATGGAAATTACAAAATCCATATTTAACTTTATATAAACTTTCAATCATCATCGTTTTACAGATGATAATATATAGTTTCAGCCAATTCAACTGAAGAGTTACTTTATTGCATTTTCATCGAAAAAATGTTGGACGTGATTCTTTAAATTTACGTAACTTTTTTGTTTGTAAACCGATTGGAATGAAACAAACACTAAATGTTACAGGAACTACTAAATGTTATCACTAAAGGTTAATACATCTGTGAAAATCGTTAACATAAGTACAACGTATATAAATTGTTTTTTTTTTTTAAATATTTAATGTACAGACACGGCTCGTTTACGATTTTATTATATATATGTATAGAATTAGTTTACAAGCTTTTGTTCGCGACTTCGTCTTATTTTCGTAGGTATTAAAACATCTTTATCGGACGTTGAAATTTTTTATTTTTATTTTTAGATGATCCCTGGAAAGAGTATCTTTTTTTTGGGTGAAAAGTACGCTATGTTCTTTTCTGTATCCCTGTCGTGTGTGCTAAATTTCGTGAAGATCGGTTCAGTAATTAAGGCGTGAAAACATAACAAACAAACTCACTTTTGCATTTATAATATTAGTAGCCAGGATTACTTTTAAAATTTAATTAAAAAATTTCCGTTTTATGAATTGTTTTTTATAAATTTTAATTATAATACTCAAATAAGCTGATGGTTCGACAACTATCAGCTTACTAACCTTTCGTCCTTGAAGGTCTCAAGTCAAAACAAATAATCACGATGCTACCATCCCGTAACGAATGTTATAATTGTTTTTAACCCCAAATAAGGGACAAGAACAACACTACTACAATAGATGATTAAATGCTCTTCATATAGTGAACGGAATGTTAGGTCCAAATAAGGTTTGGCTATTACGCGGAAACCAATAGGAAAGGTCTCAAATACATTAGTGACCTACGGCGCCTCGATCCATCTCTACAAATAGTTTATAATCCTTAAACAAGGTATTAAAGTTAAAAAGCTAATGATGATAAAAGCAAGGTTTTGTTATTCGGCATTGGAACTTGGCACGTACTTAGGTACATAAAACACAAAATTGTGAACTTCCGAATTTGACGAGCCCTTTGGATGAGTGTTTAGGGTGCTTGCCTTAACGCTATGTTCTAGGGTTCCCGGGTTCGATTCCCGGCAGGGTCAACTTTGAAAAATGAACTTTTCAAATTTGGCTCTGGTTTGGATCTAGAAAGTAGAGGCAGGGCACACTGCGTATTGCAGTCATTTGGGCAGCCCGTCTTACAGAAGACCACCGTGAAATAACAGCATGTGTGCTGTTGTGTTTCGGTGAGTGAGTAAGGGATTATTATTTAAACTTACTTGATTGATAAATTCACTTGCAAAATCAATTACCATACAATTATCGCCTTTTCAACAACGTCGAGGCATTATGCAGTGCGGATTAGTTAGAATGCATACGTTTTGAAGTTACGCAACCGGCGAAAGTGTTTTGGTAGGTTGGTTGGTGCTTCATTTTTTTTACTCTCACTGCCCGATGCGGTCACGGTTAGCGTTGACTTCAGTTTAAGAACGCACCGTGCGCTTTGCATAATAATAATTGAAGCTAAAATAAACCCAATTCTTTTTTTGAATGTTATGAAACATTCGTTCTTTAATATGCAAGAAGATAAAAATGTACAGCCTTCACTTATTGAATTTGTCGGGGCGTCCTCTGAGATTCAGGCATCATCAGGCTCAGGAATAGCCGAAAATACGAAATAAGACTCGATAATAAAGTTAAAATTAGAATGTAAATGTGAACGATTAAGCCGCTGCGAATGGATTACCTGGAAACGCACTGTGTTCATCGCGGAACTAGCTCGATGCCTTTTCTCTTCGAACGCTATCTCTAGAATGCTCGTCCATGGTCCTTTTTCTATTATCGATGACCTCTGTCATACGTAAGCCTTATACACATCACAGCTGCTAGTTCCTTGTAGACCACACCCAAGCTTACCGTTTGACGTTTCTAAGGAATTGTTAGATGGCGTTGTATGCTAACGGGAACCAATTCTTAAACGCTCCGCTTGTGACGTCACCTCAGAGATCTCCGACAAATATATGATTTTTAAGTCATTGATAATATTCTTAAGAATCACAGTCGAAACAGGTCCAACAGTGGAAATAGGTTTATGAGACTATACTGACGGTCCACTTGATGGTAGGTTGGTACGGTCGCCTATAAAATAAGTATCACATAAGATTATCACATAAGATTTACCAGGAATAAGAATATAATCGCATCTTTATATTCCATTGATGGGGCATTGATCACGGAGGTCGACCAGATACGTGACCTGGGAGTGATCCTTGATAACAAACTCAGTTTTGTGGCCCACTATGAATATGTCGCAAAACAGGGCTTCAAAATGTTGGGCTTTCTTAAAAGAAATACGATAAATTTCAAATCAATAAAATCACTCTTCTCCTTGTACGTGTCCATTGTGCGCAGTTGTCTGGAATTTGCAAGTGTCGTATGGAATCCCACCTATCAGGTGCACAGTAATAGAATTGAACGCATCCAAAGGACATTCACGAGACATTTAGCTTTTAGAGACCCAAGAATGAGTCCCAGATATGGATACCAACATCGCCTTGAATATTTTAGGTTGAACACACTGTCAGACCGCAGGTGCATGCACGACCATGTTTTCCTTTTTAAATTATTGCGTGGAGGCCTTGACTGTCCAGATGTAATGTCGAGTGTATCCTACTCAGTGCCACGTCTAAATTCGAGAAGGAAGTTTTATAGCCCCTTTCACGAGCCTTTATATAAAACAAATCAAATGAGGCTCTCACCGGTCCCTAGAATGCTTCAGAGCTACAATAATATATTTTGTAGCGCAAATCTGGACATTCATTTCGATCGTTTAAATAGTCACAAGAAGAAGATTCTCGCTGCCATTTCGTCACACACATGACTGTTTTCGATTTTTTTGACATTTGACTTATTTTTTTTATATATAGAGACATTTATATTGTTGTTACTGATTCCGACTTTTTGTTTTATGTTTTTATTACAGTTTGACTTGATCATATTTATTGTATATTGTATATATTGACCAAAGAAATAGTGTGTTAATTGTATTATTATTTAGAAATTATTATTGTCATTATTATTATCATTATTAATTATTAATTGTAATAATTTCTGTTAAAATTCCTTTATTTTTCCAAATTGTTAACATCCTACCATTTTGATATATAAGTTAATATAAGATACAATAATATAAGATGTAATAGGTTTGTATACCAAACAGAAAAGACGTGTTCAATTTTAATTGGCTTGCACACTGGACCATAAATGTTGAATGTTAATGCTAATAAACGTTAAGTGTGCTAAGCTGTTGCTGAAGTGAATAAATAAATAAATAAATAAATAAAGTAACGCTAAAGGTACTGCAAGTGCGTTGCCGACCATAGTGGGATTGAGGATAAGGGATTGGGATAGGGAAATGGGCTCTGGCATCCTTTACTTACTTATCGAAACACAACAGACGCGCTGCGTTCCACACCCACTTCCACAACCAACACTACTTTCCACATTGAGCCCAGAGCCAACTTTGAAAAGTTCAATTTCAAAGCTGACCCTGCCGGTAATCATACCCTGACCCTGGAACAGAGCGTTAAGGCAAGCACCCTAACCAATCATCCAACGGGTTCGGCAAATCCAATAAATAAACCTGGGGACATGAACTATGTATTTTTATTACAAATCCCATCTCACTAAACAGGTAAGTACATCTATAGAGAGTGAAAATATGAAGTTTTTCAATTTGTGAAGATAGAAAAAATCTGTTCTATCTATATCTACCTGTATATTAAAATTTTACTATATCTGTACGTATAGTAAAATCGTAAACGAGCCGTGTCTACCTACACATTATTATGTTACACATGTTTATGTTGAACATGTTTATGTTTTTTCATAAAACATAAACATGTTTTTTTCAAAAAATAAATGTTTGAAAATTTTTCACCAATACTGGTGAAAAAATTTCAAAAAATCTTTCACCAAACCTTCAGGGTGGACATTGCCTATGTACTTTTAAACATTTCATGCACGTGAAACCTCAGGATAAATGTAGTAACAAATAAAAGCCTTAAGTTTGCGCTCGTAAACTTAGGGTACTTCAAGAATTAGGGAACTTTATTTCAAATTAAGGGGGACTTAGAAAGAGCAAAAGTGCTTTAGTTAAGAAAAATGTTCATCTGTTTATTACGACTTTTACTTTCAAAGTTTGTCGCTTACTGGTTGTAATCTTTAATAGTGTAGTTACTTGGTAATATTTTCTAATATATAAAATTCTCATGTCACAGTTGATTTTTTTTTTAGTATATTTGGTAGGTATGAGAATAGGTCGTAAAGTATTTTTCACCCTCCTACCCCCACCCCCATTTTTTAATCGCGATTTTAGTATTTTTGTATGAAGAATATTCAAATAATTTAACCGTCGTTCGTTGACGTGAAGTGAAGCGTCAAATATGGTTTGAAAATAAAATTGGACCCGATAGGTGGTGCCACAATCGGGTTATGGAATTATTTTCGGGTTGTGGCTGGACTATGTCTGCTGGGTCAGCTAGTTATTTATGACACTTAATTATGTTCAGTCAATAATAAAATACGTTTAAGTAGCCTAAATTTAATACAAAATTACTTGAAGAAAAGTATTGGATAGTTGAGATTGGATCTGAATCTGAATTATCTGGACAATTTAATGTCGAATTTTTTTATAGAAACTTAGATTAAATGTTCTAAAATTGCCGCTAATACGGGAAAACTTAGAATCGTGTGCCTTTTTATAGAGTTGAGAAAAGGGAAAAAGAGTATTAGGATGTCACTTGGTCAAAAATAACGATAATTTTAAATTTAGAACTTCATGGAAGACGCGAGTACCAAGCGAGGTACTACGAATATCTAGCAGCCTGTCTTATGACCTATACAAAAGTATTTTATTTATAAATTTATAAGCATGGATGCAACTTGAACTTTGAGAATGGATATCTATAGCAATAATTTTTTTTTCCATGCGCAGTTAGCCGCGGGATAATCTTGTATTAAATTTACATAAAAGAGGATTGTTAGAGTTTTAATATTGGAAGGGGATACTGCGTTCCGCCTACCTCTTTCTGCGTCGGAAAGTCAGTAACAACACCCATACAGATTACCACCTGTGTTACCACTGTGAAATAAAACGCATGGTTTATATGTTTCTGCGAATTCAAATTTCAGAGCCAATTACCCTATTTCTTTCTTATTCCTAATTCTTTATCGTGTTAAAGTCCGCTGCGCAACTTTAGTCTGTACGGTGTTGTTTGTGTCCTTATGTGACGGTAGCCACCTACCATCAAATCGACAGGCTTGTTTTATTATGAGTCATACAGGGAGGACGATAAAACTGTTTTGTTTGCCTGTTTGACAACTTGAGCAACACGTTGGATACCATGTCACGGCTCATAAAACAGCCGACAGCAATTAAACGCTTTCGCTAATATTTAGTTAACCACGGTTAAGTTCATTTTGAACTGTGATTAAGCAATTATAAATTTTCCTACCAGGATTACCTACCTTTTACAGCGTTTGCCATTTTGTAATTATGTCGTAGTGAAACTGAAGACAAAAAACTTCTGTTGTAAACAGAGAAACATGGCTTCATGCTTATTTATTCGTGTTCTTTTGTGTGAATGTCGTCAGACAGGCTGACGGTCCACTTGATGGACCGTCGGCTATAACATAAGCAAAGCCTCAGGTGCTGCAAGTGCGCTGCTGATCATAATAGGATTAAGGATGAGGGATTAGGATGGGATAGGGAAATGGGCTCTTGCATTCCTTACTTATTCACCGAAACACATAAGCACACATTCTGTTCTTCTGCAAGCGAGTGGTATTGCTGGACCTGTAGTTGTTTAATAATTTATCTAGATTTAAATTGAGATATTCCCATTATCAAATTCAACTACAGTAAATTCAATAAAACATGTTGGCCAGTGCGCTCCAAAAAATAAAAATTTTTTGGAGCACCAACAGCCGGTGAAGTATTAAAAAAAATTCATAGTATTTTGTACCTTAAGTGGTTTTAATATAATACAAATTCGCCGTGCCCTCATCCAATTTGCGCCGGCTCTAATTAATTCACCTGAAACAAACTTTTAAAAAATTTACTGAGCAAAAAGAGCTGGACCAAATGAATAAAATGATAAAGCGACCTTTTTTTATATAATATAGCACGTAGTTGCGTGTGTGTGTCGCAGAAAAGATTGTATCGATAAAGTTACAAGTTACAGGAGACAGCGACATCGCATTTTCAAAATTACGGTAAAAGGTTCCTTAGCATAGAATTTCAGCCAGGATTCATTATTAAAAATATTATAACTTCTTTATGTGATGAATATGATTAAATATTGTATGCAAATATTTCATCTAGTTGATTAAACATAAAACAAATTTTGCTCAGAATGAAATAAAATAAAATAAAATTCACAATCCCTGCACTAATGTAAAATTAAAAGGGAGCATGTTCGTGTTTGAATAAAATTTTCCTTATAATGAATATTTGCTTAAAATAGTCAATACCTATACAAAATAATAATATACTCTGAAATTTTTCTTGTAGTTATTATAAATGAAAGAACATAGGAATATTTCTTGTTTATTGTAAAAAAGAAAAACTGGGCCTGATTTCCAAGTAACGTAATATAAGTGTTTTGCTATATTAATATATATAATAATTATCTTTTCCAATGCCCCGCAGTTTCACCCGCCGTTTAATTTTAAATTCACATTGGCATGCACCTTTTGGTTCTTCGTAAAGCTCTGTTCTCGACAGTGGCTGTATTCAATCACCGATCCGCCACCACATGAAATGTCACGACTTTTTGACTTTATTTTCTTTTTGCTCAGCTCCTGATGTTAAAATGTCTAATATCTTTTTCAATAATTGGGCTATCAAAATTAAAAATATTTTTTTTAATCCTGTTAAAAACAAACTTTTCATGCTTATTGTGTTAAGCATAGATAGATATGATAAGTTTATTGCCATTAATGCGTTCCAGTATGATAAAAGTGCGAATTTAGTTCTACAATAACTCAAAGCTTGACCGTTTTAGTTCTGAATTTACGAAACAGATGGCGCGAACAACAGTAAATCCTGCGTAAAATTGTGTTCGTCTCTTATAGCTTGCACCCGTGCCATTAGTAAGGAAAAGAAAAGTGAACTCGTGCAATGTAATAACTCTTTCTAATAACATACATGGAAGTTGCGTAACCATTTATGTAATTGTTATCTATCAATTAGATACATTTTGTTATTGAAAGTGAATATATTTATGGGAGTTAAGAGTGGTTTAAGATTTAAGTAAGGTAATTGGCAATTTGTGATCCTTAAAAAGGCTTTTTAGAAATAAAGACCATTCTAGTTCAAAATGTTACATTATAATTTCTGTTTTAGGAACTTGATAACATATTTGGCAAATAACTATTTAAAAATATATATTTTAGATGACGATTAAAAAGGAATCACAATTCTTAAGACAACTAAATGAAAATGCAATTAAAAAATTCAAAATTGCCATTTATTTAAGATAGCTTGTACCAGGTAGTTGGCCCCTTTTAAGCATAGAATGACCGGTCTATTACAACATACTCATACATACATCAGCAATAATGAGTTATAATCTTCTTATTTCATATTTATGCATAAAAAAAACATTTTATATTCCTTTGTTCAAAACCGTAAATCTCCAAAAGTAGGTATGTGTCACCAAGCTAAATTTGCTTATAATACTATATAGAATCGACTTTTAAACTAATTATTGGTCCTGTTTTAACTTCTAAAGTGATAGAAACCAGCCAGTTAGTTCTTACAAAAACATACTAGTTAATATTTTAAGTATTCTCTTTGTGTTCTACCGGCCTGATGTATACAATTATACATCTCTCTGATACAATTACTAGTAACAATTAATACCTACCTTGAGAGATTACCAGATCTTTAGATGATTCCTCGGGAAAGTACTTTTTCTGGATGAAAGTACCCTATGTCCTTTCTTGCATCCCTTACAACGTGCATGCAAAATTTCATGATGATCGGTTCAGCGGTTTAGGCGTGAAAAGGTAACAGACAGACAAACAGAGGTACTTTCATATTTTTTGTATTAAAGAGATACAAATACATAATAACAATAATTTAATTGAATAAGTAAACCGGTCAGACAGTCTTCACAGCACACGTGTTCGCGGCCACCTATTAACCTTATTTTTATTTAAATCGTGTTACCGAATGATATAATTATATAACTTAACCAGTGGTTTTGACTTAATTTCCATATTAGTTTGGTCCGATAGTTTTTTTTTTGCATAGTGACACATACACACTTTCTATGAGCCATACAGACTCTCTTGTAATAAGCCTTACTTAGAATGTTATTGTCGAGAATAATAGGAAAAATTAGCAAAAGGTAGTCCAGTAATTTGTTTTACGGCTTAATTGTGTTAAATTATTGTCAATTGTGTCAATATTACAAAACTAGCTGTGCTCGTGACTTCGTACGCGTGGTATTCGGAATAACGCGTAACTTTTTTTTATGTAAGCAGATTGGAATGACATATACATACACTAATAAATATTACCGTAAGCTTGCTAAAATACGTCAATTTAAAACTACATGAAAATCGGTTAACCTTTTCTGAGATTAGCGTGCACAAAGGCTTAATAGACAAACAACGATTTTATTATAGATAGCGGCCCGTTCCGGCTTCGCACGGGTGGACATTTATTTTTTTAACATTTATTTTAAAGTTTATTTGTGGAAAACGGCGAAAATGGAGGGAGGATGAGTAGCATATGTTACTCGCTGTTAATGTAGCTTTCTATAGGTGAAAGAATTTTAAAAATCGGTCCAGTAGTCTTTGAGTTTATTCATTAGAAACATACATTTATATGAAGGGGGTAAAAGGGTGATATGGGGGGAGGGTGAGCAGCCTATGTTACTCGCTGATGATGTAACTTTCTATAGGTGAAAGAATTTTAAAAATCGGTCCAGTAGTTTTTGAGTTTATTATTATTATACAAAAATACATACAGACATTTAAATATTTTCTCTTTATAATATTATGAGTATAGACTAGTATAGATAAAGTTGTTGTCTGTTTCAGTTTCCCCCCTAACTCCTTCTAAACCGCCCAACGAATTCCGATACGTTTTAATTTTTTTTTTCATTAATACAACTGAAAGAGCGATAAACGAGGAAAATATATATGTCAAAATGATGAAAAAAAAAGTGTGCGTGTCAACTCCGACGCACGCTGGAGTTTACTCCTTTAAACGTATAAAATTAAATATATAACATTTTCCTCGTCTCAATAGATAACTGGACACCTAATTTATATTATTTAGTTACATTCTACATACTCAGATGTCACGTGATCCAATAAAAGTTATGTTAGTTACGTTCGGTATACATAGATGTTCTACGTGTTGTATGTTCAAATCACGTTCAAATAGATCATTTTTCAATAACAGATGTCGGCTACGCCGGCGTCGGCAGGTTATAACGTGCTATTATTTCATAGATAGAAGATTCATACAAGATTTCGACGTTTGCTTTTATAAGCCAAGAGAATAGATTTAGGGAAATACAATCGTTAGCTGTTACACAAGTCTCAAAGTAACAGATAACGTAACGTTTGTATTAAGTTTACTTAATACAAACATTACGTTTTTCCTTATAAACTTCCATTAGGGCCTTAAGTTGAAATGGATTCATAAGGAGTATCTAAGGAGTAAACTCCAAAAATTGCATTTTTCAAATTCAAATTTCGTTATTTTTATATTTCGTTATTTCGTTAGACTTTTATTTCACCAAAACATTACAAATATTATTCAAAAGTAACAGTTAAAGAAAGAACTGCTGTTGTGTTTCGGACAGCGAGCCTTTCTTATCCCTTATCCTTAACCCTCAACGTTACTTGCGTTAACAGGCGACAGTAGCCACTTACCATTAAGTGGACCGTCAGCATCTTACGACCTTTACAGAAAAACAAAGAACCCGGTGGTGTCAAGATGGCCGCAATCATCACTCAAATCAGTGTATATTTTGTGATCGAAATAACACACTGCGAATGTGTCTATTGTGTGGCGAATATTAACACTGTTAAGGTAAACTTAAATTTAAACGACACCTTGAACTTTTCCAATAAATTATGTGACCGGTGTGAGAAACCACCAATTATACATTCAACCTTCGAAAGTAAGTAGCCACTTTAAGAGAATGATTATTCACTAATTATTCTTGTTTACTTTTAAAATTCACTTACACTACGAAGCATTGATAGATATGCAGAAGGAGGCTCAATTCTTGGAACAAAAGTTTAAATTTTCTGTTTTTTTTTAATTTTAAGATCGACAGACAGGTTGACGGTTCAGTTGATGGTACCGGTGGCTACCGTCGCCTACAAGCAACGCCAAAGTTGCTGCAAGTGCGGTGCCAACTACAGTAGGATTAAGGATAAGGGAGGATAAGAGGGGACAGAGAAATGGGCTCTGGCATCCCTTACTCACTCACCGAAACACAACAACGCAACACCGAAGCACACGTGCTGTTATTTCATGGTTGGTCTTACGTAAGGTTTACTGCCGCCAGACGGGCTGCCCAAATGACTGCGAAACGCAGTGTGCCCTGCCACTACTTTCCAGATCCAGACCAGAGCCAAATTTGAAAAGTTCATTTTTTCAAAGTTGACCTTGCCGGCTATCGAACTCGGGAACCCTAAAACGGAGCGTTAAGCCAAGCATTCTAACCACTCATCCAACGGGCTCGTCAACGGCTGTTAGACGTAAAGCGTCAATTTAAATTGTTTAAAAAAGAAATAAAAAAACAAAACAGTGATTTGCTTGTATTTTTTAGTTGCCAGTTGTAGTGAAAATCACATATCAATAGTACCAGTTGTACTTCAGTAGTGATACTGATCTATAGGGATTTTTTTTTTGAATTCAAATTGCATTTGTAGAGTTATATTTTAATTCAAGAATTATATTTTAATTACAATTCCTGTTTCGTCAAAAAATAACAATTCAAGAAAACTTGGGGTTCGATTGATCTGAAATTTAAAAATTTTCAAACTTATTCTAGTTTCTTAAAGTCCAAATGAAAAAAGCACAGCAATTTAATAATACCGAGAAATCAAACCGAGTTGGTCGCGGTCAAAAAGGAAGAAAATTACTTATAATTTCTATTTAAATTTTAAAAGAGATACCTACCATGTTTGAATTTTGGGCCATGAACTCATACTGTACTAAGAGGTCATTCACCGGTAAATATTTATTTTTTCCTACCCACACTTTTTTGCGTTGCGTTGCGTTGGCAGATCTAATATCAATATTATTTTGTTTACCTTAAATGGTTAATATTGCTTTAGTGTCGTGAATGTTTTGAGCAACATCACATGTAATGATAGCAAGTGAGTCCCAATTCAGCCTCAAAAGGAGAATACCCAATTTAGCCTCCATTGGTCCCAGACTATGTTTTGACAGACATTTGACTATGTTCAAGAAACATGCTTGACACTCTGTGTAATTCATCTATATCTTCTATATATAAAAATGAATCCCCATTTCCCTTGGTCACGGCATCACGCGTGAACGGGTAGACTGATTTTAATTCGGTTTTCACTAATGGAAAGAGCGATAAACGTGGAATGTTCTTAATAAAAATTGCACCCCGGGCGAAGCCGGGGGCGGAACGCTAGTATGTTATATAAAAGAACGAAATCAGATTTGAAAATAAAAAGTATCTGCGTATTTCTGTTTTAAATGGATCAACTATTTATAGTTTACGTTTCGTCCCAGAGTAACAACTATCTTCAAAAAATATGCTTGATTATTTTAAGGCACTCTATGTAGTTCATTATGTTATATAAGAGATTTGAAAATATAAAAAGTATCTTTGCGTGTTTCTGTTTTATATGGATCAACTATTTTGTTTACGTTTCGAATACGTTTGACTTTTGGCGTTTGCAATAATATGGCCGCGACAGATGAAAGGATAAGCAGAGATATAAAATAATTTTTTTCCCTAAATACTGCGCCTTCACTGTACCACAGTTTTCAAAGTAAAATCGATTTCCTGTAAAATATCGGTGAGCAGGTACTATTTTAAAATTACTTTTGACATTATTTAATTGCTTCTTTTATTTTTAAGAGGCACTATTTTTTTCCTTTTTTAATATCTTGAGATTCGCTCGGTATTTCGAATCTATTCCTATTTAGCCAAAAAGGTTTTATAATTACCTATTCAGAACACCAAATACCGTTACTGGGCGTTGAATTTTATAAGTAGGAAATTGTGAAATATTAAAAGGAAAATACACTTCCCTTTTAATATCCTCCTAATATTGTAATCCCTTTGTCCTATAACCAAGGATTTAAAAAAAATCTGTTGTAATCTTTTTAAAAATCCATTGTTTTACTATATCTATGTGTCTACGTAAAACAAAAACATAGATAATAATAAAAAAAACGGTACTTAATTTAAATTTATTTGAAATAAAATGTGGACTAATAGAAATCTTCCCTCAGAGAAAAGTTCAAAGAAATTGAGATTTTTAACTGTTACATGTCAGTATATTTATGAAAACTTAATTTACGCGCATAAAAATATTAGTCAATTTAATAAAAAAATGTGATGTACACAATATAGGTACTAGGTTTAAAAATAATTTAGATTTACATAAGACGCGACTCCACAAGATAAGTAATTCTTTTATGGGTCAATGTATACGGTTTTATAATAAACTGCCTGAGATGATCAGAACCTTATCTATAAATAAATTTAAAGTTGTCATTAAAACCAAACTCCTCTCGAAAGGCTATTATAAGGTTACTGATTATTTAAGTGACAATGAAGCCTGGAATTAAAGCCTGGATTCGGAGCTCATACTATGCTTAGTATTGTATATTTACTTTAGGTATTACCTAAGTGTATGATTATAATTGTAATTTTTTTATATTGTAAAGATGACAAAAAGAATAGTATCCTGAGTTTCTTTCGGGGTTTCTTCTCAGGATCGTCATCTTGGCTTTTTTCCGAAACCCTGGTAAATTTAAATTTAAGTGGTAATTCTAAATGACGATGATAAGAGTTTCTTGGGGAAACCTAATTGATAAATAAATATTTTGATTTGATTTTGATTTGATTAAAAAAAAAGAATTTATGCGATGCATAAATTTATATATAAAACAAATAGGTATGTAGACATAGAAATGTATGTAGATCTCTTTCTATTGTTCCAGTCAGAAGATTTTTTCCATTCCATCCCATGAGCATAGAATTCTTTCTGGAATACCTAAGACTAAGATCTTTCTCGAAACATTACTTAAGGTTTTAAGGTTAATGGATTTTATTAAAGCCCAATTGACATTTGTTTATATTCATTTGTTTGTGAACCGACTTTGAATTCGTTTAGTCCATTGTAATTATTATGGGTGGGCGAATACTAAAATATATTAATTTTAAATAAGAATAAACTCAAATAGGCATTAATTTAAACACAAGTCTTTTCTAGTTGCTTTTATGAAAGACAAGTGCTAGTTTTATGTTAAGGTTCTTTCGTCATTCTGCAATAAAACATAAACCTAGTAAGTCCCTAATTATTATTGCGAACAAATTCATAACTCCAATGGAGTGTGCAATAAATAGTAAATTACAGAGATATAATTTTGTAATTATCAAGTATTTCGCTTAAAATTGCTTCAATTCTAGTAAATTATATAGGTAGTTTTGATTAGATGGTATACTTATTTGAAATCTATTTGTACAACTATTTATTTAGGAGATATTCCCAATGATTATTTCCCCAATCCATCCATACTTGCTAACTCACACAGTCGCATTAATAAACGTTTAAGTGCTCTCTTTAAAGACCTAAGTGCTTTTATTGTTATAAAGAGATGGCGATACTCTTTATAAGGTTTAAGGACAGGTAGGTTGAAGCCTGTTTTTTTAAAGTTCCATATTTAAAACGGAAAACGGAGCTCCTGTAATGGAATTTTAATACTTTAACACATTTTGTCAGTTTGCTATTATGACTGGACGAAGTCATTTTTCTTTAAAAAGGTATGTCCAATATTTTAACACTCATAAAATTTCCCATAAAAACTCGTGGGCTCTATCTTGTCTTAATAATCAAGTAATTTCGCAAAAAGCAAGACGTTTTGACACATGCAAAAAAGAATTTTTCAATAATCCAAAAAAGACTAAAAGTTCTCTTGATTCCAGTTTAGATAGACTTACCTAAATACTTTTATAGATACAATACATCTTTTATTGTGATTTCAAAGAAATCGACAAACATTTAAGTATATTAAAAATCGACACTTATCAGTAGTGGCAGAACACACTGCGTTGCGCACTTTTAAACTGGGCAGACCCTCTGCCCTCTGGGGCAGTAACCACCCTCTCACAGAAGACCACCGTAAAATAACTGCGCGTTTGGTGTTGTGTTTCGGTAAGTGACGAAGGTATCCCAGTACTCATTTACCTTTCCTCTCCTAATCCCTTATTCTATATCGGTCAGCGAACTTCTTCACATTTGGCGTTGCTTGCCGACCTTCATATAAAAAAAGGTGGCAACTGCAACCTGATGGAAAGCCGAGTTTTACGACTGGTGCGGTCACACCAGTGTGTTCACCATACCCTGTGTGTTCTTCTTGTTAAAGAAGCTCTCCATTAGTAGAGGTTGACCTTCAGCTTTGAAAACTTTTGCCTGTCCTTGGCCAGATGCAACAGATGTTTTGCACTGATCGCGGTTCATCTTCTAATGTTACGTAGCCAGGATTTCTTCCTCCTTCGAGGGCGCTGTTTCCGTTCTATTTTTTCCATCATTGATATATGAGCACCAAAGAAGCGAGGAACAGCCGCGGAACGACACCAGTGTCTTCTGAATATAACATAGTAATTACCTTTTTTGTATAATTATTATGTAGGTACATATAACTAGCTGAGCCCGCTACTTCTTCGGTATAGTTCGTTACTTTTTTTTGTAAACCGATTGGAATGAAACAAACACTAAATATTATGGAAAGCTTGCTACAATACAGTGAAAACCGCATTCAAATCAGTTAAGTCATTTCTGAGATTAGCGTGCACAAACGCACAGATAAACAGACAAAAATTCTAAAAACTATTTATCTACCTCGGTAACAATGTGTAATTAATGTTTTTTTTTTTTTTTTTTTTTTTTTTTTTTTTGAAAAAATATTTAATGTACAGACACGGCTCCTTTCCGATTTTTATTATATGTATGGATTTATTGTAGTTGCTTCGTTTTTTTTTCTTTTTTTTTAACATCTATAATTTTAATTTTTAATGATTGCATGACCTCACCATCGACACAAACGGAATACCAACGCATGTTCTTACAACCAGCATTATGCTGAGTTGCAGCCGAATTGTAGCTAAGCACGTTTGTATCTGTGTTGTAGGTAATACCTTTTCTGTGTATCTCCTGTGTACTTCTGTACATTTTCTAGTACTATCAAGTATATTGTCCTTCTCCAAATTGTCCCTTGTCGCAAATAAAAATTATTCTTATTTTAGAGAATGGAAATTCTAATGTTATTCTATTTTATTCATATCTGTTCTTGCATAATATATGCTCCAGATATTCAATTTTGCGCTTTTTGACGGTCTGCAACAATTTCCAGTTTATCTGTTCAGTTGATCGAAGTGGAATGGCTGTCATAGTGTCAGCACCTTTTCATTATTAACTTTATGGATCCAGCTTATACGGAGCATACGACGGTAACGTCACATCTCAAACGCCTCCAGGTGATGTCTGAGGTTTTCCTTTAAGGTGGATTTATGTTACAACGGACGGTGCTCCGGCGGGGCCCGGTCAAGATATTCATAGTATGCTTTTGTATGCACCAATTCATAATTCACCGGGCCGTGTCCGTGCCCCGGCCGTGCCCCGACACGGCGAGAGCACGGCCCGGTGGCGGCACGGTGTAATATGAATCATCCTTTATAGTCTACAATAATCGGTTACCTATGCATATTTAATTCGGTCTCTTAACCTCTCTTAGTTAACTAACCAAAGAATGTCTTTCGTAATACTATAATATATTCCGTCAAGTGTGAAGCCGACGCAAGCTTCCATAAAATCATATGCCAGCAATAAAGTACCGACTTCCTTGACAATCTGCCTCAAATGCCCGTAATATTGTATTGCATACGTCGCGAGGCCTGACGCGACACGCTCTCCAACGGGTTTCTTGTATTACATCACGTTGCCTTTTGAGGGCTTTCTTAGATTGTGCAAATAGTCACATCATAATGAGCAAGGCAGGAATTTGCCGCATATTTTGCATTTTGTAGGTAAATAAGAGTAGTGGCAGGGCACACTGCGTTATTGCAGTCATTTGGGCAGCCCGTCTGGCGGCAGTAACCACCCCCTTACAGAAGACCACCGTGAAATAACAGCACGTGTGCTGTTGTGTTTCGGTGAGTGAAGTAAGGGATGCCAGAGCCCATATCCCTATCCCCTATCCCTTTCCAATCCTTAATCCAATTGTAGTCGGCAGCACAATTGCAGCAGCTTTGGCGTTGCTTGTGTTATATACGACGGTAGCCACCTACCTTCAAGTGGACCGTCAGCCTGTCTTCCGATTTTAAAATAAAAAAAAAATTAGTCAAATAGCGAAATAGGTATAATAAAAATTATCTAGTTTGCAATCTAGACCTTAGCGTTACCTAATGGCTTTGTATAGGCTTAGCATACTTGGCATATCATGGGTGCAGAGGTTAACAAATGTTTTGCGTCGACTGAAAAAGGCAGTACTAAGAACGATAAAGGTGTGGAAGCTGCAATATTTCGGGCGCGTAATGAGGGGCGAAAGATATCGTATTCTTCAACTAGTGATACAAGGAAACATATAGGCTAAAATTTGAAGAGCCAGGAGAAAGACTTCCTGGTTGAAGACTGAGCACTCGCTTCCTCTTTCGTGTAGCAAATCCAAGGTCAAAATATCCACGAAGGTCGCCAACCTTCTCAGAGATTAAGAAGAAGATTTAAAAATATGATTTTAATTTAAAAAGACCGTGATTCTTCTACACCTAAAGCTCACATGTGAATGTTTCTTAACCTACTGTGAACTGCATTACGGAAATGATTGGTTCCATTGATTAAATTTTAACCTTAACAGTTAAGTGACCATGATACCGTCGAGCATACATGTTTTTCTTATTTCACTTACTTGTTTTACACTCACTTTTGGGCTTACCTTGGAGTCCACAAGTTTCTGCTTTACAAAATTAACGTAAGTATAATATTTTAAAAATAACACTCGCGCTTCGGAACAGTTCTGGTAGAGTTAGCAGATGTTTCTGTAAAGCTTGATACAGTGAATGATGAAAAAGGAATGACATAGTAACACTTTATCTTGCTATTACAATACGGAGTTAAGTTAAAATAAGTGAGCAAAATTGTCAAATCAAAGAGTCGTGTAATCTCTACATTAAATGGCCAGGTCTGTAAAATATCAACCAAAGACTTTCTCGAACTCCATAGGTTATACATAGTAGATGAATGCAAGATCTTAGACTTATGGCTACATAAGTAAGTATCTAAAAATATTTCTTAGATTAATATTAAAAGAAAAATCTTAAATATTTTTATATTTAAGATATAAAAATGTCTGGTTTCGGTAACCACCCTTTTATAGTAGACCACCATGAAGTAATAGCTGTTTTGTTTCAAAAAAGCGACATTATGGAAATAACAGTAATGTCGGAAACATACTTGAATTAGCTTTGGCTTTGTGCTTATAGGCGACGGTGGTTACATACCATTACATTATACATTCATAGAATGTCTATTGGTATTTATTAAATAATGTCATTAATTTTCTATAGATACTATTAGTCCAGTGATTTGATTCTGAAAAAGGGGGTTACCTGGAATTACTCCAATAATATTACAACCTTTAGGGGAGTTTTGAAATTTTTTAATTTGTTAGATTCGATGCGCTTGCTCTTTTCGTATGTCTACTTTGCCACCGGCAAAGATTTGCGAGCGGCAACGATACGAGGTCACAAAGTAGAAATGGCGCCTAAAAACTGTTTTTTGACGAGCCTATTGAATGAATGGTTAGGGTGCTTGCTTTAACGCTCTGTTCTAGGATTCCCGGGTTCAATTCCCGGCACGGTCAACTTTGAAAAATGAACTTTTTAAATTTGGCTCTGGAAAGTCTTGGAAAGTAGGGGCAGGGCACATTGCGTTTCGCAGTCATTTAGGCAGCCCGTCTGGTGGCAGTAATTACCCCCTTACAGAAAACCACCGTGAAATAACAGCACGCGTGCTGTTGTGTTTCGGTGAGTGAGTAAGGGATGCCAGAGCCCATTTTCCTATTCAATCCCTTAATCCTACTGTAGTCGGCAGCGCACTTACAGCGCTTGTGGCGTTGCTTATTGTGTTATAGGCGACGACGGTAGCCACCTATCCCACCAAGTGGACGACAGCCTGTCTGCCGATGTGCCCGCGACATCCTCCGCGTTGAAAAACGAAGGATTTGCGCCTGACGAAGTGTGTAAAGCAATATAACGCCCGACATCTTTATTGCTGTTATACATATTCCAGGCACTGAATCTCTATTTTTACATAGCTGGTGCCGGCGCCTTCGTCCGCGTGGAATATATAGCCTATTTCCATACTGAAATTCTATTCTAACCATTGGTGAAAGATTTTTTTAAATCGGATGAGTAATTTCGAAGATTACCTCCTACATACAAACAAATAAACTTTACTTCTTTATAATATTATTAGTAAAGTAGTACAATGCCAATTTGTTTATTTTATGAACAATTTTACATATAACAAATGTACAAAATAGTATAGTTGTATCTCTCAGAAACAGTTTTAAAGATGTTGTTGGCGCTGGCCCGTGTCCATTTTAGCAACAGTCTTTTTCTTTCTAACAAATGTACGAATTCATGCTTCAGCAAACATTTGAGAGGCACTACAGAAACGTGGCAACCTATCAGAATCCTGAAACCGTCACTATATTGTGCAAGACTAACATTGTAAACAAAACTGTTTAAGAACAACAAACAACTCGGGACAATAATTTATGGACGAATCTTATGAAGTTGATACTAATTATTATTCATAAAGTTTGGGTGCTGCCAGAATAGTTTCTGTTATTATTATTGTTAAATTTAATAATTTATTACTTTACTATTCTCTTTAAGGTGAATAAGTTTAGGCAAATTACATTCAAGTAGGGTTGTTTAAGTTCGGTTCATTGAATACAAAATAGGTATTTACTTACAGTTTCAATTGCTTGATGAACAAATAATCCTCGCCTTAAGGATAAGATATACATCTTATGGCTGAATTCATACTCGTGAGAGCTGTTTGGGCAGGGGTTATCTGTAATAGGGTACTTGTTGCAGCTGGATGGGCTACCCTGTTTATGACAGCAGAAATTATAGTACCTATGTACATCTCTTTCGCATTGTTGCGTGGAAACAATCCACTCGGGCTTCCGCGAACATTGTTGACGCGCTATAGAAGTAGGGTAGCCCCATGAGCATCCATAATAACAAACCTCCATTGTTTATCATAATAAAAAACACATAAATAAATCTTTATTCGTACAAACATATGTCTACAGCAGTTAATTCATATACAGCAGTTCCAGTACAAATGTTATAATCGACAAATACATGCAATTTTTAATATTATTTTGAAAATCACTTTTAACTTTTCTTATTTTATAATAAATAAACGAATTAAGAAGTTTTATTACAAAATTCTTTAAAGCCATAACAGTAACAGATTAATAACCATTCTGCCAAATTCTTTTAAATTAAGGATCCGGCAATTCTTTACGAGTATATTATTGGGTAGTTTATTGTATGCTTTAATTGCCATAACATAAACATTTCTATCATATAGTTCTAATATACATTTTGGTCTTTGTAATAAAATACTTTGCCTTCTTATTTTGGACTTAATTTCGCTATTTTTGATGATTTCGATATTTACGAAATAAAGGTATGTCAAATCGAAATCGGAAGAAAGAATCACGTATAGACAAAGCAATGTTTATTCACTAATTAATATAAATATAAATAACAATTGTCTTTCCTAAATATAAATAACTACAAATTAAAATCTATAATTAATATAAATAACTATAAATTAAAATCTAATCGGGGGCCCCTTGGGAGGGTCTCCATCACGCAGGCAGCATTCCCGCGCTGAATTGCAATTGCAATTCTTTGCGCGAGAAAGCCGCCAGCGCGAGGATCACCTGTTGCCTCCCTCAGACGTTTGCATAGGTCCCTGTGGAGCCCGAGCGCACCCTTACCCCAAGGCCCCAGTGTCTCGACCCCAAACGGTATGAACTGATATTGGGCGCCGAGACAACTGTATTTAGAGACCTTGAAGAGCTCCCGGGCATCTGCCGCTGCACCCGCGCGTTTTGTGGTCGCAAAACGTATAGACTGTATCTAAATTGCAACCGTCACGTGTCAAACTACTGAACTTGCAACAAGAAACTTTTAATTATTACTAAATAATGTGCTTTTTTACGTTTTATCAAACGTTGGTATTGCAGTCTGTTCATTTATGGCGTGAATATGTAGGTTGGATTACTTAACATTACGCTTTTAACTTATTATGTAGCAGTTGGGAAATAGCAATGGAAAGTTACTATAAGTATAGCAAGTTTTTTTACATAAATATCGTCGATGAACAAACAGACGAACATAGACACTGTTTGCGAAGCAAATACAAGCAGTGTTCCAAGAATCAAAATGTTTTCAATTCTAAGCATTTAAAATTCCAAGTACAATACAGTCTTCGCAACAAAATGTACGTTTCTATTAACCAACGCCATAATTAAGTTTTAATTTCCTCATACAAATGCACCCACAATAAAATTCGCCATAATTATAACCAACCAAAGTTAATTTGTATATGGAGAATGGCCATCAGTGTATGCTATTTTCATTATGGGGAAAATATCTCGTAATTTGGTAATGAGGTTTCATAGATTAAAAATTTAAAATATAAGTTGTTTCATAAGATTTCATAGATTAAGTTTGAAAGTATTAAAAAATCCAATTGTACTAATTAAGTAATAAGATTGTAATTTTCGAATGTTATCCCCATTTACAAAATCTGAAATATTAACAGGAAATTACTTAAATTAAGAAAAACTTTTAATAAACTTGGAAAATCTCCAAAGTAAGGTTTTGAATGATGTCATTTGGAAAAAGACAAAACTTCATACAATCCCACAATTTGATTACAAACCCCAGTTTCAGGGTTACCGACCTACCTTCAATGGACAACCACAACCTTCGGGCTTCCTTCCAATCATAAATGGGCAACCACAAAATTTGTATCGTCCGCAACTTAACGGACCACAATATTCAGCTTCTTTTATTCCAGCAATCACATTTCAGAAATCTTTCGTATCTCCATATTAAGCAAACAAGCAAACGACATTATTGGTTTCCGTCCCACAATAAATGGCAACCGTCCAAATTTCAATAAACCCATACAGAAAGCTCATGAGTCCACGAGGACAGTCCCACCTGCTAAGCCTTCTCAATCTTTTGGACTGAAACAAATTCGAATGAATGAACGGCAGTAACTACTACCTTATAGATGACCCTATAAGCAACAGCATGTGTGCTGTTGCTTTACAGACGACCGTAAAGCAACAGCACACATGCTGTTGCTTTACGGTCGTCTGTAATTTCATCTGTAAGGGATCCCAGAGCCCATTTGCCTATCCCTTCCTAATCCCATCTACCACCAAGTGGACCGTCAGCTTGTCTGGTGACCTTTACCTACAAAATAAAACAACCGCACTGATTTGTCATTTCATAGAGTTCCAGTTATCAGTTTAACAAAGGCCAAACTACACAATATATTGAGACAACACACTTATGGTTTTACAATGTGTTTGTCCTAAATATGTTCAATAACACCGTTTTCCGTTTTGTGGTGCATCGTTCGTAAATGAAACATTTCATAATAAAATACCACTTTGACATACTTTTGATATTACATTTTTAACTCTTTATTTCTATTGCACTTATCTGATTTTCATTGAAAGAAAGAAAGAAAATAAACAGGATGAAAATAACTATTTTTTACATTCTAAATTATACGTATTTGATATATAGCCATAAAGACAATTTAAAAAATTCAGCACATAAGTATAAGAATATGTAGGTAACCATAATATTATAATATCATTATATTATAATATCATTGGTTGTAATATAATGAAATCGCATGAATATCCGTTCAGTAGTTTTGGAGATTATCGCGAACATACATACAGACAGACTCGGCGGGGGACTTTGTTTTATAATATACTAGCGGCCCGCCCCCGGCTTCGCCCGTGGTGCAATTTTTATATACTAAAACATTCCCCGTTTATCCCTCTTTCCATTAGTGAAAACCGAATTAAAATCGTGATGCCGTGACTAAGGGAAATAGGGATTCATTTTTATATATATAGATATAAGGATAGTTGCAAGATCTGCAAAGATCTCTTGACCGACCAATTAATCTACACTTACTAATATTATAAAGCTGAAGAATTTGTTTGTTTGAACGCACTAATCTCAGGAATTACTGGGTCGAATTGAAAAATTCTTTTTGTTTTGAATAGTCCATTTATCGAGGAAGGCTATAGGCTATATAACATCACGCTACGATAAATAGTATTGTTAAGTGTGGGGTGAGTCAAATTGCCGTGTAAGGGCGAAAATCAACTATTTATTGCCACAAACCAAGATGACTTCCAATAGGGCTAAATTTCTTCTTTAAATCCGTTAAACTTGCCAAAAGTCGTCCGTAATTCCGTAATGAGTCGCAGGTATAGTTCCGTAGTATCGCTTTCGAATCGCAGAATCGAACTGTCCCGCTTTTTTTTTTTTTTTTTTTTTTTTTTTTTTTCCCGAGGAGAGAAATCTTCAAAAGATACCTTATGCTCAAATGCCGCATGCAATGCAAATGCCCATAGAGGTTATGTGGGACTCTTACCGCACTAAAACTCACCTCGAAATGGGTGTGGTTCTAGTCCATAGGGGACTTTGGAACCGTCACCGGGCGTCGGGGGGGCGAGAAGCGCCCGGCCCTTACAAATAAAAACTTAACTAATGCTTAAGCTATGAGGGACCGGCTAGCCCTGGAGGGCCACTTGCGACGGCCACGGCGACAGCCGCGACCGGTACAAGTGGTCCCCGGGCCGGGAGGTCCCTCGCAGGCGCTGCCAGGTCGCGCCTCGGAGGTGAGAAGGGGCGCGGCGGTCTTCCTCTTCTTTCACGATGTCGGGGTAGCTGCACGTCGTTGTCATCACCAGCAAACGCCGCGTTTGCTGCAGTGATGGGGTCATCCTGGTCCAACAGGATGTGTCGGGGTCTTCTTCTGAAACGAGAAAGAGTATTATTGGGATCGGGAGTATAGATGAGGGAACTGACCACTAGTGGGTTGGGGTGACGAGGAAGTTTGTCGTAGTACTTCAAGGCGAAGTCCTTGATGCACTTGACAATTGAGGGGAGGTTGAGGTCATGGTGCAGGTCGACGTTGCGGATGAACCATGGGGCGCCCACGGCTCTCCGCAGAAAACGGTTTTGAATGATTTGAAGGGATTCGATGTGGGTAGGAGCAGCGTGCGCAAAAACAACGCTAGCGTACGTCATGATCGGTCTGACGCAAACTTTGTACAATGTCACCTTATCTCTAAGGGCCATTGTACTCCGCCTGCCTATGAGGCACGTCAGGCGACCCAGGACGAACGCTGCCCTGTCCCTGACACGCTTGATGTGGGGACCGAAGGTAAGTCTCCGGTCGAGTGTAACACCGAGGTATTTGGTCTGATGGACCCAAGGGATGACGCGGCCCTGGAGTGAGATTTGACCGAGTGAAGCTCGGTCAATATGTAGGGCATTCTGAACGCGAGGAGTTTGAAGTAGATTCCCGGGTGAAAAGAACATTGCTGCGCTTTTCTCGGGATTCACCTCAATTCTCCATTTCTGAAACCAATCGTCGAGAGCGGTCACGGCGGTTTGAAGCATGCGAGTTAAGAAGCCTCGGTGTCGGGTGGAGAAGTAGAGGGCCGTGTCGTCTGCGAAGAGAGACAACTCGACCCCCTCCGTGCGTGGTATGTCGTTAGTGTATAAGGAGTAGAGGGTTGGTGAGAGAACTGAACCCTGAGGAACGCCTGCCCGTAGGGGGCGGGGGGAGGAGAGAGTGCCTTCAACTCTGTAACGAAAGCTTCGATCGGCTAGAAAGTCCCGTACTATGAGTACGAGGCCCTCCGGCAAGCCGAGTTGATATAGCTTGTATATCAACCCGGCATGCCACACCTTATCGAAGGCCTTCGCCACATCAAAGAAGACGGCACCGGTGCCTGTCGGACGAGGGCTTGCGGTAAGCCCGGTGAGAATGTGCTCAGTTAGTCGATGCACTTGATGAACGCACGAGTGTCTGGCTCTGAAGCCAAACTGCTCGTCGTATGAGAATGTTATTAGAATTGATATGACGAAGGAGACGCGTCAATAGGATTCTCTCGTAGAGTTTCCCAATTGAGCTGAGTAGGCTAATTGGCCTATAACTGGCGGGGAGGGTTCTATCCTTGCCCGGCTTTGCAATACCGATAACGATCGCTTCCTTCCAGGCGGCTGGAAAGACGCGATCGCGCAAGGCTGCATTGAAGATGCTTAGTAGGAGCGAGAATAACGTCGGCGGAAATCGCTTCAGTAGTTTGTTGGAGAAACTGTCCCGCTAGCTCGCCACTTCGCCTATTTATAAATAAATAAAAAATAAAAAAGCCTTTTATTTCCAGTAAACATTACACTTCTTAAAATCTATTTGTGTTAATTTATTTAGTTTATTTCTATGTTAATATAAATCTCTTTCTTAATATAATTTCTATGTGTATCCTATGTATTATATCACCGTATTATAGTTGTTCGATTTATTATTAATCTACCGGAACCCCAAAATGGGTGAAGGCCTCCTCCAGTGACGCCCATTTTTCTCTGTCTTCAGCTACTTTTCTCCAATTTGGACCAGCTATTGCTTTAATATCGTCTTCCCATCTTGTAATAGGTCTACCTCTTGTTCTTTTGCCTAGTGGGCCATTCCAGAAAGTTATTTTTTTGGTCCATCTATGATCAGTTAGCCGGGCAACATGTCCTGCCCACTTCCATTTCAATTTTTTTGCGTAATTTAAAGCGTTTGTTGCTTTGGTTATTTTTCTTATTTTGGTATGTCGTATTTTATCCAATTTCCTTATCTTTAGCATATTTCGTTCGAGTCCTCTCTGACAGACACTTATCTTTTTTTTTGTTTCAGCAGTGAATTTCCACGTTTGGCACCCATATGTCAGACATGGAAGAAGGCTCGAGTTCGTGGCTTTGGTTTTAATAGCTTGTGGTAAATTACTTTTAAAAATGTCCTTGAGACCCCAATATTTATTCCATGTTAGTTTTATTCTTTTCTCTATTTCTATATTTTTATTTTTCCTGTCGAAACTTAGAGTTTTTCCCAGATAGACATATTCTTTTACGTATTCTAATGGCGTGCTATTGATTTTTATTGGTCTTGTAAAGCTGTTTGTCATTGTCTTAGTCTTTGTAGTATTCATCTCTAGTCCCACCTTTTCACTAGCCAGGTTCAGGGCTTCTACCATGTTCTGTAGTTGGGAGGATGACTCGGATAACAGTACTAGGTCATCCGCGAATCTCAGGTGGCTCAAGTAAGTACCGTTTACTCCGTTTTAACCGTTCCTTGTTTACTCCAGTCTAGCTTGTTAATGATCGCCTCGAGGACAGCTATGAATATTGTTGGAGACAGCGGGTCACCTTGTCTCACTCCTCTTTCTATTGGGAAGCTAGGGCCTAAGGTTTCAAGCTTAATTTTACCCCTGTTGTTTTTATATATGGATTTGATGATTTTTACATATATTTCCTCCACCCCTTGTTCCTTCAGGCTTTCCCAGATGCTTGTATGTCTTACAGTATCAAAGGCTTTCTGGTAGTCGATGAATGATATATAAAGTGTTCTTTGTTTTTCCTGATATTTTTCCATTATCAATTCAAGGGTATGGATGTGGTCGACCGTTGAAAAGCCCTTTCTGAAGCCTGCTTGCTCCACCGGTTGCTTTTTTTCCAATGTGTCGCTAATTCTTATGTTTATAATTGTGGAGAATAATTTGTATAGACTCGGAAGCAAGCTGATTGGTCGGTAGTTTCCGATGTCCTTCGGGTCGCCTTTTTTATATATTAATATGATGTTGGATTTGGACCATTGAGAAGGTGTTTCCGAATTTTGTAGAATCATGTTAAACAGTTCAGCTAACGGTACAGCCAGAGTTATGTGTCCTTTTTTCAGTGCTTCGTTTGTAATGTTGTCTGAACCAGGGCTTTTGTCTAGCTTCAGTTTTTTTATTGCTTCAATTATTTCTGTTGCGTCTATTTGTTTAACGTTATTTTTATGTGTGGCCTCTGTTTCTATGTCTAAATTTATGGCTGTCGTGTCTCTGTTGCTGTATAGATGTCTGTAAAATTCTGTTGCGGCAGCTATGATATCGCCTCTAGTGTACAGTTCTGTATCTTTTTTTCTTAGTCCTTCTATCCATGTTGTATTAGTTTTGAGTTTCTTATAGGCCTTCTTTGTACTTCCAGTGCTTTGTAGATGTTCTTTTATTGTGTTTTGTCTATATCTTGCGTAATCTGCTTTTATATATTTATTGACCACTTTATATAGTGCGGTTAGTTCATTTTTCTCACTTCGTGATTTGCTTTTAGTTTTCTGTAATTCCTTCCTTCTCTTTAATAGCCTTACTGTACTTGCCGACAGTATTTTGTGTTGTTTATTTTTTTCTCTCTTTGGGCGGGCTTTTTTTAAGCTAGAAGTGATAGCCTTTTCTATCCTGTCGTAGCAGTATTGTACTGTGGTGTTTTCGCTGATAGTTGGAGATGCAGATAACTGTGATATTAGGCTTTCGTTGAACTTAATTATTTCCTCTTCACTCTCAAGTTTGCTGATTTGGCTGTTTGTAAATTTGGCTCTTGATATTTTTTGTTTGGTTAGTGTTATTGTTGATCTGACTATTCTATGGTCGGAATTGAAGTTCAGACTAAGCGTCTCGATGTTTTGGAATATTCTAGGTTGATTTGACAAGATAAAATCGATTTCGTTTTTGTGTTGTCCGTTAGGGGATCGCCAAGTCCATCTTCGATTCTGCCTTTTTTTAAAACATGTGTTTATTATCATTAGTTTATGCTGGAGCGCAAACTCTACCAGTCTCTGTCCTCTTTCATTTCTCTCGCCGTATCCGTGTTTTTTAGTAACTAAATATTCATCATCTTTGGGGGTTCCAAGCTTGGCGTTAAAGTCTCCCATTAATATTGTGGTTTTTTGTGCTGTGTCCAAGGCTTTCTCGATTGTAGTGTAGAATTCATCAATATCATGTTCGCTTGCCGCTTCTGTTGGCGCATAAGCTTGTATGATGGATATCTTATGACCTTGTATATTTATATTTAGTGTTGCGACTCGCTCTGTTATTCCATTGAAGCTTATTATGTGGTTTTTGAGAGACTTATTTATTATAAAACCAACCCCATATTTGCCAGGGGTTTGTCCTATGTAGCACATTATAAAGTTTTCGTATTCTTCTATTTTATTTCCATGTCTTCTCATTTCTCATATTCCGATGATATCGTATTTTATATTTCTTATAGCCTCTTCAAATTCAAGCAAACGGTCATACGACGAGAGAGTTCGGACGTTGTATGTTGCAATTTTTAGTTTGTATTTATCTAGGGTGTTTCTTTCCTCTGTTGGTGTGTTCATTGGAGGGTTTTGGTCGTATTCTTCCACGGTGACCAATCGGCTTGGAAGATTTTTTCTAATATGTTGTTTTTCATTTTTTTGTTCAATTGTGGCGTCTGTTTGGTAGGAGGGGCTTAGTTGCTATATATTTTCGCTGTTACTTTCTTGGTTGTTGTTAGTTTTGGTTGTACTTTTGTTGACCAAGAAGTTTAGCATGCTGGGTTTTATGAGTCCTTCTGTAATGCTGTTTGACCTCGTGACTGTCTTGCCAGGCTGTTGTGTCTTGCTTTTTTTGCTAGCCTGAGTATGCTTATCCATTTTAGTTTGTGTGGTGTTATCTGGTGATGTCCGGAATTTTCTTTTACTTTGGTGCTTTGATACAATCAGTTTATCATATTTCAGTATAGCTATATTTCCCTTTTCCCTCTCTAATTTCAGTTGCTCTTGTAACTCCTTCCTTTTTTCAAGTACATATTTAGGGAAGTCTTCTTTCATATAGTATTGCGTATCCTTCAGCGCTCCTTTGTGTTTAAATATTTCAATTTTTATTCCTAGTGTAGTGAAGGTTACAACAGTTGGACTTCCTCCTTTCATTCCCAGTCTTTTTATCTCCTGAATGTCGCTGTTGCTCAGTTTTGTAGAGAAATATTGCTCGATGAATTTAATTATGTTTTCTTCGAAACTCTTATATGATGTTTCTTTTTCCTCGATACCAAAAAATACTAGGTTTCTATTTCTTGCTTGTTTTTCCAGGTTATAAATTCTTTTTTCTTGATTTTCCACTCTTTCTTTCATTTCTCCAAGTTTTCCTTCCCAGGCCAAAAATTTTTCCTCAAAAATACTAGTAATATTTTGTGTAACTTGTTCCGTGACATTTTTACCGGTTTCCCTAATTTCAATTCTTTGCTCGTCTAGTTCCTTTTTTATTGATTTTAGCGTTTTTAAAATTTCTTCCATCATTAGAATTTGTTATGGTACAAGTGATGTCCTCTAGCGGTGCGTATGTGAATTAGCGTGATGATTTGCTCCTGTTCTAACAGATGGCGTTGTGTGTGTTATGGTACGCTAGAACTGTTGAAGATGATTTGCAAAAACAACAATCTTTTAGATTATGATAATTTGCACTTGTTTTATCTTACTTCTTTATCTGATTATTTTTCACTATTACACACACAATAATGTTCTTGCTTGAGTTTGACGCAAAAAAATGTTCTCAGAACGCCTCGGAGATCAACAATTTTTGTAGGTAGATTTCAAAGACGTTTGGTTCGAGTTCTTACGAGTTTAATACTAATGTTTCCACTATATTTTCTCATCACCAGCTCACTTAGCACTATGTCTCAGTACAGTTTTATGTAATATCGCTTAAAAGTCACTTTTCAATTTTATGTTTGTTATTTTTATCGGAGTCGATGTTTATCGTGCCGCGGTGGCGCCCCCCTCTCTAGATCTAATCGTCTAGATCTTTCTCGAATTTAGTACAAACAAACAACAAACAATTAGAAGTAAACAACTTTTGTAAACACGTATTGTAAACAGGTCATTGAAAATTCGGGAACGCTATTTCTGTTGAACGTGAACTCTATGTTGTGTGCATAAGGATCAATTTCCTTTGACAATAACTTTCCAGAAATTATTGTAGACAGGCGAAGTCGCTTTTCTAGAACGTTCCATAGTGAGTCATAACTAGAACGTTCCCTGGTGAGTCATAACATTATTATATGTATATAAGCAGTGTCTAGTACAGCGCGCCCCACGCCGGCGCAGCCGCAGCGAAGCGTGGCCGAGTTCAGCTAGTCCAATATAAAAATGTAATAATGCGATGTATGTATCTCTAAATATAGTAGTAGATATATAATAAAGTCTAATTCCTATTTTGATAAAGTTTTAATTAACGGAAAAAGCGATTAGTTTGTATGTATAAAATTGCACCCGTGTCAAATCGGAGCGGATAGTTAGAACTATAATAATAATAGGAGTACCCTTATTATTATAATAATAACTATAATAATAAAGGGAGATTAATTGAATTTAAATAAATCTTTCAAGGATTCCTTTAAAAATATATATTATTTATATTGAAATAAATAATCGCTGTCTACAGCAAGCTCAAAACTGTATTTTGCTTTCCATGACTGATGCTCCGTGGTTTTCCAAGAACAATGGGATTCATCAATACCTGAACATTGAGAAATTGAAAAATACAAAAAAATAACCACATTGAACGCCTACGTAAACATCCAGCTCTAGGACACTTAATAGGCTAAAGTGACAGCAAACAATATGACGAAGAAGACTGGGCGCTGGTCCACTCTCTCTGAAAAAGATCGATCCATCTCCCTCAATAGATCCGCTTATAGTCCTGTGGACTGATTGTAGATTCCAAACATTGGCGGATACGGGGGGGGGGGGGGGGGGGGGGGGGCATGGGGCCATTGCCCCCCCCCCCAAAAGACCCAACAATTCCATATTTTTGACTTAACTTTTCAATTCAATTCAAGTACAATTCAATTCATATATGAACTGAATATAGAATAATATAATCCATATCAATCAAAGTTATCGAAAGTTTCATAATTCATGTCAAACATTTGAGACAGTTCAAATACGCGATTACGCGGGTTAAAAGTATTTGCATTACAACCATAATGCATCTCAACTAGTAAAAAAAATACACAAAAAAATTACTTGTGATATTAACCCTAACTCCGAACTTTGTCAGAATGCCCCCCCCCCAAAATGAAATCCTGGATCCGCCCCTGATTCCAAACAAAACAAAAAAAAATAATAATTATAATTACGGTTATTACGGAAGCGAGACGGTCGAATGGTCGCAAACAAGTGATGTAAACTTGCAGGTCACGGGGCCATTTCGCTTGGGAAATAATCAATCACATTATTGCAATACAAAACGATTACCGATTTTAATATCTCAATAACAGCTAGAATAGTTACATAATACGAAAATAAAAGCAGATACTTACGTACCGCAATCGTTGTGAGCACATCGGTTGTCTCAAAAGGCATAAAATTATGCCGATATTGTACCAACTATGTAAATATTACAAAACCGTTACGATTTTGCTAAATATTATAATGCTGTAAAGCTAAAACGAAAATTATGAGTTTAATCAAACTATACATGCTACGTTAGATCGCTGCTAGGTATAATTTTCTAGCTATAAAAAGGTTTTAAGCACCGTGTTTTCTATGGCGCTTACGCTTTTTTTTAAAACTTAAGATCGGCAGACAAGCTGACGGTCCAATTGCTGGTAATTGGCTATAACACAAGCAACGCCACAGCTGCTGCAAGTGCGCTGCCGACTACAGTAGGATTAAGGATAAGAGATTGGATAGGAAAATGGGCTCTGGCATCCCTGTAAAGGGATGTGTTTCGATGAGTGAGTAATCACTTATCGAAACACAACAGCACACGTGCTATTATTTCACGGTGGTCTTCTGTAAGGGGATGGTTACTGCCGCCAGACGGGCTGCCCATATATATGACTGCGAAACGCAGTGTGCCCTACCACTTCCAAATCTAGATCAGAGCCAAATTTGAAAAGTTCATTTTTCAAGATTGACTCTGCCGGGAATCGAACCTTAGAACAGAGCGTTAAGGCAAGCACCCAAACCGCTCATCCAACGGGCTCGTCGAACGGGTTTTACTCACACGACAGCGCATTTGCAACTCCTATAGTTTTGCTTTTGCTTAGAAGCGACGGTTGTCATCTACCCTCAATTGAACAGGGGATCGGACAAATTTTCAGAAAGTGTTTTAAATTAATCTTCATGGATATTTATTCCCATAAAAAATACTATTTTATTTATTTATAGCCTTTGAGGTACTCAAAACCATGTTTTAATATTGTTTGTTTGAAAATGCCGCCAAAACGTCACGATAGTTCATCTGAGAGCGCGTAACATCATTTGTGGTCATATCATAACAAAAAAGCTGAATTGACATAAGACAATGATTGCCCACAAATGACGTCACGCACTGTGATTGGTGTTTCGGTATAGATTAAAAATATTGTAAATAATAAAATTTTATTTCTTCATTTAAAAATATTTAAATGAATTATATTAAATTATTATTCGATAAATAATCGTAAAAAATTATATATTTTCTTTCTAAGTACATTTTAGATTTTAATCTGATTACTGTCCGATCCCCTACTGTAAGCTTGTCTACCGACAGTCCGACATGCACTTTACAATAACTGAAATATAAAAAATTAAAAAAATACATTTACTGACACATTTTTTTTTGTTTTACAGATTCGTTCTCGGTGGCCGATATTGTGTTTGCCGATTTTATTAGCAGCATCAGTATGCGGAAGCGACATCCTTATGATTACTATGGGCGGTACAAAATCACATAAAATGCCCTTCTGGGAATTAGCTAGAGGACTCATTAGAAGGTAAATCTTCTAATATATAAACAAAACTCCTCCGAAACGACTGTTCGGATTTATGGTTTTTTTTTGTATATTTGGTAGGACTGAGAATAGGTCGTAACGTATTTTTCACCCTCCTACTCCCACCCCCATTTTTAAATCACGATTTTAGTATTTTTGTATGAAGAACAGTCGTTCATTGACGTGAAGTGACGCGTCACTTTAACATATATGGTTTTAAAATCAAATTTTACCCGATAAGTGGTACCAATCGGGTTACGGAATTATTTTCGGGTTCTGGCAGGACAACGTCTGCTGGGTCAGCTAGTAATATACAAAAATTATGTGTCACATTTGCGGTAATCTCCGAAACTGCTCAACCGATTTCAACATTTTTTTTAATGTGGATGGCTGGTTCCATCTTCAAAGGTAGGATGAGTATGATTTATAAAGATACGCGAACGAAATCGCAAACAGAACCTAGTAAAAGTATAACGTATATCTGAATACAAAACAAAACTACAAATTCTAGAAAGCTGAAATTTAGAACATAGGTATATTTTATAACGTTTGGTAAGAAAAGAATTTTGAAATTTTCAACTCCTTGCGAAGCCGGGGTCTAGTACGAAATAAACACAATTACGGTTCTGTCAAATTTGGAACCTACCAACATATTTGTATGTGTAATAAATTCTTTGGAGTTTACTCTTTAAGAATTGATTTTCATATAAGGACCCCGGTTTGGAAATTTTATGAGTAAAATTAATACAAGCGTTAACTAAAAGTAGAGATGGCAATAACGGCTGTTTTGAAATAATGCATAACAATGTTGTGTTATTTTGTAATAACTGTTATTGTAAACTGTTGTCGGTTATTCTGTTATATTGCTGATTGCATAACATAGAATTAATGATGGATTAAGAAATACCTATACATTTTTTCCTTGTTGTTATTTTGTTAATAACATTTGTACTATATGATTAACGAACTTCCCTTTAATGCCTTTCATATTTTTCATACTTTTTGTCAGTATTGTTATATTTTTCATAATATACATAACATACAAACTGAGATTAGTAATTATAATGCTTATTTTGGGCGTATGTAGCAGTTCATTGATCCGTGTATATAAATAATTTTAATTACTACCAACTTTTGCCCGCGATTTCGTCTGCGTACCTTAAGAACAGTTTTCTTTTTGTGTATGTAAAGTACCTTATGTCCTTTTCTGAAACCCTGACTTGAAAAATATTAATGAATTCAACTATAATCCGCGGGAACAAATTCGATTCCGATACTGACAATTCACATTGAAAATGATAACGAGTACTCTATCAAAGCGGAGACAAGATGTGACGAGCGGAGCGGAGATGTGTTAGAAACAACCAATATGGTTGGTTACGTTACCGAAGCTGAGCGGAGACAAGATGAGTATATAACGAAATCCTATTGGTTGTTTTTAACAACGATAAAACAGCAATAATGTATAATTCAGTACGTGTCACAAACTAAAATAGACTTTAACTCAAAGCAATAAAGTTTGAAATCGTATGCAATAAAGTTGAATTCATACGATTTCATACTTTCTTGCTTTGAAGTGAAGTCGATTTTAGTTTGGTTACTACGACAACACATTTGACAGCAGTTTATAATGATAAAACAAGAGTGTTTAGTTTAATAATGTGTTATTCATTGCGCGAAAATAATGCATTACGTTATTTGTTATGGTAATAATGACCATCGCTAACTAAAAGGCGTTACGATATCTCTAACTTTGACATTTGTGCGACAGCTGCCGCATGTATTTATGTTCCCTAATTCTATTCTCTGGGATTGTAAAAGCAAACGTCGAAATCTTGTATGTAAAAAGATAAGATTTACAAGAATGAAACGTTAGTGCGTTATAACCTGCCGGCGCAGCGTCATATGTCGTTGACAAAATGAACTATTTGAACTTATAAAACATAGTGACATCTGTGTATACCGAACGTAACTAACATAACTTTTGTTGGAACACGTGACATCTGAGTATGCAGAACGTTCATATTCATAAATAATATGAACAAATAGGTATCCAGTTATCTATTGACAAGAGGAAAATTTTATACAATTAAAATTGTACTTTTAAAGGAGTAAACCCAGTCGTGCGTCGGAGCTGACACAAAACACTTTTTTTTTCTCCGATAATTCAACTAACAATACTTTGTCTCCCATAATTCAGAGATTACCCTATAAGATCATTTAAGATATACAATAAATTTTACCATTAATATTAGTATGTACTTATAGAATCTTCTGTGACGTTAAGACGAAATAGCAAAATGTACATACTAAATTAGTTGAGTATAAAACACAAACGTATAAGTAAGAACATATTAAATTTCAGAGGACACAACGTCACATTCATAAGTGCATTTCCGCCAGACTTCCACGTCCAAGGCTTGGAGGAAATCGCTCCAGAAGGTCTAGTCTCTTATGTAAGAAATTACATGTCTTGGGACCTAGTCGGCGCTAGGATGAGAGGCGAAGAACCATTGCCTGTTAAGGACATCTTTCGGTACGGATATGAGGTAAATAAAGATTGATTTTTCTCATAGTTTTTGAGTCTTAAATGCATTATGGAGTTAAAAATTATAACCTTATATCATTTACATCAAATCGCTTATGACTGACAAGAAATTGAAAGCAATCTTAGAAAAAAAAGAAAAAGAAAGAAAGCATTTATTTTTTTGACGATTAGATTTTAACAAAATATATTTACAGTGGATTAATCTACTTACAATTAAAGAAAAAAACTAAAGATAGTATACACACATCTTGTCCTTTATGAGACTATTTGGATCAATTAGATGATATGTAGCTACTGTTACCTATGAATACAAGGAACGCCATAGGGGTTGCAATGTTGCAAGTGCACTGCTGTCCTTCATATGATAAATAATAAAATAATTTAAAGGAATTGATAAGGAAATAGGCTCTGATATACTTCACTCACTCACAAAAATACAACCTGTTATTTCACGATAATAATCTTTTCTAAGGGAATTTTGTTACTTCAGCCAGAGTGCAACTAAAATATTTAAAAATATCTAGGATCTGAACTAAGGTTCAGAGTCATAAGTCAAAGATATAAAACATAAAGTTAATAATTATTTGTTTAATCATGTTAATTTTGATTTACAGGCTTGCGATGAATTCTTAAGCGACTATGAGACAAGATCTTTCCTAAGATCTGGAAGGAACTTCGATCTCATAGTTCTTGATGGAAGTTATCCAGAATGTGCACTTGGCGTCGTCTACCGTCTTAAAGTTCCTTTCATGTATATCAACACAGTTGGATTTTATTCTGCGCCTCTAAGCAACTCCGGAAGTCCAGCACCTTTATCCGTCACTCCATTCTTTGGTAAAGCGTTTACGGATAACATGGGACTCTTCGAGAGAGCCCTGAATGCAGCCTGGCATATTGGAGCGACTTCCATGCATAGTTTAATGGTGATGGTTTTACAAGGAGTGTTAAGAAGGCATTTTGGTCCGCAAATGCCGCACGTCTACGACATGGCAAAGAATGTGAGCTTTATCCTTCAGAATGGACATTTCTCTGTGTCATATCCTAGACCGTATCTCCCCAATGTTGCCGAGGTAGCTTGCATCCACTGCAAAGAACCGAAGAGACTAAATCCCGTGAGTATACTTACACAGTTGATATAATATAACTTACGTAGATTATTTAACGTATAAAAAATATAAAAAATCGAGCGTATAGATTCTATGAAAAGGTCGACAGGCAGGCTGGCGGTCTACTTGAGAGTAGGTGCTATTAACACGAGCAACATCATAGGGGTTGCAAGTGTGCTGCCAACCTTGATAAGATAAAGGATAAGAAGGGATGAGATAGGGATAGGATGTATCTCATTCGCATTTCCTTAAAGCCGTCGCATGCTGGGGCTGGAAAGTTCTCGAGTGGAGGCCACGAACCGGTAAGCGCAGCGTAGGACATCCACCCACGATATGGACAGACGATCTGATAAGGACCGCGCGTCGACGGTGGATTCAGGCTACTTCTGACCGTTCCTATTGGAAAACTATGAGGAAAGCCTATGTCCAGTCGTGGGTGTCCTACGGCTGAGATGATGATGATGATTTATTATTTACTAACTGAACCCGGCTACGTGGGAGGCGCCCGCCTGTTTATGAATATCTAATAAATAAGATATTCATAAATTATACACATTTAAAACCATCCTTAGAATTTCCTCTTTCTATCAATACAATTAGGAATAAAATTCGTTCACAACTTTCCGAGATTAGCGCATACATGCAGACAGACAGATAAAAAAGGAGGTCTTTACATTATATTATGTACTGATTGAATAATTACAGGAAATAGAAGAATGGATTAGCGGTGCAGGTGACGCAGGGTTCGTTTACGTGTCAATGGGGTCTTCGGTGAGGACCAGTAGGATGCCTCTCTCCGTCCATCGGCTGTTCGTTGACGCACTGCGAAGGTTGCCTCACAGAGTTTTGTGGAAACAAGATGCCGAACAGAACATGACCGATATACCATCTAACGTCAGATTATATAAATGGCTGCCTCAGCAGGATTTACTAGGCGAGTTTTCAAGTTTTATAACCATTCTCTCTTTATTTAAAGGTGAGCAGGCAGGCTGAAGCCATCAATAAAACTATAAACATTACTAATTTACGGTCTAATATCGATGTTAATCGATATCGATATTTAGCCTATGTCCATCCTGAAATTAAATAATGTCAAAAGTGATACTGCAGGTTTTAAAATAGTACGTACTCTACGTACCCATAATTTACAGAAAAATTGCGGTACTTTACAGAGAATAATATGATCTTTAAGGAAAAAATGATAGTTTAGCAGAGTTAACTGCTTATATTCTTTTGACCACTTTGCCTAAGAAAACGAGCGCGGACGAAGTCTCGAGCAACAGAAACTCCATAAAGGAATGCGAAAGAGATTCAAATTAATAGAGTTCTATTTTCAAATTAGCCCCAATTATTTGTGTATTTATGATTTATCGAAAATTGTTACAGAAATGTGTATCAAGTCGCAATTTCGCGTATTACACCCACACACGATTCTTACTGAAGTGATACAGTCTACTTAACGAACTGCGCACTCGATATTTCTAAGCGTATTTTATTTTCGCAGAATTCCTTGGAAATACTACTTATATAATATGAAGGTTGTAAGAAGAGAAGAACACTGTGTGGGCGTTTCGTTAGTCTCTTCATTATTTTGACTCGTTTTATTTTAAAACTTTTTAATTAAAACTCAGAATAGAAGAGTCTATTAACAATATTTATATTTTCTAATTATTACAATATTAAATAATGAATTTGATAATGATTAATACTGTATCCGTCTAAGTAGCTTTTCCAAATAACACATTATATGTGATCATTTTTTCAGTTAGAATGGGCGTAGTAAGCTATCTTTAAAAAATAGACATATGCCATCTCTGACTTTTTTGTAGACCTATAAAAGAGAAACAATCCCATCATACATTACCTATACTAATATTATAAAGCCGAAGAGTTTGTTTGTTTGTTTGAACGCGCTAATCTCAGGAACTACTGGTTCGAATTGAAAAATTCTTTTTGTTTTGAAAAGTCCATTTATCGAGGAAGGCTATAGGCTATATAAATACCATCAATATTATTATAAATGAGCAGTGTCCAGTACCGCGCGCCCCATGCGCACGCCGCCGCCGTATGGGCCGCAGCGAAGCGTGGCCGAGTTCAGCTAGTTTTCTTATATCTCAAACGGATTAGACTGCGTTTTCTAATTAAAACTCCCAGACGGCTTGATTTTTTTCGACATTACTCTGTTGATGTTTTTGAAATCACACGAACATACTTACAGACAGACTCGGTGGGGGATTTTGTTTCATAATATGTAAGGATATAGGAGTATACTTCTCAAATTTTACAATAATTTATATTCATCTGGGTAATACCAGTATAAAGCAACATTTTTTTTTCCAGGTCATCCAAAAATCAAGGCGTTCGTGACACATGGCGGTCTTCTAAGCATGTTTGAAACGGTATACCACGGAGTACCCATAGTTACAATCCCCGTATTCTGCGATCACGACGCCAACGCTGCAAAAGCTGAAGTAGACGGATACGCTAAGAAACTTCATTTGGAGCAGTTAACGTCTGAAAAACTACACGACGCCATCAAAGAAGTTATCAATGAACCGAAATACAAAAAAGACGTTAAGAAAAGACAGATACTTTTAAGGGATCAGAAGGAAACGCCTTTGGAGAGAGCAATCTATTGGACAGAGTACGTTATCAGACACAACGGTGCGTATCATTTGCAAACGCCCGCGAAAGATCTGAACTTTTTCCAATATTACTTGTTGGACGTAGTTCTAATATTTTTTATTGGATCTTTTACAATTTTCGCTCTAATCAGCTACGTTATTAGAGTAGGTTTTAATAGATTGGTAAGTTACGTACACAATAAAGAAATGAATAAGCTAATGGATAGATCGAATGATTTGTTGAAGCAATCAAAGAAACTACTAATACATCAAACTACAAAAGCTAAGAAGAATTTGTAACAAAAATAAGTATATTTCCTTTATATTTGAACTTATTTATTTTGAAATTATTCCGCTCAGAGTTCCACTGAGAGTCGCCCGAGGTGCTCTTTATTTTTTTTTTGTTATTATTTGATTAATATGTTGCATTGTGTATTGTAGATATATACTAAACGCAACAATTAAAGAATATAAAAAAAGTTCCAAGTTTTTAGGTGATTTTCAACAGGCTGTAACTTCGAAGAAAATGGCCGTACAGAGCTCATTAAAAAAGAAAATTGTAGCTTCAAGTTTCTAGTTTTTGAATCCAAGCTTCCAATTTTCAAATAGTCAGATAATCAACGATACAAAAAAAATTTCAAAATTTTCCTCGTCTTGAAAATGGTGTAAAAGCCGTAATAATTTTTTTTATTGTAATGGCACAGTAAAGATCTTTTAGAGAATTTAATTCCCTACAACTTGACCTCCTCATGAGCTCTGTACTGTAGTTGAGTTGTAACCGAGTTATCGTCAATCAAACGAAAAAGTCATTTTGACTTGAACAATCGATTACTCGGGCAGTAATGGTCGTACAGAAAATTAAAGTAGGGTTTTGTAAACTGCCAAACATTCTCTACAAGGTGCTTAAATTGGATTATGATAAAAAAAATTTTTACAAACCGAAAATGTTGGCCGAAGAAAATAAATCAGATACGAAAAATCTATCCTATAGCTTTTCAACCTCAATGTGTCCTGAAAAAACCCTGAACATTTCATGGTGCTTCGATTTATTTTTCTTAGTGTCCGCAATGTTTAAAATTATCGTTTTTGCTGAAAATTAAGATAACGGGCAATTTTTCATTTTTTTCCCTTAGTTTGAGTTTAAACGGTTTTTTTTAGCAATAATCCATATTTTTTTCATCAGAACGCCGAGCTTGGATTCAAAAACTAGAAACTTGAAGCTACAATTTCCTTTTTTAATGAGCTCTGTATGACCATTTTCTTCGAAGTTACAGCCTGTTGAAAATCACCTAAAAATTTGGAACTTTTTTTATATCCTTTAATTGTTGCGTTTAGTGTATATAGATAGATATATGTATATAGTTTGAATTTGGAATGAATAGTATTTTTGATAAGACTTTTTACAAGACAGTCACAAACGAATTAGATGCTCATAGTTATTTTTTAATTCGTGTGAAACTGTACAATTAGTTTTAACAAATATATTAATACATATATAATATTATAATGGATTATAAAAAATAATTTAACAATTTATTAAAATTATTTTATCTATTTTTTAAATTGATTTACATCAATATTTAAATGATAAATTTATTGAATAATGAGGGCCGATCAAAAAATATTCGAAATATTTAAATTTCGATATATGTATTTTTTAGGTACGAGTGTTTTTAATTAATATTTTTAGTGATTATTCAAGATATATTCAGAATGAAAATGGTATCCAGCATTGGGACCTCACATTTTTTCCCGATTTTTTGTCAAAAATCTAACGGCGTTGTTGCCTCATCCACGTTTGCCAGAATTACCCACATGGGACGTCTTCCTGTTTTCGATGATGCAGGAAATTTTAAAGAACTTTTGAGGATCGTAGCTAAGATGAAGACAGTCTTGTGAATTGTTGAAAGAATTCAAATCCTTTATAAAAGGTGCGCTCGAGAACAGACGTTGACAGAATTTAAATATTTCATAAATATACACAATTTTTGGACATTTTTTGATTAACCAGTGTAAACATTATTTTAAAAATATTAATTTTACTTAAGAAATTGTACATTTAAATAGATGTTGATATAAGTGTTAGAATAGAATTTTGTTTCTTAATACTATCGATAAAATATGTTAATTTATGAATATACATTTTGAAATATTTATGAATAGACATATTGAAATATGTTGAAATATGATGAAATATGTATATTTGTTGTAATATAAAGTTACCATGATTGTTACCATGACAAATTTTATGAAAAATATTTGGGTTTTAATTTGTTTAACGATACTCATTATGTAATTTTGTAAATACTTGTTATGTAGCATAATATAATTGTATTTGTGATATTATTTTTTATCCAATAAGTGACTACTTACTTAAAAAACTTATAAATAAAAAAACATTTGTATGATTTTTTCAGGCAGTCGCTTTTTGTTGCTATTATGAATTATTATTATTTGTTGCTATTATTAGCGTATTTTTTAGAAATTAAGTAAAATTGGAACTGATTCCGTCCTGTAGTGTTTTTTAATGCTGAAATATTTTTAAGATGACTAAGTATACGCATAACTTACCAGTTAGCAGGTGAACATACCAAAAAAATATGTGGTATTAATAAATTTCTTTTAAGGCCTTTCTTTTTCATTTTATTACAAAATTAATTATTATCTCTGTATTTGAAAAAGATAATTTGCATGAATTACTTACATTTTGAAATATTCACAAATGAATTGATCTCTAAATGCACATGAATAAATACTGTAATTAAATGTAAATAATATTTTAAAAAAAAAAAAAAAAAAAAAAACTTGAGTTTTCAACTTTTTTTCCCTAACCTATTACAATTAGCTCGAATCCTCATTTTAAAAATCAAGATAGTTTACTAAGCTGTAGTAGGATTTATTTATACAAATGTCTATAAATAATTTTAATTTAATTATAGATAGTTGTTGTGCATCGCTAATTGTGCTTACCTGGTATCATACACATTATTGAACTTTAAAAGAATTACGTCATATTTCATGGGGCCTAGAACCAGGAAGAACAAATTTATATTTATCTATTTCTCATTTTTATTTTGTGAATGTCATTTATTTTAAATATTCTTATGAAAGTACATTGAGTTTTCATAAATGTACTGTGAAAATACTGTTCGTACCATAGTCCTTGCAGTAGTTCACGAACTTAAATGGATAAACTCAAAAACTGATTCCAAAAAATCTTTCATCTTTATAGAAAGCTACATTATCAGCGGGTTAACATTGGTTACATTTTATATTAAAAACAATTAGAGAACCCTACGAAAATTACAATAATGTAAGTCAAGTTTTATTTGGCGTAGACACATAAAATAATGTAGTACATACTTATAGCACTCATAATTACCTTTTTTTTTTTTTTTTTTGCGTGGGAAAATCTGCGAGCCAGATCCCCACCGACCATGGGGACATCGGTGGGGTATGTGGGACTTCTACCCACTAAAAACCCACGGTGCTTCCTCGCGCCGTCTATGGGCGGGGGGGGTAAGGGATCGTGGAAAACATGCATCTGCCTCCCCCGCCAGACGAGGCCCGCGCACTTGCGGGCTCCACCTCGATTAGGCGCGGAGTTTGATCTCCGCGCCGTGGAGAGACGTGCCGGAAACACACAGCACGTCTTCCATCGTTGCCCGGTGTTGTGATGACGGCGGACAACCCCATGTCCACACTCATAATTACCTACAAAAAACTATACTATAGTCAAGTACTATTATTTATTCTATGCTATAGTCATGTCATATTAAAAATTTTTTTGTTCAAAAGTCAATCAAAACGATCTATCTATGTATGTATGTCTAGCGAGAGCACAATCTGGATATTACGCTTTATCTAATGCCAAATCCGCAATATTCCTTTGAATAGCACCGCTTATATAAAAATCGGTTCAGCGGTTTGGGATAAGATCAGTGATGTACACACGAAGAAATTTATAGGTATATATACTAATATAAAAGGTAATCTTCGAAAGTAATCATCAGATTTAAAAGATTTACTAATAGTTATAATAAAATTTCAGGATGGACATAGGCTAAATATTACACACGAGCACATCTAAAAAGAATTATTGCTTTACATATTTCGTCAGGCGTTATATCTTTTATTTTTCAACGCGGACGAAGTCCGGGGCACCTGCTAGTCAAAAAAAGGTCAAAGAGTATTGAATAAAACACATTTCGTTTTCTAATATTTATTTCTAGAAATAAAGCTTCAATTAAATTGCGCGCACCAAAAATTTTAATTATTTACTAACTTAATAAGAATTAAGACTAGAATATCCCTTAGTACTTACTCATATGTGTAAATGATTTTTTTTTTCAATTATTCGAGTCAGTTAAGTTTAAGCAACGTATAGCTATAATATGTAGGTTTGAGGCTGCAAGTCGCTCAGCGAGTTTTGGAGAAGGCAATGAGAGGCTTCCAAAATGGTCGACTCAGTCCAAATAATCCGAGATGTAGTGTAGTGTAGTGTAATCCAGTTGTAGTGGGAATGGGCTAGCTAGACGTTGGGGTAACGAGGATACATAGATAGATCTAACTTGCGTCATCTATACTATCTATGTCTGTGTTTGGTAGGTATACTGACAAAACTTCATACTTTGCATTCGCATTCACCCCATATCCACAAAAATCCCCAAAAAGTCCCAAAAAGTCCACAAAAAGTCTATCCACAAAAAGTCCCGCATTCAATTTCCAGAAAATTGGCCGCCTTAGGCTAGACGAGTCTTAGGAGACTACGATCGAGACGCCCCATTGGCTGAGAATCGATAACCTGTTGACTAGATCCACGACTTCAAAGGAGCGGCTGACATTGGATGGATGCGGAAAATCGAAAAATCGAATGTGGTGGCGTTCTGTTATAAAGACAAAGATCCATATCCAACAATGTTCATCAATATCATGATGATGATAATGATAATGTGAAAAACAATACAGTCATTTAATGCCGTTATAAACATAGACAAAATGGTCAAAATTTATACTATAAATTCCGACGTATGCTATAAAACTCAAATTAAGAAACTTGTTTTCATAGCAGCAAGTAGGACGCGCTGTGTTACCAGACAACTGACGGGCAGCCCTTTTAAGGCGGTAGCAACCTCCAGTAAATCAAAGTCCACTTTATTAGACGGCCTCTTGAATCTATGTAATCAATAATTCTCGATTAATCTCCATTTTAAAACCAACAAACAACAAACTCCCTTACACTGCTATACAACACTGAAAATCACGGCGCATCCGGCGGTGGCGCCGTTTAAAGTCATGGTAAGAAAAAGTTCGTCACCTGAAAGTTGACATCTGCTTGCATCAGTCATGCCAAAATTTCATTTCAAACGTCTGTCAGTTGTCTGTTCAGTGCTTTGGTTTCAAAGGGTACTAAGAGTCCTACGACTTGATAAAGGAATTAATTTGAAAACTGACGAAGGTTTTCGTACCCCGACTGTACGTCAACAAGCTTCCACAGTGATCTATACAACACTGACGACCGTGCCTACACACGGCAAATTAACCGTAGGTTTTCATGGCAAAAACAGTGAACAAGAGGCTTAACTTTGTCTCTTCTCAGTTATCGCGTCTGGGTGGTTAGAGCACCTCTATTACGTATCTATATTAATAATTTCGTCAAGGGGTACGGTAGACTCGATTGAAACCTTACCTGAATAATAAAACATAAAAAAATAAAGATTTCGAGTCGACAACATATATCAGCAAAATTCGGATTGTCAAGTATTTCGTTAAATTCTAATGGTGCTGACATGACAGATAAATCACAGTCGCCATACTGACCGCTCTAGCGAAACGTCACTCACTGACACCTGTGACATCTTGAGTGGTTAATAAACGTTCCGTTTCATTCTTACTAGCGCACATACGCCTCGCCACTCAATACGTCGCACCATTCATTTTAAAAATAAAGTGTCCATTACAAAGAACTGTGACTGGGTAAAACGAAACGTCTTGCCGCAAACATTGAGCGAAATCTATGCCGCTTTTGCCTTTAATATTCCTTGAGAACCGATAACTACAGAAATATCTACCTACATTTTGTACCTACATCTGTACATATTATGAGTCACATTACACCCGAGCGAAGCCGGGTTTTCATCTAGTATGTTAATATTTCAAAGAAACTTTCAATAATGTAGGTACTATCTTTAACAACTATAATTTACAAACAAATAGTGTCAGAGAGTTTATAATTTGCAGATGTATGTAGGGGTGCCTAGAATTGTTAGCAATTTAGTATAGCATAACGAATGCATATTATGAAATAATATGAAATGCGAACGTTTACAAAACGCTTACAAATCAAGCTTGAAACGTATATTTGTGAGACAAAAGTCCCCCAAAATTAAATACAAAAAAAGAAAACTTTAAAAATTGAATCACTGTCGTCCTCGCTTTTTGATAACATTTTAAAAATGAATGTAGGTACATTAAAGTTAAAATTAGGTAATAATTAATTAATTAGGTACATAATTGTTTAAACATAAAAACCTACCAGTTTGATACAAATACAAGCAAAACCAGGGAGGATAAAAGTGTGCTCTCGACCTGATAAGATAAAGTAAAAGATCAGACGCTATTAGTATCTTGAGCACAAATAGGACATGTGCTTTTATTTATGAACCCTAGTCACCTTCAATTTATTGAATAGTTTTGAACAGTTTATTATTTACAGACTGCGTGTTTATTATAATAATGTACTTGTCATATAATTATCATTAAGTGCTCTATATTGAAAAGTGTGTCGTTTACTATTCTATGCGTGTTTTACTTAAATTACAGTTATTTAATTCTAAACATAAATGTTTTGTTAGAACTTGTATGGGAAAAGCCATTTCGTCTTTGATTATTATTACACATTTCCTTAATAACTCCTTCCTCAAATACAATATGTCATTTTTAACATACAATTTCAAGCCCTTATTTCAATCAAATCGATTCGTAAATACAGAGTGGAAAAAATCAATGGGTCTTTAACTTTAAATCTTTGAGATAAGTTTAAGGAAACATTCCTTTATTCTTAAAAAGAAACAAAACTGCATTTACAGATTTCTCGAAAAGCTTACCTCAACCGGGAATTGAACCAGCTAAAAATTCAAAACATAAACATTCGCTGTTTTATTCCACCATTCGATACAATCAATGTTAAAGATAAAATTTCTCCAAGAAACGTTAGGCCATATACTCGTCTGTCGTACAAGATATGCATCAAATCTAATATATGGTACACCTAGATTAGAACTGTTAAAAGACAATTATACTCTAACATCCAAAGACATTCTACCAAGTATAGGCTTGCTAATTTATCTCTAAGTACCTTGTTGAAGACTTAGATAAAAAATGGTTTCATTGTTAATAATAATTATATGCACATTTAGTTCTTAGACGAGGCGTTCTGACGAAAAGCTTAACATTGTTTGGGGTGCGGGACTGCAATTTTGAAAATCGAACGAACATTTTGGAAATTTTTAATGATTTTGTTTGGTTTTGCTTCCATCTCGTAATTGTGTTATGATGGCGCATTATTAGAAGCTTACTCTACAGTGGTATGGTGAGAGGTATACAAACAGACAAATATCATCTAGAAAAGTTTTGTCGCGGATGGTGACAATTTTTGTGAATATTGGAAGTTAAAAAAAAAAGTTTAGAACGCCCACAGTAACAAAATTTGGATTTTTTGATTTTAATCTAAACATTTTGACATACTTGAGTGTTACCGAAAACTTCTAGCAGGGAAGCTGCTCAAGAGATAGGTGCCAGGCATACTCGTGTACAATTACAAATGTTTTTGTATGGACAATTGGTGCAGAAACTACATTCAGAATATTCAAACAGAAATAGACCGCAACCCAAATTTCTTAGACTATATTGTATGGTCTGATGAAACAAAATTCAGTAATAATGTGTATAACAGGTGTAACAATCATTATTGGTTCCCTATAAATCCATTCTGTGCTCGCGAAAGTTTGGTGGGAAAGGTTGGTGCGGAAAGGACATCTGAGTACGGCAAAATACACTGTTGATATATTATGTTAAATGCTAGATCAAAGTTTAATGACTTAAACCTTCTATCGGAAGAGGAAAAAAATAATATAATTTTTCAAAATATAATTTCCTTATGTAATTTTTATTTATTTATTGAATAGTTATATAATTCAAAACATAATAATATAATTTTCTTACTAAAATAATTTTTCAACAAAACTGTTATTTTAACTAGTAGTATTTTAGGGGTAAATATTTATGTTTTATTAAGTCTAGTAGAATTTCCAGGGCTTACTTTAACGAAAACTTCAATGTCTGGATAGGTACAAACGAGACGATTAGATGACCTGCAAGAAGCCTAGATCTGACGCCTATGGACTATTTTATGGGGCCACGTAAAAAAATATTATTTACAAAAGTCTTAAGAGACTGCAGACGAGCTAAGGGCTAAACTTGAGGTAGAAAATGTTATTAGGAACGATCACCACAACACTGCAGAAGGTTGTACGAAGTGAATTTCAGAAAAGACTAAATTTGTGAATCAACAAGGGATCTTATCAGTTAAATTATTAAAGTGTAACAAAATTGTAATTTTAAACAAAATTGTATTAATGTCTCGCTAGGTAATAATGTTTTTTCATGTTTACGTGTCTTTATTAGAACTGATGATAAAATAAAATAAATGTTAGATTTCATTATCTTTTTTTATTTCTAAGACCAAATGTTTTTTAGAAAGATTTTATCCTGAACATTGACCCTATCGATTAGTAAAAAAAAATACCGAGTTTTTATTTTTAGCTGGTTCGATTCCCGGTTCAGGTAAGCTTTTCGAGAAATCTGTGAATGCAGTTTTGTTTCTTTTTAAAAATAAAGAAAGATTTTTTAAGTAAAATAATCTATATTAACAATTTAAAGTGGTTTTTCTTCAGAGCCTATTGATATTTTTCACCCAGTATATATATTAAAAAATCAAAAGTTTTACTTAATTCTTAATATTATCAACTTGCTTTCCAACCCTCGGATTCTATATCTATATCTATTAATATCTAGTTCACAGAGTTATTATACTTGAAAATACAAACACAGTTACAAATTCATTTCTTGATAAATATTTTTTAAAGGAAACGCAATCTGTGACATAAAAAATGTCATGTGCCATTTAAAATTCAAGTGATTTTAATTATGTAACTTTGTAATAAATAAACAACATAATAAAAAAGAAAAACAGTTCGCAAAATAATCTGGTTCCTGACGCTTGATTCTATAATAACAGATCTCTCTTGTACTGTAAACAGGGTTAGAAAACAATCACCTGTACTGTGTTTAGAAAACAATCACCCAAAACTTAAAGTACGTTTACAAATAATTTTTAATTACTTTTTTTTTAAATAATTTATCTGAATTAAAAATAAATTAGATTCATTATTAATTTATATATCGATATAGTTGGTTCGGTTTGAAACTTGGATTCACTTTACAAAAAATTTAGGACGTTCCTTTGCGTTTTTTTTATGCCTCATTGTAAATTCAAAGGCTCGTCTTGCCCAAATCACCCCATAAACAGGTCCATACCGACGACTCATGAGCCAGAACAAACGCATGAGTCGTCGACTGGTGGATTACATTTGCACCTTAGGCAGTTCCTCGGGCGGAGCTTGACCAATAACACTAACATCCTTTTGTTCCACCTCCTCCGGTTTTATCTTCGTCACAGCCGAGCCCTGGGTCACTGCGAATTTCATTATGTTCCCTGAAAGATGAATAGTCCTTGTAACTTTATAGTTGCAGAATGCCTAAGTATAATATATGTAATTGCAATGTCTCCTTTTCTTATTGGCAGTAAAATACAATTTCATATTTTCTGAACCTTTAGACATTTGGAACTCAAAAATAAATAAATTAATAGTTGAAATTATGTTCTATAATTTAATTCTTATTAAGCATTTTATATGTGTTGTTAAGCCCAAAATTCGAGATTTTATTTGAAATAGATCAATTCTTTTAAATATTTGTCGAAGTCCGAGCAAGGTTCTTTCTTATCAAGGGAAGAACTGGAAAAATTGCCCACATAACTTCTGTCAGGTAAGCTAGTTCATAATAAGAAGGTTGGACTTGACTGTTTTGAACTTGAGTAGACTAGTTTATTGGAAAAAAAAATGTTTCGGGTTCTGCTAATTTTGCGTTATTTATACTAAGTACTATTTTTACAAAAACCACCGGCAAAATCATCGGAGAAGAACTGATCTAGCCAAAACATCTAGCCAAAATTTTGATGAACTCGCCTATCCCTCACATTAATTTATTAGAATGATTTAAATTATTTAATCATGTTTTCTTTTTTACTTTTATTGAAAATATATAATTAGCCATTAATTAAATTTTCCCTTGATGCCTTTGATCCGGGGAAGATTTTAATTTTAAAATATAGGTAATTATAATTTTTTTTGCAAGCGATTTAAAACATCATTTATAATGTGAACTGTTAAGGACTTACACTTACACTTGCACGGATAGATGCAAACCCAACTTTAATAAAATAAAAAAAAGAAGATATATATTCATCGATAAATCTATTTGAAAATATGTAGAAAAAGTAATAATCTTAATTAAAAAACAAACTAAACTAGTAGTGTTCATATTCAGTTATATAAACAGTGAACGAAGCAGAAATGTGTAATTTTTTTTTTACTAATGAGGCAACTACAAATATGTAGTATTATCCTAGACATACCCCCCGAACGCCACTACCTTTGAAGTGAAACACCAAGCTTCCAATGACTCCCAGTAACCCGAAAGACACCAACAGCCATCTCATTACACCAACAATTCGTTTCGGCAAGAACAACTGATGTTTTAACATTTTAATGAAGTCATTGTTTAAAGCTAGGCCCTGTAAAAAAGAATAATTAAGGACAATTGACATAGGGCATAGAGCAGCATGAGTGTTGTTGTGTTTTCTTGCGCAAGGGTTGCTATACTGCCCATTTACCTTTCACCTTGTTCCATTCCCTCTTAAATAATATTTAAGAAGAGCTGTCAATTATTATAATAGATTCTTTGTCTTCAATTTGACTTAATAGATAAGTTCCAAAAAAAAAAGAAATTCTAAATAATTCTAAGTAGTCCGTATAATTAAATATTCTCAAAACCCTTATAAAATATTCTAAGAGTCGTCAAAGCTCTTGCATTCTGCTTGGTGTTGCTTATGCTAGAATTTGACGAGCCCATGCATTGATCGTAAGTGGTTAAGCTGCTTGCTTAAACGCTCTATCTCAGTGGTCCCTGGTACGATTCCCGGGAGGGCAAATTTTGGAATTGAACTGTTCATAGTTGGCTCTGGTCAGGACCTGGCAAGTAGTAACAACGCATACTGCGTTTCGCAGTCATTTAGGGCAGACCGTCTGGCAGCAGTAACCACCTTGCAGAAAACCACTGTGAAATAACAGCATGTGTGCTGTTGTGTTTCGGTGAGTAGTAAGGAATGCCAGATTTCTCTATTCGTTCCTAATCTTTTAGCATTAATCCTACTATGGTCGGCAGCGCACTTGCAGTGGGCGTTGCTTGTGTTATAGGCAACGATAACCGGTGGACCGTCAGCCTGTCTGACGACTATAGTATAAAAAACTATTAACTCATATGGGTGATTAAGACCGTTTATTCAGTCTTGGACTCATATTTATTCATGTTCAGGAAGATCAAAAGACGGGTTAGTAATTAAAAATTTCAACCAAAGGCGATGTTTTATTAAAGTAGAAGAACTACTTAATGGTGGGTGTGGATGTATGTGGTGTGGATACGTACTATCTAAGTTTAATTCTGTCGAAAACACATCGCATATTTGGTCCCTGGAGTGTGGAGTGCAGGATCATTAGGAAATTATCCTTAAAATTGAAGGAGGATATAATGTACACGAGCCAGATGAAAATTTCGTCAGTCATTTCCTCTTGGGCGATAACTTGTTAAATGCTTCTGAGAATTGTATCATGAAGCCTTGTGAACGTGAGGTGCGGCTCCGTGGGTGGGTTGAGCAGCGATACCCTCCCATCCACGTAAAAAAGAATATTTTTAGTCATTTCCACCCGATTGAAATATTTATCAATTATGCAATACAACGAGGTAATGCAGCCAGCATGCTTGGCTCCCTGCCTAGGGGACCAAAGCTTAATTTAGTATATAATTTGTAAATATATTATTCTGTACATACTAGTGGTACCTATATAAATTATAATTAATTATACTTATTAGGATATATCGAAGAAAAAAAATTCAGCTGACTATAAAGTGGTGGATTATGTAAATCGGTAAATCGATTAGAAGCAACGCAAATGTCAGTTTGCCACAGTCCAATAAAAACTTATATATCCGAGTTCTAGTAAACTCAGTACTATCTATTATTTATTTGTCGTGTCCCTCTAATGTGAAGACGACCTACTTCTTTTATTTTCTCTACTAATTGTTTCAGAAACAACTGTCATGATTCCTTTATTTTGTTTGCGAAAACAGCAGTTGTGTTAATGTTGTCATAAGAAATGTAACCTTCTAACAATAAGTATTGTACGTAAACCGTATGTCACATGTGAGAACTCCCATCGTCTGTAATAAATTTTTCATTGGTAATAAGTATATCATTACTGAATTATTGCATGTATGCTTTGACATCTGCTCCAGATCTAATTTTAAGGTTTAATTTTCAATTCCCAACGTTACATGTGTTAAATTTTACGTGACATTTAAGCGAATGTTTCTTATTTATATTTTTTAGTTACCTACAGAATTATTCTAACTGGCGACCTACTTCACGGGGCCTCGTAATTTGTTTCTGCAAATTATACACACAAGCTTTCCTTTTTTATCATTTTTTCAATTAGTGGAAACAGTATCTAAATCCGTTGGGTTGTTTAAAAGAAGCGGAGAAATATACATAGACGGACAGCGATTTTATTTTATAAATATTTTTTAATTACGTGAAATGACACAGAACCTTCAAAGATTAGTGTTATATCCAGGGCCGTATTATCCATTTTAATAAGGTGATTGGTAGTGTTTTATATAACAGCGTAATTATAAATAGAATTGCATAGTCGAGGAAGTTGGAAAACGGTTAAGGAACCCTGAGACGATTGCCTTGGGGCTCTGACAGGCTCTGGGCTTAATCCGACCTGATTATATCTATAAAGTGCATACATGAATGAAACGATTAAAAATTGTGTTACTTACTTCTTCAACCCAGAATAAAGGCGCAATTGTATCTGGCATATCCTTAAGGATATCTATTTTGTCGGTTTTCAACAATTTTAAATTGAATTGTATACGTTGTCTCGCTTCAAGTGGTGTTCCGGACATCTACAAGAAATAAAAGAGTTATAGAAGCCCTCAATTGTTATATAATATTCATCAATCTTTAATTTTTTAATTAGTGGCAGGTGTACCCTAATTCAATCATCTACCTAATGGTTACCAATCATGATTATCATAAAGAATATGTCTACTGATTCCAAATTAGTACGAAACCGTGATTTCAGTGTGCCCAGCCGGACACACTGAACTCACTAGTTATAGCTTAGGCATCCCATCTAGCAGCAATAAGGGTAACAAAAAATAAAAGTGTATAGTGGATCTATCTTTTATGCTATCAAGTTCACAAATCACACCCTCTGTTGCCATCAAGTGGAACCCTCAAACTGCCTGGTGACTGAATGGGCCTGAAATCATCTCTAGTGCTACTTATTCGATTTAAAGATTTCTTTGACCAACATTGTGCATACTGTTTAGACTATATTTAGGAATCCTACTTTTAACTTACCGGTTCAAAATCAATTAAAATTCCATGTTCATTAATATCAGGATTCAGTCCTTTAACATTCATTAATAACTCAGGATCACAGTCCAAGAAGTGAGGCATGGAAACGTACATAGGCGCGTTTATACATTTGGTCAAATCCATCAGCCCTTTCTTCGGACAAGTATCGGGGGTATCACAGAAGCATTGCAAATCAGGATCATTAGCTAAGTCTCCGATATTGGTAACGTACCGATTCGTCTTGATACCGGCGTATGAGGTCTTCTTTTGAAAATTAGGTTTGAAGGATCTGATAAATTAGAACATTTCTGTTTTACACAAAAGAATAAGGTTACCTAACCTGAACAGAGAATATTTTCTTTAGCAAGACTTAGATATAAGAAAGTAAATTGTTGAGATCATTTCGTCTCTAATAAAATTTAATTAATTACCTAATACCTCGTTATACTGATTTAAAGAGAAGCGGTATTTAATTCAAAATGCTTTGAAACCTTTGTTTGTATAACATTATCCTACATGGTACTTTAATTAGTTTTTTTGTAAAATAACAGAACGTATATTTCTACTATCTGAATTTGTCTCAATATATTTCATTTTATACGCATCTTTGAAGTTTGGTTTCAGTTAATACTGAAATCAAACTATGCTTAGTATTAAGTATGCTTAATGGCATACTTTATGCCATGCTGCTAATTTCGAAGCGGGAAATAAACAGAGATACCGGTGCGAGCCGTTCACACCGGCTTAGGCTTCAGCTTAGCTCCAGCTTAGGCGTTCTGCCGACACCAGTAAAAATGTCAACCTCAGCGTTCTTGCCGGATCCGGCATAGTGAGAACAGCTTCATGTAAATTGACTTATCGGCAGTTTTATCGGCTCGATAAATCCGCCGATCCGGGATAGTGGGAACAGCTTCATATAAATAGTACAGCCAGTGTACTTTCCGGCAGTTTCATCGGCCCGGTAAATCTGCCGATCCGGCATAACCTAGCCTAATGCGCGCCACTAATGCGAAGTTCATTAACAATATTTTCCAATAATGCGCCGATCCGGATGGATAGAAACTTGAGGACAATCTCTCTTCTATTCCAGCGAGGTCGGCAGTGAGCCTACATCTTTCCCAGTGTTGCTTGTGCCCATAGGCGACGGTAGCCACCTACCATTAAGTAGATTTTCGGCCTGACTGCCACCTTTTAGAAAATACAGTATATACTTATAGTAACCGTAGTTACTAACGTTAAACCTTAGTTAACCGTTAGAATGTGAAGAAACGATCAAGGATTAAAGATTGTTAGTATGACACTCCGAAATGATTTTAAAAACCAATACTTCTAACCTGCACAAATCTGGACTAAAGGATTTCAGTTGTTCATCTTCATAAAGCAAAGGAGGAAATATTGTCCCGTCAGTGCCCTCAAAGTTATTGCAATGATCTCTCCATACATCGAGCTTATCTTTGCCGTCAATGGCTATTATTGAACCAACTTCCTTCACATTCTTCATTCCTCTCCTGGCCGTCAAGACATGTGTATCTGGTGTGCCATTACGCTGCAATTATGGACAATTTATTTGTGTTACGATATAGGTATTTCTTGAATAATGGCCATCCAGTTATACTTACAGAATACGTGTGCAATGTGATTTCCTAAATATTCTTTTTTGTAAGCGTTGAAACGAAATTTCATATATATTCAAAAATGATTCCTAGATTTTCCCAGAAAAATTGGTTTTATATTGTGAAATGAAAATACTTTGTTCAGAATTCGTTTGATGCCGATTAAATATTTCTCAATTTTACAGGGAATTTTATTATTTGACGACGCGTGGATTTACGCCTTTCCTTTGAACTACCATTTTGGTAAAATAAGAAATATTCAAATATCAAACGTACTTCAAACAAAAACTAATACTTCGACAATGAAAGCTTAAAAATTTCAAATAATAAACAAGAGTTACTATGTTATTTCTAAAAAATTGAGTATCAGAAAATGGGAAAAGTAATCAAGAAATTGATTCGCTTCATTTATTACTTCCAATTAAATACGTATGTTGGTTCTTATAACTAAATGCGACTCACATTGTTTAGGATTAAACTTTCTTATATTTGATATTTAAAATATTTACTTGTCTATAGGACTTTTAAGATAAACAAAAATAAAGAACATTTCAATGTTATATTGAAATGGTATAGGTTCTTGTGCAAAATGCAAAACATAATTGTGCCTTGCCAATTTTGTTGACATTTGTATTTACATATATGTAACACTAGCGACCCGACCCCGGCTTCGCCCGGGATGCCATTTTTATATATAAGAACATTCCCCGTTTATCCCTCTTTCCATTGGTGAAAACCGAATCAAAATTGGTCTACCCGTTCACACGTGATGCCGTGACCAAGGGAAATAGGGATTCATTTTTATATATAAGAAGATTTATAAATCTACTAACTGACTCGGCGAACTTCGTACCGCCTCAGAATTAACTGAATTAAATTAAATTCCTTAATAAATGTATCAAAAGGAAATTATACAAAAATCAAAAATAAATCTATTTTAATTAAATTGAAATAAACTATTGAAGCGAATCGAAATTTTGTATCTGTTGTGTAACAGACATGGCGTTGTATACCATTTTTTTACATGATTTACTTACTCTAAGTATTGACAGGCCCAGACTCAGACGGTGGTTTTTTAGTGAGTAGAAAACGCACATATGGAATCATAATATATGAGGTCACGACCACTATATCGTGATATCGCGGGGGGCCTGGTTCCAGATTATCCCAAGGCCACACTGCGTTTCGCAGTCATTTGGGCAGCCCATCTGAAGGCAGTACCCACCCCCTTACAGAAGACCACCGTGAAATAACAGCATGTGCGCTGTTGTGTTTCGGTGAGTGAGTTAAGGGCTTCACTGAGGCAAATGACATTTACTATAGAACTCGCTGGCGGCGGATCCAATTCAACAGGCCTAGAAATGGTGTTTTTTTGTTTTTACCATTAGAACAATACACAAAATAATTTTTTTTATTAATACAATTTTTTAATCTGATATTAACTTATTAATAGGTACAGGATTCATATGCGTGCAATAAGCCGTTTTAGAGAGAATTTTCAATAAAAGTCAAATTCTTCTTGTTTTCTAACTTTTTTGTGGAGTTTCTATTACTTTAACGAAAATTCTAATCAATACAATTGGTTCTTCACATGTTTAAGTTTAATATATATTTTTTTCAAAGCAATTGTCTTGTCCATTTCTTGTAACATTTTCATTAAACAATGGATATTTTTAGTATTTAGGGTTTGTTCCCCCTTAAGGGATGCCAGAGCCCATTTAACTATCCCTTCCCATCCCTTCCTTATTTTTAATCCTACTGTAGTCGGCAGCGCATTTTCAGCACCTGTGGAGTTGCTTGTGTTATAGGCAACGGTAGCCACCTACCATCAAGTGGACCGCCAGCCTGTCTGCCGATCTTAACATAAAAAACGACTGAAATTTAAAAGTCAAGATCTTTTATTTTTTGAATACCATAACCAGATAGCCATGTGACATCTTAAATTGAGAGCTATTTTAAAGGATATTCGAATGAAGTTTACCATTCCAAATATGGAGAATCTGTACTGGTTGTTAGGTTCAAAGATCAGGCCAGTTGCTTCCTTCTTCAATGCTGTGCATACAGCTTTGGGTGCAAATTCAGTTCTAGCACAATTGATGATGATCCCTCTAAAGAGAATATCCAAAGCTTTCACTTTTATAAAAGCGTTTTCCGGATTGTCGAAAATCCCGTTCAATGCCTTGCCTATCATGTTGAGCATAGCGGGTTTGTCTCGTGAAACTATTGTTGCCATTGCCTGAAAAGTTCGAAACAAATGTGTGGAAAGCAAAACTAAAAAAGTTTCTTCTTTTTCTGTAGTAGCCGCACATAATTATGTATTTCATATTTGCGATAAAATCTAACATTAACTCTTAACCAGACAACGAAGAACCAATTTTTCCTACATGAATTTTAATCTCTAACAATGTATTATTTGAGGAAGTTATTACAAAATTTCTAAAAAAAATTTAAAAATCCAAAAAATCAACATCTCAAAAAAAAAGTCTGCAGTCCCCCCACTGCAGAGGCACAGGCCTACCCTCTCGTCAAGGGTGTGTATGGTCTACCACACTGGCCCAGTGCGGGTTGGTGGAATTGACATGCGCCTTAGAGTTTCTTTTTTGACGTATGCAGGTTCCCTCACGATGTTTTCCTTCGCCGTTTGAGAGCAGTCAGTAAATGCAAGTTATAAGAAAAAAAAAAAAAACTCTCCACATGATAGACCGCGTCTTTCCGCCTCCGATGCACTTTTATCATCGAGACCGTTGGATAAATGGTTAGGATGCTTGCCTTAACGCTCTGTTCTAGTGTTCACGGGTTCGATTTCCGGCGAGGTCAACCTTGAAAAATGAAATTTTCAAATTTGGTTCTGGTCTGAATGTAGAAAGTAGTGGCAGGGCATATTGCTTTTCGCAGTCATTTGGGCAGCCCGTCTGGCGGCAGTAACCATCCCCTTTCAGGAGACCACCGTGAAATAACAACACGTGTGCTGTTGTGTTTCGGCGAGTGAGTAAGGGATGCCGGAGCCCATTTTCCTATCCATTCCCTTATTCTTAATCCTACTGTAGTCGGCAGCGCACTTGCAGCAGCTGTGGCATTGCTTGTATTAAAGGTGTTAATACAAGCAATGCCACCTACTACCAAGTAGATCGTCAGCCTGTCTACCGATCTTAACATAAAAAAAAATCTTTCTTATCAAAAATGAAACACTTCCTTAACGTACACTAGAAGTTCGGAACCAGTCTTGTATTGTGGTCTGTAGAAATGTATTTTAAATTGTTTTTATTTTAAAGATTATAAGTGAATGTAAAAATGGCCCAAGCTTTTACAGACTATAACTACATTTTATGTTGTATCTTTGTGTATCTTTGATGATTGATTTCTTGGGCTAAAATTTTATCAATGGAAAAAAAAATTAAAAACTGTCACTACTAAAAACCTTACTACGCTTCTATAAGGCCTTAAAAACAATATTTACTATTCGCAAAAGCAACACAAAGAGACTTTTGTCTATTTAATACAATTTCCAATTATACAGACACAGGAGATAATACAGTCTCTGTATAATTGGAAATTGTTTGATTAGTAACAAATAAATTTTACATACCAACATGAACACATTTGGAAATGTGATTTCCTCTTCACCTGTCAGTCCTGGTCCCGACAAGTGTGGCTTGAAGTAGAAAGTGTCCTTTCTTTTAAAAGTTATAGTGTCATTTTCTTCGTGGTCTTTCACCTCTACCTTTTCTTTCCATTCTCTGTTTATTTGCAATAAAATACTTTTAAGTAAAAATTATCATTAAAAAAAATGCCATTGTAGAAATAAATTATTCGGATAACCTATGCTAATCATAATTTTAATATCTTTTTGTAATTATAAATTTTGCTTAAAAGTATCGTGATAGTAGATGGAAACGTGTTAGAAATTACCATAAATAACTATTTTATTTGTTTCAACTGTGTTACAATTTAATGGAAATTGATTGAAAATTTTATGCAAACTAATTGAAAATCTGCGTTGCGGTCAACAGATCGTAAATTAGGTGCATTTTAGGTTTTACAATTTTCTGCTCCCGCATTTCATTTTTAAAAATATAAATTTTTAAAAATTAAAATTTATAAAAAAAAAATCATACATTTTTATAATTTACCCTATCCCTTCTCAATCACTTATAGGGATTAATCCTCAACCGTACTAAGAACGGCAACACTTGCAACTTGCAACACTTGCTATTACTTGAGTATAGATAGACCGTTTAAATCAATGGTTCTTAACCAATGGTCCGCGGACCACTGGTGGTCCCTGGAAACACTGGAAGTGGTCCGCGAAGCCACCCGAAAAATATTAAACAAGTGACAATAATTTGTTGCATTGCGACAGACGGAGAAACGTAAAAAAAAAGGGCGGCGGTGAGTGGCGAGCAGCTAGGTCCAGTGTCTCTTCGGTTTGGTTTGGTCGGCTCATTATTTCTAAACAAAATTCTAAGTAGACTTTGAATACATGGTATTTAACATTTTACTATTACGTCACATTATTAAATCTACTAGATTTCTTTTTCATTGCGATTTACTTTGTACCACGGTTCCAGAGGTTTGTCATTAAATTAGGTATGTTTTATCGGTATTTATTTCTGTGACCACTCCATGTATTAAGTAGGTGGCAATGGTATAAAAATGACAGCGATGTGAAAGTAATATATGACGACGATTATATTAGACTGCGCTTTACTTCAACAGAAAACACTGAATACAATTAAGATAAGATTAAAGTAGATATGAAAAACTTAAATTTTCCTGACTACGAGGACAAAGGTATTCGCAATCCTTTCATTGTCAACGTTTCTTGGTGCCTTGATGAAATTCAAGAATAAGCGATTAATCTCCAAGAGGCAATTTTTTTTTTCCAAAGATTCGAACAATTTCTAATGCTGCTTTACTTTATTTTCATCAACATATCTATGCGAGCAAGGGCTTTCGGCGTTTCTGATAATTAAAATTAAGAACCAGTTGGGATGCCACTGCCGACATATTATACGTTTGACTTACCAAGCACTGAACCAAGGATTAGAAGTTAGTAAAGAGTATGCAGTCACAAAAATCGCATTAAAATAAGTGTTTAAAGGCTTTAAACAATTTCATTGTATGCGTAGTTTATTTATCGATAGAACAATCCTTTATTTGTTTACATTTACCAAACAGTTGGTGGTCCATGGCAAGCTCGAAATTTTATCAAATGGTCCCTCATCACTAAAAGGTTAAGAACCACTGGTGAATGAAATGAATCTTCGCCCGTGCGGCACAGGGGCGCGGGGGTAGACCGAAAGAGGTGCGGGCGGCGGGTGCGCGTAGTGTGATACACAGGCGCAAACGGGCCACCGACCACAGCCACTGGTGGCCAGCGACAGCGACTTAACACACTTTTTCATATATTGCGCTGCTGTAGCGAGTGGCCACCACCGGCTACACGTGTGCGGCGCGTCTATACAAAATATATGAAAAGGCTGTGGTCGGTGGCCCGTTTGCGCCGAGCCTAACACTGTTGATACTTAAATAAGCCAACCCTGGACGACGCGGGAAAAACTAGTAGGGAAATAAGTTTCATTTTTCGGCCGCCTCATTACAGTTGACTATTGGTAATATGCAATTGACTATCAACAGTTTAAAAGGTGAAATATACTTATCTAACTTTAGTTTCTTAACAACTAAAGTTTTGCTTTATTTACTAAACAGAATGAAACATTTTATTTTTTTAAATTTATCTCCTATTAGAACGAATTGAGTTTAGTTTTTATTTTGCAATGCAATATCCTTAGCATAAGCGTCACATCCATAAGGTTTGTATTAGTTATTAGAAAAAGTGACAAACGAATGCAGCAAAAACATCGCATTACTTGGCTACTTCATCAAAACTAATTATCGGCAACAACAGTTTGAAAAGAAAATTACAGATGTTGGCTTGCAAACGTAAATACGTGATTACTTTTCATGACAAGGCAAAGTGATATGCAAAGTAGTGTTTTTTCTAGTTGGATATTTTTAGCGTCATCTATATAATATACAGAGTGATCCATCCAAATGGGTTGATTGATCACCCTGTACATCCTGTATATGTATATATTTTTTTGGTTGAGTACGTAATTGTCATGAAAGAAAATTTCATGGAAAAAATGTCGGTATTTTTATATAAAATTGACAGGGCAACGACGGCCGGGTCAGATCAAGAGCAAACTCATGTTTAATAAAAATAAAATAAAATAAAATTAAAAGACATGTTACTTAGACATTTTGATAATTAATAATATTGTATATCACAATATTCTCTGTATTTTATACTCTTTATTTTGCACTGTCGAAGAGTAATCGAATTTTTCGGTAGACCCTGGAAATGCTATTATTGCATTCGAGACATAACAGAGAAAAAAATGTATTACAAATATCAGTACTCATAATGGCATTTTCAAATACTACAGGCGATTCTCCACTCAGCCTGAGGACGTCCACTGGTCCACTGAGGACGACATAGGTAGGCCTCCGCTATAATATCCCAATAGGACCGGTCTGAAGCAGTCTGGATTTATCGTCAACCCCGCATACTTACAGACACAAAATTATTACAAAAAAAAAAAAAAAATTTAGGTACTCACTCAAAGTAATACGGGCCAACTTCCTTTACTATGGGTATGGCGCCTTTCTGTATTTCATCAACATTGGTGTAGTTAAAAAGATATACCTTGAAGTCGATCGCAAACGGTACCTTCACCCACATTTGTCGTACGTCTGTTTTCGGCGATAAAGCCATTTGCTGCAATGGCAAATTCAATTTAAAATAGCTGTACACCAGTTTTTCTAGGAGAAAGAGTCTCACTATACATTTGGGGTATGGAAATAATGGGATAAAGGCTGGGGTATCCCTTACATTTGCTCCGTAACACAAAAGCCGAAATTTCATGATGGTTTACGGTAAGATAACTGATATCATATTACTAGTAGTTATGACAGCAATTTTATGTATAAAATTTATTTAGCAATTTCTATTTACCTAATTGCGAGATAAGATTTATAATCATTGAATAATGCATTTGAAAAATTTATTTAAATACTTTAAAACTTATGAGAACTCAATTTTTATAAACATCTAAACTTCATAAGAATTTTCATAAGAAAATTAGTCAAGACAGTCTTGCAACAGGCTGAAAGAAATAATATTTTGATAACATTGTTATTTATTGTTATGAGTTTAACTGCGTTACAACATTGTTAAATAAAGGCTGCTACTAAAATGTGTTTTTATAATTTTCGTTTGGTAGTTTGTAAACAGACAATTCGATAATCCATAATAAAATAACATGAAAATAAATTGAATCTAATTAAATACTCGCTAAAGAAGTGTAATCTAGTTTTTAATTTCTATATAAAGAATTTAATAATAATTGTAGAAATTAAATGAAAAATATTTTTAATATAAAAAGGAGGCAGACGGATTGACAGTTGATTAGCACGGCAGGTTTATTTCGACCTGGTTTACGTGGTGACGAACTTTGACCATTGAGAGGCTTACGCTAGGCGTCTTCTCACTCTGTAACCTTAACCTTTTTTTTAGATGGGGAAATCCATCATGGATACCCACTGTCCCGGGGACGGATCGGTGGGTTATGTCGGACTCCTATCCCAAAGATGGCAGCCATATAGTATACCGACTAAAACCCCTTGGCGTTCCTACGCGCTGCCTATGATGGTGGAGCCTGGAGAACTAAGTCATTACCTCCGAGAGCCCACCGGCAGTTATCCGCTGCCGGACCCATCGCGAAGAGGTGGCGGAGAGCAAGCTCTCTTATATATGAAAAACTCAACGGCGTATTTGGAACAGCCGCAAGTACGCCGGACATTCGCGGGTACTGTAACCTTAACCTAGGATAAGCTTGCTTCACTCTCGAGGTCAATTTGGATTTATATATACACTAGAGATAGACATATTGAGAGAATATATAATGAAATAAAACTTATATACGATTTAAGAATATATAACACAAATGCAGAAACATTTTCAGGTATCAATTAGCATTAGATATTGATGTGTCATGTCAAAACGTCTAGATTCTTATAAAAACACTCTTATAAAATTTAAAGTAAATTGAATCAGAACATTAATTAAAATGACCTATTTACTTTACTTTATAAATGAATTCATTGCTGGGAAATCTTTCTCAATTACACTTGCAAGAACATTTAAATTTATATTTGACTCAATAAGTTTTCATTAATTTATTATGCATTGCCACCAATAGAAAAGTACCTAACTTTAACCTCGTTGAATATTAAAAGAGATTCTTTATACTTGCTGCATATATAATATTGAATAAACTAAACTGAACAGAACTTTGTTAAACGTTGTTAAACTTTGTTAAATAATTGATAAGTTATTTTATCTCTGTTATATGTTATATGGTAGGGCACACTGCGTTTCGCAGTCATTTGGGCAGCCCGCCTGGCGGCAGTGACCACCCCCTTACAGCTTACAGAAGACTACCGTGAAATAACAGCATATACGTGCTGTTGTGTTTCTTTGAGTGAGTAAGGGATGCCAGAGCCCATTTCCTTATCCCCTCCTAAACCCTTATAATCCTACTGTAGTCGGCAGCGCACTTGCAGCACCTGTAGCGTTGCTTGTGTTATAGGCGACAGTAGCCACTTACCATCAAGTGGACCGTCAGCCTGTCTGTCGACATAACATAAAAAAAAAATCATCTCAATACGGTTATAGAAACTAGCTTTTCATTATGTACGTATAAAAATGTGTTTTTAAAGGTAGGTTTTATTAATTTTTGATTGTAAAACGTTTCGGCAGACAAGATGTCTTTAGTGTAATAAAAAAACAGGGTGAGCTCGAAGTTACAAAACAGACATCTAATGTGAATTTTTTGAATAATACCTCTATGAATCGATCGCGTCATACGTTTTGCAACTTCGACATTTCGCACGCCATGATTATTACATTCTTGACGTTGTCTCTACTAAAACGTTCTATAATTTAGAATTTACGAAACTAACATTTTTAAAACATATAAATATAACAATAGATAACAATGTAGATTCGATCATTATTCATCATCAACAGCCTATTACATGTCCCCACTGCAGGGGCACAGGCCTACCCTCTCAACAAGGGCGTATGGGCTATATGGTCCACCACGCTGGCCAAGTGCGGATTGATGGACTTTACAATGGGCCTTAGAATTTCTTCTTTGGCAGTTTTCATCGCGATGTTTTCTTTCACCGTTTGAGAGCAGTCAGTGAATGCAGTTAAGTTAAAAAAAACCATGACCGGAGATCGGATCTCTCGACATGATAGACGGTGTCTTTTCCACTGCGCCACTGATATGCACTGATCATCATTACAGTTAGTTACAAATAAAAAAAAATTACAACATTTTAAAAGGTTTGTTTTATTAGAACCATCGAAGCAATGAATAAAGTGTAAGTAGGTGGCTTTTCATTGCATGCACCATCTTATGTCATGTGTGACTTGGCCTCAGTCAACTGGAAACTTAAGTTATGAAGTAATGACACCATAAGTTATGATCTATGTGAAGAGCCGGTTATCGTTTGAGGTCAATAAACTTGAGTAACTATTGAAAATGGAACCACGGAAGTGTCGCATTTTTACTTGCTGGGGGGCAATAATAAAAAAAAATTACATCAATATGAGATGAATTTTTTTATACTGGGAGATTGTAAGGGAGACTTTCCAGTTTTTTAAAGTTTGTCACTGCGACTAGAATTTTATAGTGACTGGATTGATTATTTTAAATTCAAAGGCCAGCATAATTAGCTAACATGAATGATCAATTGGAATTTATTGGAATTCTCATTGGGATTGGAGTGCGTTATTGGATTTAGAAATTTTACGAACATGTCAATTCTTGTTCAAGTTTACTGGTTTTTAACCCCCGACGCAAAAGTTATAAGTTTGACTTGTGTGTCTGTGTATCTATGGGTCTGTATGTGGCATTGTAGCTCCTAAACGGCATTGTAGCTCCTTGAAAGCTGACATAATTTATGAAGATTTGTTTAGGCGTTTGAAGATCAACTCATTTCCTAGTTGACGAAGGTATTTAACTAACTTCCACAGGGACGATTGATGTTAAATTTCATATACTGTTACTTCGGTGGTATTTCCGTGACATGGTAACCATGTACTAATGCTGCAACACTAAGTAGTCTGAGGGATACCCAACTCCTCAGCAACTTACAGCAGAATAGCGTGGGGTCTGTTTTTTGAATTTTGATTTCAACTATATAAATACATTTAAAACAAATTATCTATATGAAATTGGGAGATTTCTATACATAAATAACATTTATATTTATTTAACCGAGTTGACTAAGTCTAAAGATGTTGTTTGTCACTTGAATAACTTTACCTTTTTAAGTTGACTTTTCAATACTGTTGGAAATATAACCCATCCGAAAAGTATGCCAAAGACGGCGGCTCCGCCCGATCCAGCCGCAATTTTGAGATGTTTAGGCAACTGCATCCTGGAAATAAGATTAATGTTACCAACTATTTAGTGGAAGGTTTATAAATTGAATCAAAAGAGAAAAGGCCGACTAACATAAACTATCTTCTGCCGACATGAGAGGCTGCCGTTTCGAATCAGAGTTGGCCTTGCATCTCTGAATCCTTTCGAATACCCTTATAAATTACCACTAGCTCTAATGGTTAGGAATCCTGCATGTCCAAGAAGACGAGCAATATTTGATGACAGGATCTATTAGTAAGAATTTACAGTTAAGCAATATAAATTATAAAAAACCAGACGATGAACACTTTTCATGATTGTGGGAATTCAGAGTAAGCTGTTTTCATAAGGCTCTTACTTTTTTTATGTTAAGATCGGCAGACAGACTGACGGTCCACTTGATGGTAGGTGGCTACCGTCGCCTGTAACACGAGCAACGCCAGAGCTGCTGCAAGTGCGCTGCCGCCTACAGTAGGATTAAGGATAAGGGATTAGGAGGAAATAGGGAAATGGGCTCTGGGATCCCTTACTCACTCACCGAAACACAACAGCACACGTGCTGTTATTTCACGGTGGTCTTCTGTAAGGGGTTGGTTACTGCCACCACACGGGCTGCCCAAATTACTGCGAAACACAGTGTGCCCTGCCACTACTTTCCAGCTCCAACCAGAGCCAAATTTGAAAAGTTCATTTTTCAAAGTTGACCCGGCCGGGAATCGAACCCGGGCACCTTAGAACAGAGTGTTAAGGCAAGCACCCTAACCACTCATCCAACGGGCTCGTCTTACTATTTTAATAACTATATGTGGACTGTATAGATTCCTGATCAATAAAGATTTGATATTGATTTTATCTAGGTCGAAAGACTGTAGAAAAGTTATCCTGTGATTCCGCGAACTTTGGAACTTTGGATCATTTTTCTAATGAATAGATCATTAAAGTGCGAGCGTTGCGGACCTAAGTAAGATTAAGGTTAAGGGATTAGGGAGGGATGAGGAAATGTGCTCTGACATCCTTTATTCACTTACCGAAACACAACACAGCACACATGCTGTGTTGTGGTCTTCTGTAAAGGGGTGGTTTATCAGATGAGCCAATTTATATGATTGCGAAACGCAGTTTAACTGCCACTACTTACTAGATCCAGAGCAGAGTCTGGATACTGACTGTCACCTTGACTGGCCACATTTTTAATATACAAAAACTAAGTAGATAGACTCAAATGCCCTCGGAAGAGAAATTAATCAAAGTTAGAAGCGATTACCTTCAGGAAGAAATTTACTCTGATTGTAACTATTTACTGGTAACAGACAGACGGCCTTTGAAAATGTAGTCCTAGGACAGTGTGCTAGTAGTGCTAGTAGTGCTTAGGAAAACGTAGTCAATAAAGTTATTACCTGTACAGCTTTAAATACCTAATTAAATTACTCTATTTACTCTTATTTTAATAGGTAGATACACTGAACAGTTTTTTCAAGAATTTAATTCGTATAGTTATTGCTTAAAGTCTGGAAAAGAAAAAGATGTCTCTGGCACCAGCTAGTGTCTTATAAGGGTACCAATAGAACGTATATTATAGATAAGCTATTTGCATCATCAACGTATCCTCTATGTTGCTCTTGTAAAAAGCAAGCTAGGCAGACTACGTCTTCCCCCCCTAGGTGTGCTGGGACCTTGTCGCGGTGGGGGGGCTTAACCCTCGCCAATCGGGACGGTTGCAGGGGTCGGTGGGGTCACCGGCCTTCGCTTGGCTGACCGGATTGTCGCTGGGGAACTAAGAAAGCACACCCGTGAGGGCTCCGAGCGAGCTCCGAACATAGGAGTTCGTGGCGGAGCGTTTGCTGGAAGGCTCCAACGGTCAGTTGGAGCTTCGCTGGTCATCGCTCGCTGGGCCGAGGATCCGTACTCGGCTCATGCGGGTGTGGGCCGGTGAGAGACGGCACCCCCGGTCCTTGTTCGTCGGACCGAGGTATGGGTCTCGGTTTTGCGCATGAGGACCGGCGCGGGTCGCAGCGGGCGGATTCTCTCGGATGGCTCTGTCGCTCAGTGGTAGTCGGGCAACGCACGTGAAGACGGAGCTTTACGGCAGGGAAGGACCGTCTGGCAGAGTACCGCAATCGTGGCCTTGTGGGGGGTGGTGAAGACCCGGTTAGGGCCACCGGCCTAGTAACCGCCCTTCGCAGTCGTCCGGAAGAGTGAACACCCGGCCTCGTCACCCGGCCTAGTAACTCTTCCGCGACGGCAACACGAGGTGGAGTCCGTCTCTCGGGCTGCCGCGATTGCTGTGGAAATGTCAGATGGAAACCCCCTTTGGGCCGCCCACCCTTAATGCCGTAGAGATGAGCGGCCGCATGAGCAGGGGTTATCCGAGAGTTTCAGGTGGAAGCGGCCTCCGACTCTGTGGTAGGTTGTGCCGCAGAGAAGAGGTAATGGGGTGCTTCAGAGGTGAAGCCCCTCGCTGACTGCCTGCTGCGAGAGGTGAGAATGGGCGGCTCGTGCCGCTTCGCCCGGGGGCGGTGGACATGGGGTTGTCCGCCGTCATCACAACACCGGGCAACGATGGAAGACGTGCTGTGTGTTTCCGGCACGTCTCTCCACGGCGTGGAGATCAAACTCCGCGCCTAATCGAGGTGGAGCCCGCAAGTGCGTGGGCCTCGTCTGGCGGGGGAGGCAGATGCATGTTTTCCACGGTCCCTTTCCTCCCCGCCCATAGACGGCGCGAGGAAGCACCGTGGGTTTTTAGTGGGTAGAAGTCCCACATACCCCACCGATGTCCCCATGGTCGGTGGGGATCTGGCTCGCAGATTTTCCCACGCAAAAAAAAAAAAAAAAAAAAAAAAAAAGGCAGACTACGTCTTTGGTAACATACAAAGTAAACTGCGTGTTTGGACGCGACTGGTAAAAAAAATATCTTTGGGTAAGAAGGGTAATCACTTGATTATCGCATGAGGGGTTCTAAATAGGATATAGTGGCTACTAAGGCGCATAAGATGGACCTTCGCTATTTTGGTCATGTGGGTTATTTATCTTGGCTCTATAGGAGCCAGGAGCAGTAAGTACTGGAAACATCACGTAGTGAATCTAATACTCAGATAGTCTAATCATTTTTACCTCTAATAATTATTTAGTCCTCAGTAAATAATAATTTGTTTACCATTGTTTTTAAGCGAATATTTTATATTAACTCATAAAATTTTATTAATTAAGGCGACGCATTGGAAATTTTGGTGGCAGGGCATTTTCCTCAGAAATGACAAAACATATGGAAGGGTTTTTAGTAATCTGTTTCTTCATGTTACTGACTTTATTTTGTCAGTTGGATTAAACGATTGGCAAACTTTTATAACAGAGAAAAAAAATTCAAAGAAACCTCTTTTAAAACACAGATTTACATATTACAGGCAAACGGGACCAATTTATATCTCTAAATTTTCTATGTACATTAGTATAAACATACACTTTAATTTTACAGTTGGATTTCTTAAAATACATTATAGTTTTTTTAATAAAAATCGTTTTGTCACATACGACCTTACGACATAAGCAAGCGCGCTCTCATTTTTGTATGCAATTAGAGCCGTATTAATTGTTTATCGCTGTGTCGTCGCCTTAACTCCAATAGCATTGAAGATATTTCAAAAGAATATATTCATGTGCATCCTATATATACTATACGATGTATTTTAAACTTGACTTTGATGAATAATACATAAAGAAGTCATTAGATAATTATTGTGAATTTAAATGGATTTAAAGGTGAAATTGCTGGTTAGCGCGTCGATTCATGGAGAATTGCCAATATGCGTTAGTTCTCACGTACTTGGCAAGGTAAAATTGTCCTTTAACCATGACATTTTGCATTATATTTTTTTCACGACACTATTATTGGATTTTTCTAAAGATTGGTTAGAGTTGGTTACAGTTGGTCGACTATAATAATATGCAAACAATTTTATTGTTAAGGTTCTTAAAAGATATATACTAAATAATTTTGAATCCCCCATCTAATTTTAATCAAGAAGAAATAAGGAGTATGATGGCATTCGCATGATGATGATGGTGATGTATGATATAAAGTGTTTCAAGTGAAACTAAAGAACCTATGAAAATTATGATACTAGGTCATTTGAAAAGTTCTTAGCGTTTATTTTTATTTTTCAACATACTCTCCTCCGAGCTCAAAACACTTTTTCCATCGACCCGGTAAGGCTTCGATACCCATTTTAAAAAAATCTTCGTCTAACTCCTCAAAATAAGCGTCCACGGCGGCTATGACCTATTCATTTGTAAAAAAATGTTTACCACTTAAAATTTTTTTCAGCTTTCAGCCTAAACAGATAAAAGTCGGACGGTGCTAAATCCGGTGAATATGGGGGATGAGGTAACAATTCAAAGCCACATTGATGGATTTCTGCCATGGATTGCACAGAGGTGTGAACGCGCGCATTGTCCTGATGAAACAAGACTTTTCTTCTCAATAAACCTGGACGTTTTTCTTTGATTTCTTCTCTCAAACGACGCAACAGGTTGCAATAGTAATCGAAGTTTATTGTTTCATCCTTTTTTAAATAATCCACGAGAATTATACCATTTGCATCCCAAAAAACGGATGCCATGACTTTGCCCGCCGATAAAATCACCTTTGCCTCCTTTGGGGTGGGCGATCCTGCTCTTTTCCATTGTTTCGATTGTTCTTTTGTCTCGGGTGCATTGTGGTGAACCCAGGTTTCATCCATGGTTATAAACCTTTCAACAAATTCTATTGGGTCAACTTCATATAACTTTAAACAGTCGCGAGAAGTTGTGAGTCGGTTGCGTAAAAGTTCCACTGAAAGCAGTCGCGGTACTCACCGCGCAGACACCTTAGAGAATCCAAGTTCAGTAGTAATTATATGATGTGTTCGCTCAGATGAGATGCCTACAGTCTTAGCTATCTCCTCGACAGTCAGTTTTCGATCAGATAAAATTAAATCACAGATTTTTTCTTTGTTTTGATCAGTGGAAGCAGTCGAAGGCCGGCCACTACGGGGCTCATCTTGAATGGTCTTACGACCACGTTTAAACATTGCCACCCAGTTTTTAACACTCGCATACGAAGGAAAGGACTCACCCAAAGTAGGAGACATGTCTTCATGTATAGCTTTTAGAGTTAAACCTTTCAAATTCAGGTATTTTATCACTGCACGATGTTCAATTTTATCCATTTTCAAAAATAGCTCTGACTTGACTTACGGTATCACGTGTAAACGAACAATGAGTTACTGTGAATAAACTAAACTGTGCATACTTGTTGCTAAATAATGTAACTACAAAATGAGGGTAGTTATAAAAAAACCAATGACTTTAACCATGTTAGGCTAAGAACTTTTCATAGTAATTTCTCATTGAACTAGAATTTTAAAATTTGACCCGAAGCGAATCCTTCCAATATTTTTTGATCTATAAAGTTTTTTTTTTAATATACATATTAAAAAATAAAGTCGCTGTCCGCTTCTGTCATATTTCTCCGTTAACTTCTTCTATACCACTCAATTGATTTTGATACGGTTTTCACTAATGGAGAACGCGATAAACGAGGAAGGTTTGGGTATATAATTTGCAGAAGAAAATTGCAACTGTCCGAAGCCAGGGCGGTTCGCTAGTTGGTAAATAAATTTATTCATATTAAGTGGAATTTATTATTTAATATTCAACCGAAAATATAGTTCTAATTGCAAAATATAAACACATTTCCAATCTTGGATTCACTAAATTACTTTTGTTTTGTGGACAATTTTTCTGTTTAAATTTAAGTAGACCTTACATTAATTATTAATTACAATTTTTATTTATTATAATAATTTATAGTAATTCACAATTTGCCTTGTCTCAATATTATTTGTCGTCTGCATTTACTATAAGATAATGATCAACAGTTCTTAATTTAAATATTATTTTTTCACAAAAACCTAATACAATAATTATAAAATCACTCATTTTTTCCTCCTTCACTTTAATTTATAAACATTATTTGTATTTGAAAATAAAATGTAATGAAATTATATAAGTTATAGACAAAGAAACGTTATAGAAGAAATATATATTACAAAACATCTAATATTTTCCGTTGTGCTTAGTGAGCTTTTTAATTTAATTGTATAATTAAATTAAAAATTATTTTAAAATTACAAGGAGAAGAAAAGCTAATTTAAAATGCTCAACGGAAACTAATGCATAAATCTAATCGAATCTGTTAGCAAACAAATAAATAAATCACAGGTTCTTTTTTAATTCATACGCAACAATTACAGTTCAAACTATGCTCTACCCCACATGGGCATCCAAATTTTTCATTTAATTATTTTAATTTACATTAAATTTTCTTAATTTTATAATAACTAAATATGTTTATTGTAATAAATAAATGAATCAATGTGTATTACTTACTCATTTTTTTAAAGTCTTAATAGAAATTATAGACTAACATTTCTGTCAAATTTCTTGTAAATATACTCGTAGGATTTGGCAATTCGATTATGTTATCATTGTTTTGTAAATAATTAATGTTTATTTATACGATAAATAAAATTGGGTAATGATATTACTGAAATACAGCTTAAATAAGATTTGCATAGAAAAAAATTCTACGGTTTTAAAGGCTGAATTTTATGTGTATGTTCGAAGCGAGTACGCTTTGTTTATGAAGATTTAATTTTGAAATATATTATTTTATGTTCCATTTCTAAGAAAATTATGGAAAATATATAAATGATGAAATACTCACGTGCAGTGGTACGTTTATGAAGACAGCTGTCTGAATACTTGTCCGGTATTGCAGTGACCGCAATGTATGGGCGAGACACTTTTGCTCGGTACACCTGCACAACGAAATGGTTATAGCCTTGGCTTATATATATATACTAGTATTTGATACAATTGAGAAATAATGTCTATTATTTTGTACTACAGAAAACTGACTACATATTGTAGGAGGACATACTACATTACGCAGTCATTACTTGGGCAGCCCGTCTACTTCTTTTTATAGAAGACCACCATACTAGATACTAATGAAAAGAGGGTGCCATGAGAAAAGAAAAAAAGAAATGACATTGGAAAGGAAGGTCACGCAGTCGCAGTCATAATTTGAGCAGCCTTTTTGACAGTAGTAACCACTTCTTTATAGAAGACATGGGTCGTAAGCAGGGTAAGACGATGGGTAAGTAAGGGATGCCAGATCCTTCATCTTACTGAAGTCCATCGAAGGCAATTATTCCTATTTACTATCAAGTGGAACTTTAATCAGCCTACCTAATTTTATATTTAAAAAAATCATTTAAATATATATAAGATAACTCCGAAATTGCTCATATTCCTCTCGGGAGACGAAATAATGACTACATTGGGTAATTTAACTCCAGTCTATTTGGGTCGAAAATTAACCATTTCTGAGAAAAACGATATTTGAAAATATTTCAGAGAATGGATGACTGTAATTTGTTTTCAATTTAAATTGTTTAAAAAAATATATTGTTTCTTTTTTTTTCGTTTGTTTAAAAAAAATGTTACTTTTTTAATTATTTTAATTTTTTTCATAATTAACACAATTTTAGAGAGTTATTTGAATGCTATTTAAACAAGTTTCATATATTTTAAATGTAGTTTAAAACGCTCCTCCTTTTTGTATATCATCGTTTCTGGGCGTGCCAAAAATTGCTTGTTAGCTGAGAACACAAGGCAGTTATTTGAATGCTTCTTTAAGGCAATTTTCATACATTAATTAAATGGTAATCACATTTGTGTGAAGATAAAAATTTTTTACTAACTTATGTGACCGAAGAAGATGAAAACATAATAAAAATATGGAATACATTTTAGTTTTAATATTTTACTTATTAGCTATTAAATGGTACAAAATTTCCGTTTAATATGTTACTAGTTATTTCTTTAAAGTCTTCCAATCCAATATTTTCAAATCGATTTTCTCGAAAGTGCTTAATTTTTGACCGACATATAACTGGAGTTAAATTACTCCAATAAAGTCATATTTTCGTCTCCCGAGAGGAATACGAACAATTTCTGGGTCACCTGTATATCAAATACCATATATGATTATGTATATGATATGATTATGTATATATGATTATGTATATGTATCAAGGGTAAATTCCATTTTTCCATGCGTGTGTACACTGACCACCTTTCAATTGATGGCAATAGAGGCGGTATCACGAATACGTCATATCTACGTGGAAACAGTCTTACACACTAAATCCCCTGAGGTCCTATATATGAATTTTAGACATGATCCGATTGGACAAGTCACAAGTTAGAGATTTAGTTTTTTTCCTAATTTAAATTTATCTTGAATCTACACTCCCATGACCGACAAAAGAAAACTGTGGAATTGATCGAAAGAAAATAATTTAATAAGGCCTAATATAGCGTAGCAAATTTTCTAGCTGCAAAAATTCGGTTTCAGAATTCACATTCAATGTATATTTATCAAGACCTTTTTTTTTTCAAATCTGACTGTGAGTTCCAGAGTTATTAATAGCGTTCAACCGACCAACCAAACAAACTCTTTAGCTTTATTATATTGTAATATTATTTTTATTATTTCAATTATAGATTTATATAAAAACTACGGAGGTTCTGCCGGATTGTTCCCCTTTCTGATCTGGTGGTAGATTAATTTGATTTGAATGTGTTTAAAAATTCAGGCCTGATGTTTGGCCGTCAATTCTCTTGTCTCTCTCAAAGGCCACTGGACTGAGGTAATTCCAATTCACTCCAGGTTGTTTCGCAAGTATTTCTAACTCACGGACCAACTAATTGATCAATGAGGAAAATATTAGAAAAAGTATCCCATTCCGACCAATCAATTGTTGGTCGGTGGAGGCATTAAGAAATTGGGTTCTCTTTAGAATTGTTTTAATTAATGAAATACAAGCAGTAAAAATCACATATTATTCGTATATCCACAGATTGTAAATAAGACTAGCTTTAACCATATTATGATTTTTAAATGTACTTATGTAGATGCAAATAAAAATTACGGAATTCAATCGAAACAGAAAACATAATACGATCAATCGAATTTTAATCAAAGTAATTAAAAAAAATTAAAAAAATTAACTAATCTTGATTAAAAAAAAAACTTCAAGTGCGAGTTGAACTCGTGTGAAGTGGGTTCCGTACGATGTTACCATTGAGTGATTTTCCATGTTATTTTAATATCATGGACTTCTTATAGGTTTTGCTATAATCTGTAAGTAGAAAACTAATTTCTGTATTTTTTTTTTTTTCAAAATTTTAGGTTCAGTAGTTTCGGGGATAAGGGGGGGATGGTCAATTTTCGTCTATTTTCTTGAATAACTTGGAAATTATTTATTTTATAATTACAAAATACATTTAAGATCTTCACAACAAGACCTTCCATTTGATATGTCACACGATGCAGTTTTCTAATTTTTTTTTTTATTTTGCACCTTCCCCCCAAAAATGACCTCCCATATGCAGATTTCATCTATTCATGTCACACCTCTGCGTTTGGGTCACAGAAATTGATTTGTGTACCAAATTTCAACTTAATCGGTCTAGTAGATTCCGACATAATCGACTGTGACCGACGAACAGACGTACATACAAGTGATCCTATAAGGGTTCCGTTTTTTATTCGGACGTACGGAACCCTAAAAACATTCATCCTAAAAAAACTGTGTGTGTCAGTACCGACGTACGACTGGAGTTTACACCTTTAACGTATAAAATGTTCCTCGTGTCAATAGATAAATGGATACCTAATTACTTTATATTATTTAGTTACATTCTGCATACTCAGATGTCACGTGTTCCAACAAAAGTTATGTTAGTTACGTTCGGTATACACAGATGTCACTACGACTGAACAAATGGTTCAGTCGCTGCGCCGCCGCCGCGCCGCGCCGGCAGATTATAACGTGCTATCGTTTCGTTTCTCAACGCGGACTAGACTTTTCATACAAGATTTCGACGTTTCTTTTTATAAGCTCAGAGAAACTGCCTAGAAACTACTAGAAACTACTGTTGCTTGTTATACTACATTAGAATTAGGTAATATAAATACATGCGTCAGCTGTCGCACAAATGTCAAAGTGACAGATAACGTAACGCTTTTTAGTTAATGTTTGTATTATTAAAATTTTATGTGAATATAGATTCTTAAGGAGTTTGAAAGATGTGACTATCATCCCTAAACTATGTTAGATATTTATTACACAGTTAGTTCGTTGGTAATGCAAAAAATACCGGGAGGCATGCTTTTCAGATATTTTTTAAATTCCAAATATTTGGTAGGCGATTTGATCCGTGGGTCAGAATTATTCGCAACCACGACTTCCTCCTTCGTCCAGCGCGTCGCTTCCCTATCACTGAAAACTCTTTAAATACTTGTAAAAAATTATATATATTTAGATGGATAAGCATCAAATTTCAAGAAGCATGTTCGCATCTCGATCAGGACGTCCATTAAAAACATTATTAACACTAACGTGAGTATTAACGGATGTTAAAGCCATTCCCTTATCCCAACCTTATCCCATATGGTATCAAGATCAGCAGCTTAACGGTAACCTTCTACCATCAATTACATTAAGATATAAGTAAAAGCAGTTGGAATCAAATTGAAAGGTTGCTTACGAAGCGACTTACAGTAGAATTGCATTGATACCTACTTGAGATCGATACTTGAAAAACTATGTTTTAGAAATGACACTTAAATTGAAAGGCAGGAAAGCCTGTCTTTGAATTAACAATGAAACAAGTTTGAAATTAAGCTATTTTAATCTTTATTCAAATAAGTTTAAGTACACTTCTTACTTATAATTCTAAATTATATTAGGCTACCACCGTATATAACTAAACATTTTCAATAAATACACACCTTTTCACGATAATTACAACTATCTTTTTACATAATATTCATTAATAAGAAATTATTAATGAAAATTTATTTCCTTAACTAATCAAGTAGGTACTATCTAAAAATAGTACCAAATTTTCTAAATATAGGTAATATTGAAACACCTATATGTTACAAATCATGCTTGTAATGTATCACAAAACTTTGATGAGCCTGTGGGATGAGTGCTTAGGGTGCTAGCCTTAACGCTCTGTTCTAGGGTTCCCGGGTTCGATTTCCGGCAGGGTTAACTGCCGATTTTGAACTCAAGATTTTGATTTAGAAAACTTTTCGAATCTGGCTCTAGTCTGGATCTGGAAAGTAGTGGCAGGGAATACTGCGTTTCGCAGTCAGGGCAGCCCGTAATGGAGGCAGTAACTACCCCCTTACAGAAGACTACCGTGAAATAACTGCACGTGTGTTTTTGTCTTTCGGTGAGTGAGTAAGGTATGCTAGAGTCCTTTTTTTTTATCACTTCCTAATTCCTTATCTTTAATCCTGCTGAGGTCGGCAGCGCACTGCAGCACCTGTGGCGTTGCTTGTGTTATAGGCGACGGTAGCCACTTACCATCAAGTGGACCGTCAGCCTGTTTGCCAACCTTAACTTAAATAAAAAAAATAAAAAAATAAAGGTTAGATGAGGTGATATTAATTTATTTATTACGGTTTTATAATTTACTTTGGGTGAGTCAGTCTGAAGTGTTATTCGATCACAAATTTAAACGAGTAAATCAAAGTATCAAAACTATTACTCGTATAGTGATTATTTGACTAATTAAGCTACTTTTGTTTTGTTTTTATTTATTTTATCGTAATGTTTATTAAAGGTTGCTTAAAATTTTAATATATTTTAGTTATTTTTAATAGGGTATTTGACAGATTTTAGGAAAATATCTCAAATTGTTCACAATACCATAATATACTTGCTATATTTGATTTATTCTTTGTGCTTTATTTTCTATGAAAAAAGTTTAAATGATAAATAAGACCGCCAAAACGCTAAAGACGCCATACACGTGAGTCACGTGATATCAATACGTCACTTGCTTGCAAACAAACATTTAGCTGTCAACATTTAGCTCATTTAACTCATGTACCTAAGCATCGACTGACTGTAAACAGAGCAAATGACACAACTCTATATGCCATCAATCGCGTGCGTTTTTAATCACGTGGTCCAACATGAAAATTTAATTATTTTAATAAAGATTTCTTATGAAAATTTTCTGTGATAGTTAATTTGGTTTAAAAAAATATTTGCAGTTATTCTTTTAAAAATTTGTTTCGTATTTTCATTATAGTCAAATACCGTATTTCATTCGGCTTCGCAATATACAATATTTTACTTATTTTAACTTGAAATGTTCCAATTTGTGACCAATTGCTGTAAATATATTCTCCACGGTGCAGGGATTCTCTGAAAAATAAATTTAATATATTACATCGGTGCGTATGTATGGGCTAATACCAGAAAGTTGTGATCGTATTTTGTTCCTGATTATATCGATTGAAAGAGGAATTTCTGAGGATGGTTTATGTGTATAATTCATGAATATCTTATTTATATCTTCCGAGGTCCAGGGCACCATACCAACCTAATTAGTGGCTTAAGTGATAACTTAGATTCGAAAGAATTCTTTCATTCTTCCTAGCATTGCTTTAGCAGCTCCGTGATTAGGACTACATATGCACCTTATATACATAATCTAAAGAGATATATACATATTTATATTAAATTACCTATATATTTATTTTAAATATATATTTATACTATAATCATCATCATCTTCTCAACCGTAGGACGTCCACTGTCGGACGAAGGCTCCCTCCCTATTTTCTGTCCAAAAGGACAGATCAGAAGTAGCCTGGGTCCACCGTCGTCCCGCGGCCTTGTCAGGTCGTCTTCCACCTTGTGCTTGCCGGTCCGTGGCCTACACTCAAGAAGCTTCCGGCCCCAGTGCCGTCGGCTCTCCGTACTATGTGTCCTGCCCACTGCCACTTTAACTTACTAATCCTCCGGGTTATGTCGATAACTTTTGTTTGTCTACGGATCTCCTCATTCCTGATTCGATCACGCAGTGTAGCCCTGAGCATAGCCCATAGCTCGTTGAGCAACTTTGAGCTTACTTACTGGTCCATAGTTAGACGTTTCAAGGCCATGGTTAAGTGCTTACCTTGACGCTTTCTTTCAAGGTCTCTTTTATCTCTGGTGTTGTTAGTCTGGGTTTGACTAGCGGTGGCGGGCACGTACACTGCGTTTCGTAGTCATAAATTAAGCAGCCGCCTGGTGGCAGTAACCACCTTTTTAGAAAAAAGCACCGTAAAATAACAGAAAGTGTGCTGCTGTGTTTCGGTAAGAGAGTAAAGTATCCCAGAGCCCATTTCTCTGTTCCTACCTAATCGCTTATCCTTAATCTTTCTAAGGTTGGCAGCTCATATGCAGTACCTGTGGCGTACCACCAAGTGGACCGCCAGCCTGTCTGACGTACTTTACTTTTAAAAAACGGGAAAGGTGCGAGTTGAATTCGCGTGAAGAGGGTTCCGTACTCTGTTACCTATCCGCACAATCTTGAGTGATTTACCATGTTATTTTAATATCATGGACTTCCTTAATCTATAATCTATCAGTAGAAAATTAATTTCTGTATTTTTTCAAAATTTTAGGTTCAGTAGTTTCTGAATTAAGGGGGGAGGGGGAATGGTTGGACAGACGGACACACGAGTGATCCTATAAGGGTTCCGTTTTTTTTATTGGGACGTACGGAACCCTAAAAATATACAGTTAAACTACATATTGTAGTTAAATTTATATACTATTCCAGTTTTAGTAAGTAACGCTGCTTATGATGATAAAGATTATTTATCTGTCTATATAAACAAAAAAATTAATCCCAAAATGTGTTGCTAAGCGCAAAACTCGAGAATGGCCAATTCGGCATTTTTTTTTAAAATATACTTTGAAGTCCGAGGAAGATTATTATGAAGAAAAAAAAAACCCGTGCGAAGCTGGCGGTTGGCTTGTAATGAATTAATATGATATAATTTTGTACCAATATCCACCCACTGATCCTCGTATCCAGCTTCCAGTCTTACAGCTCGCACCGCTTCACGTAGAGAATGGGTTATCACTGATGCCAAATTTAACGACGGCTCTCCAGTAGCTGAAATTAATAACATTGTAAATTATTTAAGCTTTATCTACTTGATCCACGATCCGCGTACATACTTACTTTCATAGTTTACTTACGTAGTTACTTTAGCCAGAGATATAAACATTAGGCCCTTATCTGGTCTTGGAAGGTTTGGTATTTTGTCTAGGTTAACGGTGAATTAATCTTTGACATGCTAAGTCTGGCTGCAGTAGCCATCCCCTGACAGAAGACCACCGTGAAATAATGTGTGTGCTTATTTGTTTTTTGTGAATGAAAAAGGAATACTAGAACTCATTTTTCTATTTCTATCCTTATCGTACTAAGGTCGATAGTCCACTGCCAGCATCTATAGCGTTGCTTGTATTAATAGGCAACGGTAACCACCTATAATCTAGTAGACCGTCAATTTACCTGCCTTTACGTAAAAAAACTTGCGAAACGTTAATTTTAGTGAGATAATGTACAAATGATATAATTTTTTTTTCTTTCGGTGCTCTGGGCACCTAATCTGTTTTTTCTTTAATAAGAAAAAAATTGTTGGTAGTAGCCTAATGTGTTTCACTTCGCCGCATAAATGGTAACTTATATATAAGTGGCAAGGGATTGGTAGTAGCCCAAGCCTAAATTTGAATACCAATAATGGAATCTTTTCTAAATTTGATTTTTAAGCCAGATCTATGTTCAGTTTGGTATGTGGGTAAGACAAATTGGATCTTTTCATAATAAGAAATCCCAGTGTTTGATTATAATAAAAGTACCTTTGGACTGCAATACGCCGCGTTCATTTTTTCCATTTCTTCTAAAGTATATCCTCATATCAGCGGGTATGTCTTTTATGCCTGGAGGTTTATAAGTCCAAGTTCGATCAGTCAGCAATTCTCCGGTTTTAGCATCATAAAGTAATTTTTCTGAGGTGAAATAACCCAAACCCATAATGAACGCTCCTTCAATCTATAATTAAGACCATATTTAATTGGATGTTTGAGGAAAACCTTAAATAGAAAAGAAATTTATCTTTATTCTATTTATCTAGTTATCATAAATACATATTATTCGTGTTTTTAGTACTAATTTCCAATTTAGTAGTTTTTTCTTGGAAAAAGACGTTTCTTTCACATGGTTGAATTTCGACTACTTTTAAACACATTAGTACATATTAATATGATTTAATTTCATTTTAAAATTATTTTGCACATCACAACAGAATATTTGATATCAATAAGATCTCTTCTGTTTTAAGGAAGTAGCACAAAATATAGTGCTTTAAGTACACCACTTACTTGAGCGACATCTATTTCTGGGCTTAAGCTTCTTCCAGTATCTTCTAATAAATCAACTCTTCTAACATCGTGATTTCCTGACAAAGCATCTAATTCTAATTCTAGTGCACAGACGGCATAAACATCATAAGGCTTTGGCGGATCGACGAGATTTGAATACATGTAAGACGCCTGCAAATCTACGCCTTGATTAAAAGCTTCAGCTATCACTACTTCCCAAGTTTCCGAGTGAAGTTTTTCTTTTATAGGTTTTAAACGGTCATTAAGAGTATCGCATGCCTTTATAGTTGCAAATGCAACACATTCACTGCCAACACTTGCACCTGTAGCTATGCAATTTGGTGATAGGAAACTTGTACTGGACTTCACACTAACTTTGGACAATGGAATACCAAATTTGTATGCGCAAACTTGTGCCACTTTTGTGTTAACACCTTGACCCATTTCAATAGCACCATGATGTATCACAACTGAACCATCACCATGATATATTGATACAATAGAATTATAATTCCCTATATAAAATATGTCGGCTTTCATAGGAATCAATTTTAATGCTCGTTTCCTCCATCGATTTTGACCATTAAACTTTTTCACTTCTAATACTCGTTCGTCGTAATTAGCATCTCGTTTCAATTGTTCAATTAGTTCAGGCAGAGGATTGTCTTCTTTAGTCATATTAAGCAATTTAACTTGTAACGAATCTTTCTGAAGTTTGTGAGCTATCATTTCCATTATGTATTCCGCAATTGCAATTCCTTCAGTCGAAACTGAAATTTAAAAATTTGTTTTTTGAAGAATTGTTCAGAGCGAATTAAGTTCAGTTCAATCTACTTTAAAAAAGAGATCTACATTAAGAAATACTTTTAAGCGGATAACAACTACATATTTCGTTATACAAACAATAAAAGTGATTCTTCAAAATAAATGCTGCACTCACAGGGAGCTCTACACCAAGTGTTAGAACAAGTATCGGTCAGAACTAGATTCGCCTTTCTATACCATCTCTTCGCATCGTAGCAGTTCGTTACGTGGCCTATGGTCACCCTTGTAAGAATTTCATTGATATTGTGTCCACAATCTTGATATAGAACCACTTTTAAGTATTGAATTTCGCCTTCCTTATTTACACCAACCTGAAATTTAGCGAACACTATTTTTTCTTAATTGTGTCAGAAAGCAATTATTTATACAAAACATTAGAAGTGAGAAACATTAAACTAAAATATGGGCTTAGACGAATTTAAACTTTGAAAACCCTATGTAGTACAATTCAAGCCTTACTTATATTATGGATTAAAAAACAAATACAATAAATCTCTGTTTATTACGTACTTCGAAGTTAGCGCTGGTCGGAGCACGTTTTCCAATAACCTTCATATTGGTTTTCAAGGGCATGATAAATCTACATGTTTTTCCCAACAAATGAGTTACCAGTGCAGCTGAGCAAGCCACTTGACAAGATCTTGATATTTTACCACCATACGAACCGCCCACGCGTCTAACAATCACGTTAATACTGAAAATGCATTAAAAAAAAATCATACATGTTTTCACAAAAATTAAATATTTTATCTGAACAGCCGAAATTCTTGAAACGTCAGTGTCAGTCCTGTGAATATTAAATTGAAACATCACATTATTAAAATACTTGCTGAGCCCGCAACTTCGTACGCGTGGTATGCGGTACGAGGGGCACACTGAAATGATCGCGAATAAGAAAAACCACATGCACGGTATAGCTAAATTGTATTTTATTGTTTTTCGAAGTATTCTCCGTTCAACTTTTCCATTCGTGCAAACCAATTATTAAAACAGTAATTCCAGTCTGAAGTTGATGTTGACAAAATGGCTGATTTGTACGCTTTCACAGCTGCTTCGGGGTCTTCAAACCGTTGACCGCGTAATAAATCTTTCATTCTAGGGAATGTAAAGGAATCGTTTGGGCTGTACGGAGGATGGCTCATCAGCTCAACGTTTTCTTGCTTCAAAAAATCATTTGTCTTCCGAGCCGTATGGGAGCTCGCATTATCGTCATGTAAGATGATGCGACGTTGCGGGTTATTTTTTCGGAGTTCGGCTATCATTTCTGGCAAAAAAACCGTGATATACCACTCGGCGGTAACCGTTCTGCGTTCCTGTAAAGGAATTGTAGCAACATGCCCCTTTTTCGAGACAAACGTAGCGACCATTTTCTTTGACACGCTGCGGGAGCGAACCACTTTCGTTGGCTTGACCTCATCTTCGAAGACCCAAACTGCTGACTGATGTTTTCTTTCAGGTTCGTATGAATAAATCCATGATTCGTCACCTGAGACGATATTATAAACGGCATTTGACTTCCCTCCGTTGAAGCGTTGCAGAGCATTCCGGCACCAATCTACACGAGCCGCCTTTTGCTCTTCGGACAAATTGTGGGGAACCCAGCGGGAAACTATCTTTCTTACACACCGCTCATTATGTAATATCGACTGAATTGCAGTCATTCCGATACTGATAACAGCCAGAATCTGCTCGTATGTCACATGACGGTCATCTAATATAATAGTTCGCACAGCTGCGATGTTTTCAGGCATGACCGCTGTTCTTGGTCGACCTGCAGAAGAAACAGTGCTGAGCGACACACGACCGCGTCGGAACTCGGCATACCAGCGGTATATGTTCGACTCGGTGCTTCAACATCATAAATCGAAACAAGTTCGCTGAAAATTGTGATAAATTATGGCACGGAAATGTTCACGCGTGAGCTCCATTTCTGTTAACGACGTGTCAACTTTAAATCAACATAGTTAAATTATATTAAAAACAACAAAAAACAACATATTAAAAACAATTTAATAAATTTTTTTAATTGTTTGAATGTCATTAAGATTCTAAGAGGCCAGTATTCAAATTCTAAAAAAGGTTTTATTGTTACTCAATCCGAAATATTCTATTCCCGATCATTTCAGTGTACCCTTGTATAGCGCATAATTTTTTTTTAAACTAATAAACTTTTTTTGTAAACTATTAAACTTAATAATTCAGGTAAATAATTCTAGATGAAAGAGAATGACGTGTCCTAGTGACGGAGTCCTAAGTAGTCCGAAGACATAACATAAGACATAGAAAAACAGTAAATCATTCATAAATGTCATACCTATTGACAGGCAAATTTAAGCTTTGTGCAATCGCAACATTTGTGGCATCAAGCCATTGTGTTGCACTATAGACTTCCATACCATCTTCTGTCGGTTTAACAACACACGTTTGAGGTTCCATGTAATAATGATATTGACTATTAACTTTATACACGCCTTTAATTACACATTTCACATCATTTCCTATATCAGTAGGTTCTATAGTCTGAGTTTCAATCACTCGTTTACTTTTTTGTGGAGATTTCATAACGTCTTCTATAGATAGTAAAGGTTTGCTTTTCTTTATGGAAGAATATTTAATTTTCACAAGTTTTGCAGCTTTGTTTGCTGTCTTCTCTCTATCAGCGACTATTATTCCAGCTGCTTGGCCGTAGTATTTTACTTCTTTGGAACATAATATTTCTTCGTCGACTTCTAAGAGTGGCACATTTGTGGGTGTAAATGAATTGTCACCTGGAATATCTTTGGCACAATAAAATGCAAGAACTCCTGGCGATTTCTGGAATAGATAAATCCAAATAAATTTCATAAATCAAAATCGAATCGAATCATTTATTTCTCAAAAAGATCACTTTTTTGATGTCAAAATACTACTACCGTTTCGGAAACAAAATGACGTTCAGGAAGAGAAGAAACGGCGAAAGAAACTTTCCAGCAATCGCTCTTTTTAATCCTATGCATTTTCATCTGCTAAATAATCTTTAATTGTATAATAAGCCTTTTAACAACTTTCCGTTTCACAAATGTTTTAAAATGTTTTAATCGTGATTCATGTATGACTTCCGGGATTTTATTTTAGGAACGTACACATTGTTCTTTAAACGATTTATATATTTTCATCAGCCTTGTGTGGATCAAAGGAATATCATGTTTATTTCTACTATTACAAATATGAACTTTTATAAACCAAAATTATGTTATCAAATATCTATTGAAACGGCTCTGTTAATATGTTGGTCTCCTTAAATTTACCTCTCAATTTGATAAATTATAACTTGCACAAAACTGTTTAAAGATTAGCGGCGTGTCCCTACAGTAAAAAATCATAAGACATAACACTATGGATATAACTGACCGAGAGAGAGAGAGAGAGAAATTGATTTTTTTTCGAACTCGACGGCGGGTGAAACCGTGGGACACAGTTAGTAAGCAATAAAAGAACATAAAAACCACATTTCCCTCTCTTTAGCTTCACACAAGAATTAGAACAAGAATGGTGAAATTCGATCTAATTGTCGCCGCAAGTTATTTTAAAAGAAACTTACAAGAGCCTCGGTGGGGTCAAACGATTCAATAATACTGCCAGCAACAACATCGGCGGTGACAAAGGAAGCAAACACTTCATCATTTTCCTTCGGCAAGTCGTTAGCGAATGTCGCTTCTCCACTGCATTGCACTAATGCTTCTAATTTAGGTACGGGCTGTGTTAAAGGCCACAGATTCTTATGGGTGTCAAATATTTGAGAACCTTTTGAGACATTTCGTTTTATTGCCTCACCTCCGGAGCGATATTTTGGATTAACTGTACCGTCTGGACAAAGACTTAAAATTGCCTGAAAAGTAAAAGTAGTATAATAAGCAAGCCTTGTTTCACAATAAAACTACAGCTGGACATAAGGAGATTCTTTGTTTTTTGGGTTTTAATACATTCTCAATTATTTAATTTTCATTATGATTTTCTCCTTACCTTGTAATATAAAGCAAGTGCTAACATTTTTCTGTAAGAAGCCGACGGCTCAGGCGGAGCTTCCTCGGGCACTATCTCTTGAGAGAGGGTTTTCAATGCCAGTTGTAAATTTTCATCAGTATACGGATCTTTTCCAACAAGAATGGCTTCAGTTTTAATCGCATGTATAAATTTCGGCGAAATACTCCCATAAACTATTGTAACTTTGTCCAATATGTTACTTTTTTGACGAAATTTAAATAAGAATCCAGCGTTGACTACTGCGTGAGCATTTTGTGACCGTGGCATTATCTGAGATAATAAATACATTTTTTTTAAATTAGATAAACTCTTCTGGTTTTAGAAATTTCTAAATAAACGTTTAAGTTTAGCGGAAGAAGTATTTGGGTTAAATTTGTATGTTCAAAATAGTAATATGATGCAAGATAAGTCAAAAAGATTTATCTACTTGTTCATTTGTGTTTTTAGATTAGTTATTATTTAGTTTAATATTTTTAATTTTAGTGTTAGACAATATGGTTAATATAATTACATTTATTAAATAGAGCGTCGGTGGCGCAGTGGGAGTTCGGATCCAAGTTCGGATCCCCGGTCATGACATGTTATCAATGGGTATTTTCTAAAAACTTAAATGCATTTACTGACTGCTCTCAAACTGTGAAGGAAAACATCGCGAGGAAATCTGCATACAATTTTATTTGCAAAGAAGAAGATATTTGCAAGAAAACTTGCAAATAAGAAATTTTAAGGCGCATGTGAAGAACACCATTATAGCCCATACGCCTTTGTTGAGAGGTTAGACCTGTGCCCCTGCAGTGGGGGAGGGGAGGGGGGACATATAATATACTGTTGATTATATATTAATATTTTGTAATTTATTTCTTCTATTACCTTATAAGTTTTTATAGAATGATGACTCTGAGAAAACGGCGGGATCATTACATTCAGTATTATCTTGTTTTTCATATCGGTTTTTAAAAATGCTGGCAATGTTATTATCTTCTTCTTATTTACACCTTCAGCTAAAAGATAACCAACCATGTATAAGAAATCCTTGTTTTAAAATTTTAATAAAATTTTCTCTTGTCCGCCACATCTAAATAAAATGTCTTAAATAAATATGTTTGTCTGTTTTTACGACTCATTAGTTGTTTGAATAAAATGAAAATAAATATTCACCAATAGTTATAGTAGCACCAACAGTTTCAAAGAGTAGGAAGACATCAGATTGAAAGTCATTGTTAAGGTACTTCATAAACAAATTCCCTCCAATAGTTCCAATCTGCAATTTATAAGCTTACTTATACTTGTGTTAAAATTAAAATTTACTAATAAAATTTATGATAAGTGATTTATTTATTTATTTATTTATTATTACATGGCCTCCAACGAGGCAGGCACCGAAAAAAACACACAAGAAGTAACAGGAAAAAATAACATGGCAGATGCCGCCGCAATTAAAGGAGGCACAGCCTACGCCAATAAAAGTCAAAGTAGCATCCCGGCAACAAAGTTAGAAAAAAAAAATTATCAAAAAAATTATAAAAAATTTTCAAAAAATTTATCAAAAAAAAAATCGTACATAGAAATATAATTAAATCGGAAATTTGGAATAAATGTCAAAAATAAACTAGTGTTAATTATCTGAACCACGGACAAGGATGAGTCTTTTAATTTTGGAAAATGCGTCGTTAAACAGGTCAACATCGTGAGTTGGCAACATCCATAATACGATTTAATGGGGAAAAACGGCCTAAGTTGGTTCTGAAATAATTTAGTCGAAATGGTGTGTATCTGCCCGGTCTGGGCGCTCGACTAGGAACCCCAAAGTTTATACGCGACAAGAGCTCGGGCGAATCAACTCTGCCTCTCAGCAGTTTGCAGAAAAACAAAACATCGAGCATAAGCCTCCGGGACTGCAGTGAATCAACATTGAAGTGATTCATTCTGACTAGGTAGCTAGAAAGTGATAAGGATAATATAACAATAGGTACTAACATTTCTGACAGGAATATGAGCAACCAGGTCCATATGTTCGTAAAATTGCTTCAAGTAAAAAAAATCCTTTTTTTCGGCTGATATTTTAAGAAAAACATCCATCATCTCTGACAATGGCATTCCAGCACCCAAGATTAGATTTACATCAAAGGAGTACCCCTTTATTTGGGATAGATTGAATATATCGATCACATTTGCTGGATATTCTGTTACGTGGAAGACACCTAGAAATTGAATAAGATTTATTAACATCTCCTTAATAAGTATTCTTATACCCTTAATAATGATTAAAATAATAGTGATTCTTCATATCCAACTTAAATTTACAATATTATATTACTTCCATTTAAGAATATAGAATGTCTAATTCTTTATTACAGTCGGGGTACGAAAACCTTCGTCAGTTTTCAAATTAATTTCTTTATCAAATCGTAGACTTTTAGTACCTACAAACAGTATACAGGGTGGTAATTTGAGATGGGTCAGTAAGGGCAGCTACCTAAACCATTCTAGCTAGAACAAAACACTCTTAGGAGACTATCCATTATTTTAATAGTTATTTCCATCGGCATTCAAAGATTTTGGAAAAATGGTACAGTCAGCGAGAAAAAGGTCAATTTTCACGTTTTGTTTTTATAATGCCAATCGATTCTGTTACTTATAAGGATCAATTGACCCTATGGGACCACCTGAGGTTAGAGTACTAGAAACGTCAAAAAACTCAAAAAACTACTTCCATACATTTCTTACAGAATGAGATTGAAAAATAAGTTCAAACATTGTTTTTGATTAAAAAAGGCGGCAATCACTACAATGGAAACTGGCTAGGCAATGTTTATTTTAAATTAATTTTAATTTGGAAGGAAAACATTGTTTTAGAAACAAATGTTATTTATTATTATTCTTGCATGTCAGCTAAATTATGAAAATATTGAAGTAAAAATGGTTTCAAATTTAGATCGCATAGATTTATTAGAAGCTTATTAATACCCTATGCCCTATATCAAAAGTTATAAAAAAATCTCCTAAATATTCTTAGCTCCTTTAAGAGAAATCCTTACGACAACAATGATCTTGATAAAAAATAGCGGTTGCAATTTTAACACTCGTAGAAGTCGGTAGAAGCTTTGAAGTCGCTGCCGAAGTACTCATTTCCCATAACCAAGTTTTAAAGATATGGAAAAAGTACAAATACAAATGCTGTCGTTGTGGTCGTTGAGACCTCTTGATATTTTTTTGGGATATCTCAAAAATGGAATTTACAAGAAAAATTAGGTACATTACAGTTCAAGAATTGTCACTACAACGGTGTATGGAATTAACGCAAACAAAATATCAGCGGTTACACGCTCATTGCGGAAACCGTCAAAACAGCAAACAATTAGAGCAACTACTATCGTAGATTTATTACTTACGATCTTTACTTGTTTTTAAAGATTGGCAATTGTAGTGATTGCCGCCTTTTTTAATTAAAAACAATATTTGAACTTATTTTTCAATCTCATTCCGTAAGAAATGTATGGCAGTAGTTTTTTGAGATTTTTGACGTTTCTAGTACTCTAAGCTCAGGTGGTCCCGTAGGGTCAATTGATCCTTATAAGTAACAGAATCGATTAGCGCTATAAAAACAAAACGTGAAAATTGACCTTTTTCCCGCTGACTGTACCGTTTTTTCAAAATCTTTGAATGCCGATGGGAATAACTATTAAAATTATGGATAGTCTCCTAAGAGTGTTTTGTTCTAGCTACAAAGGTTTAGGTAGCTGCCCTTACTGACCCATCTCAAATTACCACCTTGTATAATCACTACGTTTTAGTACCTATTGAAACTAAAGCACTAAGCAGACAACTGACAGAGGTTTGAAATGAAATTTTGGCATGACTAGTACTTATTACTTCCATGGGCATGACTGATATTGTCCTGAGGCTCTAGTATGAGTTTACGATACTACACTAATTCTACACTCGCTAGCGAGAACGTAAAAATTTAGTATGGAAAATCGTGAACTGTCAATGTCAAATTATCAATTTTCCATATAAATGTTTTACGCTCTCGCTAGCGAGTGTAGTATCGTAAACTCATGCTAGAGCCACAGGTGTAAGCAAATGTGTCTACATGTGACGACATTTCAAGTGTCTACATTTCAGGTGACGAAACTTTTTTTACCCTGACTTTTACATTAATTTCATGAATGTCATTTTGTATATACAACCTATTTTTTATTTAAAAGTAATCAACTAAATTTTTTGAAATATTAGTTCGTTTTGGGTTCATCTAAAGTATGTGTGTATTTTCTTTTGCGGACGTGGTCTTATGACTTAATCTAGATTCATTATCTAGTTAAAATTACCAACCTTTTCTTTGTAACGTCGTAGTTTCTTTATAGATAAATAAATGAGATTTCTCTCATTCTTCGTAACTAAGGCCTTGTATCCACCTCAAATTTAGCGCTTTACATCTCTATTTCTATACATGTAATAAATATATTAAATATTTAATATATTTAATGCCTTGTCTGTACATTAAATATATTAAAAAAAAATTGTACACGTTGTAATTATGTTACCGAGATCAAAAAAATAGTTTTTGTCTGTTTATCTGTGCGTCTGTGCACGCTAATCTCAGAAACGGCTTAACTGATTTGAATGAATGAATTGATGTATTGCAGCAAGCTTCCCGTAAAATTTAATGTTTATTACATTCCAATCGGTTTACAAACAAGAAAGTTACGCGCTATAACGTATACGACGCATACAAATTTGCGGGCTGGGCTAGTTCATAATATAAGTAACTGAACATAGACTGACCACATAGGTCGTCAAAACTATTCATTATATTAATTCTATGCCCAATTTAAGCCTTCTCTCAAAGTGAGAAAATACAATTATACACTGACTCCCCTAATTGGAAGTTGTCACACAAACCAATGAAGGATTTTCTAATGAATTTACGGGTACGCAACAAATTAAAAATTGTTAGTTTGTTCTGTGTTAACTCGAAATAGTATTGGAGGCGCGGAGAAAACCCTGAAGGGTTTAACGAAATCTATATTTCGTTGCGGCGAGAATTAGTGGACTGTATGTATATGATTGCGGCTGTAAGCTTACAGTTGACTGTCTGATGGACAGGATAGACAGAAGAAGGAAATGCAGGTACCTTATAACCGGTGCTCTGATGATCTTCTGCAGAAATCTCCAGAACGTCCAACTAGCAGACACTGTTCACTTGTAATTTTGTTTGTGAACATTAAGGCGCGGATAATTACTACACTTCGTGTTCAATTTAGTTCTTCTTTTCTTCGAGCGAAACACTTGAAGCGTTAGGCGTGATCTCCTCTCACGTTCGCGGCGGTGACATGCATTATTATAGGTCGTAGGTGGTATTTTAATGAATAGGCGGGTAAAAAGGGAAAATGGACTTGACAGCCAACCCATTCGATTACGGCGCAAACAAGTATGGTTCATTGTTTCTTCGACTTACTTAAGCTCAACTTCTTATCATAATTTAATTTGAGTTATACACTCTGACCAAAGGAACTTACCTTGTCCAGTATTTCCTGCAATCAACTTATACTGGCCTTTAAACATAGCTTTGAAAGCATCATCCAGTGTGTAAACTTTATACCATTTATGAGTTCCACAATCAACTACGATCATTTTATTATTGACTTTCTCTAAAACACACCAACTATCGAGTTCTTTTGCAGCATTTACCTCAATTCCTTTACCTCTTTTGTTATTTATATTTTCAGAGTAAACTTTGTGTTCACAGTTTGCTGCACATTTAACTCCGCAGTCTTTGAAAAATGCCAAATCTTCTAAATCGCAAAGTTTATTGAGCAATTTAGCGTCCGCGTCAGTAGCGAAAGTTTTGAATGCGTCCGCAATAGGTCTGTAGCCAGTGCACCTGCATAAATTGCTAGCAAAAGAATTTTCCACTTCCGTCATAGTCAGTTTTTTTTTCTTTGATTCGTAGAGGCTGTAAAAATGGTTAGTACATGGAATGTTCAATATAAATATAATTGCTATTATGTACTTCTAATATAACTGTAAATATACATATTATCTAATAATCACATGTTAAATTACACTTTACACTGTCCTACCAGTAATTTTGATACCTACTCGTATAACTCAGTAATACCTGTACATGTTCATAATCCAACCTGGCGTGCAGTATCCGCACTGCGTCCCATTAAACTTGGCCAGTCTACTCTGCACTTCGTGATAACCGATTGTTCTATTACCAATGCCTTCCACTGTCGTCACCTCCCATCCGTGGCAAGACAACACTGACACAAGACACTGTAACAATGTCAATAGGGAATATGCACATTTTTTTAAATATTTTCATACGATAGGTTATATCGTTATATAACCGTAAAAAAATATTCAGCACCAAAAACAGAAATTTGGTAACAAAAAAAAAAGTTAAAATTAACTAACAGCTACGGGCAATTTAAACACCCGCCCTTATGGCGCGCTTGTTGTGACGTCAAAGTCTACAATATAATCAAATGTTAAAAATCACCAAAAATCACAAACATCTACACGCTTGTTGACATTTCATAGACGTTGACGTCACATTCCATAGACTTTGACGTCACATTCGATCTGACCGTTTCAAGTATTTTGAATTTCCCACATTTTTATGCACTTTTTAATAATTATTTTCTTAACGAAAAAGAAATAATATTAAAAAATATTTACATAGACATAATTCTAAAGCAAAAATGTTGATAAAAAAATATATTTAAGCCTTTTTTGAATTAGACGCGTATTCTCTATTATTGAATTGATAATTTATTATTTTTCTCCCAGGACTTGAAATTAAGAGAACTTTGTAAACAGTTGTATTGTATTATTAATCTTGCTGTAAATAATATCATTAATATAAATTTGCTTTGGGAGAAACATAATCGATAATATTTCAAATACAAAACGTTGTTATGTATAATTTCGTGTTTCGCTACATAAATTATTTATTTATTTCAAGACACTACTACTAGGACTACTACTAGGACCTACTACTAGGAGACATACTTGTTATTATAAGTATCCTAAAATTAATGCTGTACTTTGTTCGATGTCATATAATATATTGATATTCTGCGTGTGGTAGCTTCTTGTGTGTTTATCTTTTTAGACATTTTTTTTAACTCTTAGTTTCTTAAGATTGAGTTATGGTTATAGTACTGTTGCTGTATTAAGCAGTAAGCAACATTATACATATTTATGTAATTAGCGTGTTCAAATAATAAAAGGTGGAAAGCAACGCATTTTTTGGCGCAAAAAGCAGAAAATTAGATTTTTAAGGTTGAAAGATTTAGGGTTGCATAAGGTTTTCATTACTAAAACCGCTCCTAGATTTAAGTAGTGGCAGGGCACACTGCATTTTGCAGTCATCTGGGCAGCCCCTGGCGGCAATAACCACCCCCTTACAGAAGACCACCGTAAAACAACAGCACGTGTGCTGTTATGTTTCGCTGAGTGAGTAAGGGATGCCAGAGCCCATTTCCCTATCCATTCCTAATCCCTTATCCTTAATCCTACTGCAGTCGGCAGTGCACTTGCAGCAGCGTTGGCTTTGCTTGTGTTATAGGCGGCGGCAGCCATCTACCATCAAGTGGACCTTAACATAAAAAAGAAGTTGATACACCAAAATGTTTCTTGATATTTGATGCAACTGTGTCTAACCTTAGGGTGAGTGCCTAAGGTTAAGTAGAATATATCTTATATTAAATGTCCTGTGCATAATTAAAATGTAATAGTTTTTCATTATTTACAGAATTAACAGCAAATGTCTTGAGTTCATTGTCGGGTGGCAATGGTGCTCGAATGGAGACGACGCAGGCACCGCATCCACCTTCATGACACATAGCTTTCGTGCCGCGGAGATCTGCCACGTTCCTTATGAACTCGTTCAGAGACACGTCCGGTCCGAACTTGCCATCCACTGGAAAGTTTGCTTCCATTATTCATTGAAAATTAATAATAAATATATTAATCACTAGAAAGTATAAACTCTCTTTATCACTGTTTGTCTGTATGTATACGTTAATGCCAGAAAGGTGGGAACGGATTTTATTCCTGTTTGGATCTACGGAAAGAGGAGTTCCATAGGATGGTTTGGATTTATTTGTATCTGAGTTTTCAAGGCTTACGTCAAATAACTCGATAAAAATTTATCGAGTTATTTCGTATTTGACGATTTCGTATTTGACAACGTCACAGGAGATGAAATCTGGATATATTGTTACGAACCCGAAACCAAAAGGCAATCTACACGAAGGATATTTTATAAAAGGATATACTTTCCCAGATACACTCTTGTATAAAAAGGAAAGATGTCAGTCGTAGGAATGAAAACTTCTTAGCTTTACAAATTATTATTATAATATACCTAATATAATATTATCTGTACGCAATTTTCTTTAATGTACTATATTTAATTTTAATTATATATCTTTCTAGTACTGTAAAAACTAATTTAATATACAATAATTTTAAAATTATGAAAATATTGTTAAAATAATTATTTTTCGTTTAAATATATTAATATTTAATACAATATATTAATATTGCTAAAATAAATTTTTATATTCTGTATAAAAATAAAAGCATACATTAAGATTATATTATCTGTATATATTATACCCTAGCTGAACTCGGCCACGCTTCGCTACGGCCCATACGGCGGCGGCGTGCGCATGGGGCGCGCGGTACTGGACACTGCTTATATATAATACTATTTATCGTAGCGTGATGTTATATATCCTATAGCATTCCTCGATAAATGAACCATTCAAAACGAAAAGAATTTTTCAATTCGAAGCAATAGTTCCTGAGATTAGTGCGTTCAAACAAACAAATAAACTCTTCAGTTTTATAATACTAGTATAGATCTGAGCGTGACGGTCTCGCGAGTTCAGTGCTTTCTCCCCATCCCAAAAGTGCCAAACGTGCCTAAAGAAGATTTCTCCTCAAAAATTAAAAAAAAAATTTTAATTGGCAAACAATTTAAGGTAATAATATTTACTGAAAATAACCTTACCTACAAATTGCTTTCCATTTATTTTGAACACAATTTCTGTCATGTTTCATTCGCGTTTACCGAAATTCAAAAGCAAATTTCATTCGGTTTTTACACATAGAGAAAAACCTGGTACTTAACCAAATCACTGTCAGCAATAAAGTGACGGAAATAAACACGAAATAATACCACCCATAATGAACGAGGCACTTTTCCAATTTGTTATAATGTAATGTAATTTTAAATGACCTCGTATTTCATTACATACATATTTCGGTAATTGGCGTGTTGTCGTTAAATTTTACGTTTATAAAGGATTCAATGACATATGGGTAGTACTTAGTTAATTTTGTTCGAAAATTGGATAACAACTTCATAATTAGCTATTATCAATACTTACAAGTGGTTAGAACAAACGGTACTATAGCTGATGCCTGCGGCTTTGCACGCCTGATGTCGTTGTTTTAAGGCGGCGCATTGGAAATTTTGGTGGCAGGGTTTTAGATTTTTCTCAGCAATGACAAAACATATGAAAGTGGTGTTTGGTAATCTGTTTCTTCATGTTATTTTGTCAGTTGGATTACACGATTGGTAAACTTTTATAACAGAGAAAAAAAATTCAAAGAAACCTCTTTTAAAACATTAGATTTACATATTACAGGCAAACGGGACCAATTTATATCGCCAAATTTTCTATGTACATTAGTATATAAACATACACTTTAATTTTACAGTTGGATTTCTTAAAATACATTATAGTTTTTTTAATAAAAATCGTTTTGTCGCATACTACCTTACGATATAAGCAAGCGCGCTCTCATTTTTGTATGCAATCAGAGCTGTATTTTTTTTTATGTTAAGATCGGCAGACAGGCTAACGGTCCACTTGATGGTAGGTGGCTACCGTCGCCTATAACACAAGCAACGCTAAAGCTGCTACAAGTGCGCTGCCGACTATAGTAGGATTAAAGATAAGGGATTAGGAGGGATTGGAAAATGGGCTCTGGTATCCCTTACTCACTCGCCGAAACACAACAGCACACGTGCTGTTATTTCACGGTGGTCTTCTTTAAGGGGGTGGTTACTGCCGCCAGACGGGCTGCCCAAATGACTACGAAACGCAGTGTGCCCTGCCTGTTATGTTTATCGCTGCGTCACCTTAATAGATAGATCGCTATCTGTAATTCAAATTTTTAAATAAAATTTCTAGAGGTACAATTCCATGGGGTCATCTGTATATAATTATGTATAAAACAAAGTCAGGTTCTAACTCAAGAACGTATGGGCTGATTTTTATGATCTTTGATTTGTTAAATTTCTCTCCGCTACGAATAGTAGAATAACTGTCAAAACATCAGAAATATTCTCGAAAAATAAATTTATGAAGAAAGACTTTGATGAGATAGAAAAAAAAACGGGACAAGTGATAGTTGAACTCACGTGAAGAGGGTTCCGTACGAAGTTACCTATCCGCACAATATTGAGTTATTTACCATGTAATTTTAATATCATGGACTTCTTATAGGTTTTCCTATAATCTATAATTATAGGTTATCCTATAAGTAGAAAACTAATTTCTGTATTTTTTTCAAAATTTTAGGTTCAGTAGTTTCGGAGATAGGGGGGGGGGGGGGATGGTCGGACAGACGGACACACGAGTGATCCTATAAGGGTTCCGTTTTTTTAATCGGACTTAAGGGACCCTGAAAAGAGGTACCTACCTATGCACTTTCAAAAACTCATAAATATTACTCAAGTGTTTATGTAGTTGGGTGTTGATAGGTACAATTAAACATGAAACTGTTTTCTCTTAGTATCAAAAAAGGATCAGGCTGTTCATGTAATATTCGTATTAAAAAATCGATCAAAACAATGAAAGTAACAAGAAATGAGTATAGCATCTAGAATCTAGATGCTATACTCATTTCTAGATTCTAGATGATTTAGGACTTGCAGCTTATAAATAGTTGTAATAGTCATGGTGTAATCGAAAATTTTAAAATTAAAAGGATGGTCAAATCAAAATTACTTCTTAATCAAAGAGATCACAGGAACACTTTATTTAAAATTTAATATTTAAATTTCAATATTTTCCCTATCGGGCCACATTTTAACAAGGAGAATTTACTCAGAGATTATGCTCAAGGCTCTAGAAAAGCTTCTTAATTAGTCAATAGAGTACAACGTAGGCATTATCCGGTTAGAAAATGGTTCGTGTGATGTTAGCTCTCAAAGATCTCAATTATTGTATAATATTTTTGTGGAAAAACATCAACCTGGGTGTACCAACACTCGATTCTTCAAAAGGTGCCAAATACTTTTAACAATACCAGGTTCTGTAACTAAGAATAGTCATGCACCAAGACTTAGCACAGAATCATTAAGCTTGATCCGCAGAAGGAAATTTATATTTCTGACTACATCAGAGCGGAAGATTGGCCATTATCTATTTCCTATCTGACTAGGATTATGGATTTTTTTTAAAAAGTTTAGCATTCTTTGAACGTCACACTTGAAAAATAACTGTAACAATAATTTTTTTTAAACAATTAATAAGTATGGCAGTGCCCAATTTTTCCATAGATAAATTATGTGTTTCCATAGACAAAATTTAGAAGATTTAGGGCTAATGTCTCTCAAATCATTTAGAGTGAACTTCATATTTTTAAAATGATACTAATATTATGATGCATTAGATTTCTCATAAATTTGGTGTGGAACGGCTTTTTAAAGACTTCGATGATTTTTTTTGTTCGCCTCGGCCTCGAAAAGTTTCCTCGCGCGTTGGAGTAAGAAAATCACGAAATATTTAAATCCGTATACAACACCATCTCTGACAGAAAAAAAATTAAAAAATCAGTTAAGAACTTTCTCTTTTTTAGTGCTTGTAGTAGTGTTATTGATAACGAGGATTCTTAGATTTGTTATTACGTATTTATTTACATGACTATTAAAAATCAAACTAATGGTGCGGCGATAAAATCATAAGGCAGGGTCTCAAGCATGTTGGCTGATTACCTCGTTGTATTGCAATTCTAATTTGCTGACCAAGGTAATAACCAGCTCTGGAATCGTCAGTTATGTAGACCAAACGTTTTGATAAAATTTTGAAAAAAATTTAAGCCCGTTAAAAGGTATCAATATCTCTGTATTTGTGTATTTTGCGCTTCTCGACCGCACCTGCAGCAGCACCAGATGTGGAAACCACATGATGAGGTAATCCACGGAAGATTTTGACGTGTTAGTCTAATCAGGCAATAAGAATAGTAACGCTATGTGAAAGAAAAAAGAATCGTAACGCCAGCTGTCTCTATTGTCATTCATTGAATACTAATTAAACTAATAATTAATATAATGGGTAAATGCTTTTATGTATTTAATATCTATTTTATACTATCGTGGGCAGTGTCACTGTCATAAAATCAATATTTGTGCTATAAAAGCGAGGTGTTCGTGCTTTATAATAATAATAATAACCTCAGGGATAACTCAGGGATAGCTCAGAGAGCGGTGCTGCTCGATACGACCAGGATAGTGCGTCGGTTTCTGTTCTTGTCGCCCTGAACGCCGACCGACTGTGCTTCTGTCGAGGGTAACACCGCCTCCCCCTCATTTTGTATTTATTTCGTAAGGTATTTTTTTATTTTTTTATACCAATTCCACGGGTATCCATATTTTTACATATGAAATAAATTTAGAATTACCTACTAGGTTACAATTATTGATTAAATTTTGGACTGAACGGAACCTACATATTAGGATTTCCCAAAAAGATTGCATACGAATGTGCAAAATTCTAAGGCAATTTTTACGTGTCTATTTCAGAGGTTTTTTTTGTTAATATATAAAATTGGAAGACATTGATCTACCCTTCCCCGTATGCGCCGTGATCTAAGACCGAGCGAGTCCGCCCGCCCTGATAGAGGCATCCCTTCAGAGCATTGGTCGTGCAAATCCGCCGGTCTGCGGTCGGGCCACTCGGCGCATCGTCAGCTAAGTTCGAAACCAGATACAATTTTTTCTCTTCAAAGATTACTTTTTTTTCGGTCTTTCTATTCGGGTATTTTCACGTGGACGGCTCTCCTTCGGAAGTAAGGTTTCTTTGACTCCAAGTCTGGTCCTTGGTATTTTTTTATGTAACTTTTTTTGTTTAGTATATATTTTTTGTATTTTAGTACTCTGGAACATAATGCATTTCGAATAAATATCTTGTTTTTACCAGAGACTATTTTTATTTTTATTACCTTTTTTCTTATTGTTCGCCTGTCCGCGCCTCACGCGGAAAAAGGCGTACACTGTCTGTAAATAAGACAACTTAAGACAAAAAGTAAATAGGACAAAAAAACAGGAGGTAAAATAGATAGATAGGTAAAATAGGTTTATAGATAGGACATTCCTCCAAATAAAAGATATCAATACACTAAATGTACTTTCAACTCTATAGTACCTACGTTTATGTAAACTCACCGTTCGTTCATAATAATAGTGACTTCACAATTTAAACTTGTTTAAATATTTAACATACCTACAATTAAAGATAACCTATAGTTGTTTTTACAGAGGGGCTCCATAAAAATAAGCAAGTTTTTTCTATAAATTATGTACATGTGCCTTTGTCAATGTATATAAGTATATGCAACTGTTCATTTGAAACTATTCACAATAATTAACATGATAAATATTTTCTTATATTATATAAGAAAATATTTAACATAACTGGGTTTTTCAAATATTCATTAGCAACTATTCATAAGTTTTTTTTAATGTTAAGATTGGCAGACAGGCTGACGGTCCACTTGATGGTAAGTGGCTACCGTCACCTATAACACAAGCAACGCTACAGGTGCTGGAAGTGCGCTACCGACTATAGTAGGATTAAGGGTAAGGAATAGGAAAATGGGCTCTGGCATCCCTTACTCACTCGCCGAAACACAACAGCACACGTGCAGTTATTTCACGGTGGTCTTCTGTGAGGGGGTGGTTACTGCCACCAAACGGACCGTCCAAAGCAACCTAACATTTATAATAAGTATCATTTATAATATTAATCAGTAAATTTAAATAATTAATCAAAAGGAAATCGTACACTAAGGCTAACTATAGCATAGCAAACTTGCTGACAAAAATTTGAATGTTTATTTCATCATCTTAGCCATAGGTGGACAAAGGCATCCCCCCTAATTTTCCAAAAGAACCAATCAGAAGCCACCGTCGACCCGCGGCCCTTACCGCTTTCCGAACCGGTGCCATATTTTATTTGCTTTTATTGTGTTTGACAATCTCTAAATGAATACTTATAAAAGTTTCACACTTATTTATAAATAAAATAATATATCAGGCGTGGAATTTCTTAGCGAAATTCTGTAGTCGTATACTTTGATTTACCCATTATATATACACATACCTATACATACATACATTATTTTTAATAATTTATTAAAAATAAAAATAAAACACATAATATCCAAAACGAATAGTTTTAATATTAACAATGCAACAATTTTCTCAACAATAGAAACATAATATTCTTTTAGTTAGTCACAACTATTAATCATCACCACAAGCGATCAGCATTTTCCAGAGGTCGGTACAGGGGCTTATTTTGTAGGGTATTTGCTTATTATTCAAGAAGTGTGTAAACTTAATTATTGATCAATTTTAACTTATTATTTTTACTTTTTATTGCATAAATAATGAATATTTCATAAATAATAAAAAAAATTGACAGTTCATAAACTAATATTCCAAGACGCAAAATTTTCCAACGATATAGGTTATATTCAAAGATTTTCAACTGTATACCTAGATCGGGCAAGATGAAAGTATCCGTAATGTGACATTTAGAACCACGTGGTACAAAATCGCTCAGTCCATCATCAACTTTACAAGGCTATTTAGCTACACCATGGCCATTGTGGTGATCAGGATCAATATTTTTGTAGGAAAATTTCCCAATTCCCTCTCTATCCATTCTATACATTTTAACCTTTTTGTTTATACTGAATTTTGCTGTGCGTTATTTATCCTAGGTAAGGTTGATTCAATTTAATTCAGTTTAAAATGTTCGATTTTATTATCTACAGCCATGAAAATGCTTTCCACCGTGCATGGATTCTCTGTAAATTAAAATTAAAATCAATTTTTATAGACTAATGCAGTAATAGTGATGGGAGTAACCTTGGCTTCTACTCTAAGTGTGAGTATGGCAATAATGACGACTAGCTCTAACAGTGAAATAAACATCTTGAGTGATTGAATAAATAAACATTAATTAATAAAATTATATAAATTGATAAAATTTCAAAATCATAAAATAAAAAATTTTTTGCAATCTAAATCAAAACAATCAAAAAATACTGAAGCCCTACGGTGCAACGTTATGTACTTACACTAGCCCCATTATTTAATCGCGATTATAATATTTTTGTATAAGGAATATTCAAATAATTTAACCGTCGTCGTTCATTGAATGAAAGGACGGGTCACTTGAACATATGGTTTGAAAATAAAATTGGACCCGATAGGTGGCGCCACAATCGGGTTACGTATTTATTTTCGGGTTCTGGCAGGACAACGTCTGCTGGGTCAGCTAGTTTCATAATAAAATTGACAAATAAATATCAGAGAAATCAAAAATGAAAAGATTTATGCAATCGAAATCCGCCAAAAAATACTGGGCTCTGCAGTGCAACGTTAAGTATACTTACATTTGAAAAATAATAGTAGATTTTACAACAAGTGCACAAAACGAACCATTTTTATCCGAGACTTTTAGCAGCCCGAGCCGAAGGCGAGGGCTGATAGTAATGTCGAGGATAAAAATGGTTTTGTGGACGAGTTATAAACTCTACTTTTCACATCGATTGCGAGGAAATAAAACAGTAGCATAACATAACATTTCTTTAAACGCACGAAAAAACAAGAGCTGTTTTCTGCCGCTTTATTTTTTTTAAATCTTACGACATTGACATTGACATCTTATGACATTGGCTTGGGCTACAGACTTATACAGCCTACTATTAAATTAATTTTGTAATAATAATTTTCTTAAATTAATTAAATAACCTACCGTACTTGAATTTAAATTTTAATATCTTTTATGTCTTAAAAAACACATAAGGCAAATAAATTTAAGTAAATATTATAAAATAACAAATTCTATCTATGAACTTCTTATTGTGTTTGGCTGTATGGTTCATTTTCTTTGCCTTAATATAGATACATTTATGAGTAGATACGTTAATGCTCTTGTGCACAAAATTCGATTTTGTGCAGCCTATATCCTGCACAAATAAACACTTTCAGAGCATGAGAAGTAAAAAAAAAATAACACTATTGATGGCGCCATCTATTATATACTATAACATCTACCGGATTTGGGTAGAACTGCTTGGTGTACACCTGTGGCTCTAGCATGAGTTTATAATGACCGTACTCGCTAGCGAGAGCGTAAAACATTTACATGGAAAATTGTCAAATGTCAATGTCAAATTGACAATTTTGCATATAAATGTTTTACGCTCTCGCTAGCGAGTGCGGTCATTATAAACTCATACTAGAACCACTGTGCATAGTATGCTCCAATTTGCGAACCTAATGATAAAACCTTAACGAATTATACACGTACAGATTCGTCATGAATATCACCCTGTTGATAGATGAAAATCGCATGAAAATCCGTTTAGTAATTTTTGAAGATTATCGCGAACATAATATGTACAGACAGACGAGGATTTAACATACAGATTTAATTTTTTAAATAAAATTAGTAATTTTAGTAAATTTAGAACTTAAATACTTTGATTAATTTCAAATTCGTTACATCTTTAAACATTAGTTTAGGGTTACACCACAGGTATGTTTAGGTGAAGATTTTCTTACCTATTTCGATCCACTGGTCTTCATAACCTGCATCCAATCTCGCTGACCGAATAGCATCACGTAAGGCATGGATCACCACAGTCGATAAGCAAAATGCTGGTTCTCCAGTAGCTGAAATGTGTTAAGATTATTTAAAAAAAAATTTGGTACACGTTGTGCGTATACTTATGACACCGAGGTCAAAAAAATACTTTTTTTTGTAGAATTTTTGTCTGTTTGTCTTTACATTTGTGCGCGCTAAATTCAGAAACGTTTAACCGATTTGAATACGGTTTTCACTGACGTATTATATCAAGCTTCCCGTAACATTTAGATTTTGTTTCATTAAAATCAGTTTACAAACAAAAATTCCGAATATCACGAGTACGAAGCCGCGAGGCACGGCTAGTATTCTATAAAATGCAAAAATAATTGTTAATTTAATACAGATTTCAATCTTTTTTCTATAAATTAACCCTATAAGGCACTAAAGTTATTGTGGATCCGTTTTTTAGAGACACAAAAAATGAATGAGTTCTTAAGGCAATAATTTTTTTTTAAATTATAATATAGAAATGTGTAATATTATTAATTTTGTTTTAAATACCTGTACAGGAATATCTAGAGATATGTACAGCTGAACATACTTATAGTTTCAAATTTTAGGTATATACCTGGTAATAATTAAATATTTAAAAACTTAAATCTACTGTTTGATGAATATGCCTGTACACCTTTAGACTGTAGCACTCCAAATTCATTTCGAGCGTTTCTGCGGAAGTATATCCTCATATCAGCTGGTATATCCTTAATGCCTGGAGGTTTATAATTCCATGTCCGATCTGTTAAAAGTTGTCCCGTGTTGCTGTCATAGATTATCTTCTCCGAGGTCCAATAACCCAGTCCCATGACAAATGCGCCTTCTATCTAGAAAATAGTAAATAAAATTTATGCCATAAATTGAAGGTTATTCATTGAAGGGCAAATGATATTTTTCACAAAATTGATGTAACGAAATTTATTCACATGTTTGTGGAGATGGACCATGTCGATCTCTATGACAGAATAAATTAATATCTATATTTAAAAAATTCTCACAGTAAATGCTTGATGTTTTACAAAAAAAAACAAAAATTGTAACATCAACGGCTTCAAATTTATTGTACGAATACGAAATTGGCTTCTTGGACTTAAATATGACTTATTGTGGCGGTTCACAAGGCGGCTGGTTCTTGAGGAACAAGAACAGTGCGATTGACCTGATGGGAACCAATGCGACGCTCCCGGCCCATACATCCTTAATTATGAGGGTCCGGCCAGCCCTGGAGGGCCATTTGCAACAGCGACTGCGGTGAAGGCCGAAAGGTCCTTCGCAGGCGCTGAATCCTGGTCGCGCCTCGAAGGTGTACTTGTACTGGCCGGTAGCCGTTTTTATATACAATCGCATTTTCTTCCATTCTTTCGCTCAACAATGTGTACATCCTTCTTGCTGTTGTCTCCGTGCCCTCAGTACGAGCATTTAGGTCTTACGCCAATTATATAATGGGCTATCTCAATAGGGGATCGGACAGTAATCAGATTAAAATCTAAAATGTACTTAGAAAGAAAATATATAATTTTTTACGATTATTTATCGAATAATAATTTAATATAATTCATTTAAATATTTTTAAATTAAGAAATAAAATTTTATTATTTACAATATTTTTAATCTATACTAAAACACCAATCACAGTGCGTGACGTCATTTGTGGGCAATCATTGTCTTATGCCAATGCAGCTGTTTTGTTATGATATGACCACAAATGACGTTACGCGCTCTCAGATGAACTATCGTGGCGTTTTGGCGGCATTTTCAAACAAACAATATTAAAACATGATTTTGAGTACCTAAAAGGATATAAATAAATAAAATAGTATTTTTTATGGGAATAAATATCCATGAAGATTAATTTAAAACCTTTCTGAAAATTTGTCCGATCCCCTATTCTATATTACAATGGGAGGCATCCAATAGGTCAAAATATTGACATACTATCTTACGGAGGATTTTGCTGGCGTACACATAAATGTACACAAATACACACACACACAAAATAATTTTTCATTTATTTTAATTTTTATGTTAATGGCTTCAGAGATATGAGGTATGCTTAGTGCAAATATTAAACTATATTTAAAAAGAAATTAATGAAATGTAGGTGTAGATTTAGCTTTTTAATTTAAATTACATTTATTTTCAGTTATATTTTATCTTAGATAACTTGATCCCATAGACAAACTGCTTTCCTGTTTTATGGGACATTGTAAATATTAGTGTAATTATTTCATGTATAATAAATAAATAAATTAAAGGCCACCCAATAATTCTATATGTACCTATACTTAAATTTAAAAAAATGACCAGATATAAATTTCTATTAAAATTACAATGTAATTTATTAGCAATAACAATGCTAAAGTGCAAATGTACCTGAGCCACGTCGATTTCTGGACTCAAACTTCTACCAGTGTCCTCTAATAAATCTACTCTTCTCACATCGTGGTTTCCAGTCAATATGTCTACCTCAACTTCCAGTGCACAGACGGCATAAACATTATATGGTTCAACTTTATCATTTATTACTGAATACATATAGGAAGCTTGAAGATCTATTCCATCATTATACGCCTTCGTTATAAGCTGTTCCCACGAAGGTTTTCCCATTTTATTCCTCATCGGTTCCAATCTTTTCAGCAATATTTCGCAAGCTTTTAGAGTAGAAAACGAAACGCATTCGCTTCCTATACTTCCACCAGTTGCCATTGCGTTTGGGGAAGTAAAACTTGAACTGCCTTTAACGCTCACTTTCTCAAGAGGAATACTGAGAGCGTAGGCACATACTTGTGCTACTTTCGTGTTTAATCCTTGGCCCATTTCAATGCCACCATGAGTGATTACTACTGAACCATCACCATGGTATACTGAGACTATAGAATTATAGTTTCCCATGTAATTTATCCCATAGGTGAGAGGTAATAATTTCAAGCCCCGTTTCCTCCATCTATTGTTAATATTAAATTCCTTTACGGCTTGCATTCGTTGATCGAACTCTGCATCTTTCTTCAATTGCTCTATCATTTCGGGGATCGGATTTTTTTCTTTACTCATGTTTAAAAGCCTCACTTGTATTGGATCTTTTTTGAGATTGTATGCAATCCTCTCCATCATATATTCTATCATGGCTACGCCTTCCGTGGAAGCTGTAAATATATTTTTAAATCAATATTTTATTATAACGATCTATAATTAATTGTATATTTTTAAATAGTGGTTACGGTTGTAAAAATAATTAGTTTATATAATATACATATAACTAGCTGTTGCAAGCGACTTCGACTACGTCTCTTTATAAAATATGATTCGTAGAAAACGGCAATTTTGTATGGACGGGTTATAAGGGGAGGGGGGAATGGGGGAGGGGGGTAGCCTATCTTACTCGCTGATAATGTAGCTTTCTATAGATGAAAGAATTTTTAAAATCGGTCCAGTAGTTTTTGAGTTTATTCATTACAAAAATACATACATATATAGAAAGAAAGAAAAAAGAAAGAAAGAAAGAAACATTTATTGGCGTTTAAACATATGAACAAAAGAAAAAAAAAAGAAAAAAAAAAAAACAATAAGTAAACACCAGAAGGACACAAGTCGAGCTTAGGCTGCAACATTGTTACAGCGCTGATTTTCAGTTGTGCCCTACAAATCTTTTCTCTTTATAATATTAGTATCAATTATATTATGCATTATTGATTATGTATCTTACAATATTTTATTAAAATAGAGACATGTAAAAATAAGTACAAAAATATTACACGTCTGGTGTAATATCAGGCATATTACATTTTTATGTGTGATTTTATGGGTTTATTGTTATAGATCTAATTTATAAGGTGGTAGAAGTTGTTGAATTAAATAATAACGTTTAGGTTAATATTTATATTTGTTTCATGTATAGGGAGAATTCATTTCTTTATGCTCCACATTTTCAATTACAGCTAATAAAGAAAATCAGGTTGTATCGTCTTGAGACTACAAATGTGATAGTTTGTGAAGACGTCTGAATGATTGAATCTGATTGACGTCTGAACACATAAACCTGACATAATGAAATTTGGCATACGTTTACAATGGACTGGATAAAATTATGTTTATCTCATAAATGTGCAACTGTTTGTTGTTTCAAATACTCGCCTGGAGCCCTGCACCAAGTGTTAGAAGGGGTATCAGTTACCACGGTATTGGCCTGGATGTACCATCTCCTTGTGTCGTAGCAGTTGTGGAAATGTTCAACAGTTATTACTGATACGGTCTCATTAAAAGAATGTCCATTATCTTGAAAGAAAAAGTTTTTCAAGTATTGTATTTCGCCTTCTTTGTTTACGCCTATCTGTAAAGGAAGATATGTATATTATCTATGCATATTCGAATAAATACACATTGTAAGAGTATGTTGTGGCAATAAATCCTTTCCATAAACTATTAAAATACTATTTATTCCACGACGTTTCTGAGGGTGCTATTAATTTCAGTACTAAGCTAATACAAAAATCGGTTTTTGATTGCGAATCGGTCTTCAGAGTGTATAATATGATAAACGACGCATTTTCCAAAATTAAAAGACACATCCTTGTCCGTGGTTCAGATAATTAACACTAGTTTATTTTTGACATTTATTCCAAATTTCCGATTTAATTATATTTCTATGTATGTTTTTTTTTTTTTTTTTTTTTGATAAATTTTTGATAAATTTTCATAATTTTTTTGATCATTTTTTTCTAACTTTATTGCCGGGATGCTACTTCAACTTTTATTGGCGTAGGCTGTGCCTCCTTTAATTGCGGCGGCATCTGCCATGTTATTTTTTCCTGTTCCTTGTTGTGTGTTTTTTTCGGTGCCTGCCTCGTTGGAGGCCATGTAATAATAAATAAATAAATAAAAAAAATGAAATTTGTTTACCTCAAAATTACAGTTGGTTGGTAGACGTTTCCCAATGATTTTCATGTTGGTTTGCAAAGGCAATATGAACCTGCATGTTGTACCGTGTAAATGCGTTACCAATGCGGCTGCACAAGCTACTTGTGATGATCGAGTTATTTTCCCGCCGTAGCCACCTCCCACGCGTTTGACTATTACGTTTATACTGAAAAAATTTGCAAGAGCTAATATTTTTTTCATAATTGCAAGCGTCGTGGACACTTACGTTAGTCAAATGTTTAATTAATTATTTCATATTTATGATATTTAACAAAAAATATTTTATCAATTTGTCAGTATGTCGTTCGGTAAGCCCATATTATATTATTAGTACTATTCTAGCGAGCCTCCCACGGTTTCATACGGATGCAATTATATTCTGAAAATTATATACAAAACGCAAACCATCCTTGTTTAATCCTCTTTCCTTTAGGGAAAAACGTACCCAAAATACGTTGAGTGGTTTAGGGGTTAGCGTAGCGGTGAAACAGACAACTTTATTTTATAATATGTGTTAAAGCATTAACCGAACGTCGCCGAAATTACCCGAAGATTTTAGCAACTGCAAATCGGCAATAATATCTTCTACCGCCATACTATAATATACGAAAATTTTGTTATCTCAATGTAAACGTTTAGCGAGAATACACGCATAAAACCAATAGACGATTTTTAATTATACTACACGAATAAAGACGACATCCTCAACAATAACATTGGACCTTCAGAGCCGGATTAACGGAAAATATTGATCCAGCCGATCCGACTAATTATACGAGTAAAGAAGCAATTCAGCGTCATCGAAAACTGAAGCTTCATCTATCTGCACATCGAGTTACGGTCAGGCTATCCTTTATCTTTTTCCTATCTATCTTTGATTAGTGTTGACACCGTGTTGTGAATTTAATTTTAACTGTGTAAAAATAAAATCAAAAAATTAAAAAGAAACATTAATTAATTATTTTGAGTTTAGGTGGGTACTATTTCTTTACTGGATATTAGCTTGGTGCTTTATTGACTTCATATCCTCAGGTCTTCAAAATGACTGATAGTGCTTCGAAATTAGACCCGAAAGGTAATTTACCACTTCGGTCAAATTCCAATGATCCTCTTTCCGAACTCAAGAAGCAAAGAGGAACTATAAAGGGAAGATTAACGTTATTCGAAAAGAGTATTTCTAAGTTCAATAGGGATTCTTCGTTAACGAGTGTTCAAAAGGCTGAACTTCGACTTCGAATTCAGTCAGCCGAAGAGATGCTTCAAAATTTTAATTTAATACAAACTAACATTGAAAATTCCAGTGACGATATTGAGCTCGCAAGTCAGTTGGATTACAGAGAATGTTTTGAAACGCAGTACTTCAACATTATGGCTACAGCTAAGTTGTTGGTGGAGGACTGCTCAGACAGCTCAGGGCATACGCATTCAAGGTCAGTGAGCGAGGTCACACCCACAATTAAACTGCCCGAAATTAAATTACCAGTCTTCGACGGCTCCTACGATTTATGGCTTGAATTTAAAAACTCATACATCACTATGATACATAAACGCACAGACCTAGACAATATACAAAAATTTCATTATCTTAGGTCAGCTCTTACGGGTGGTGCTTCTCAAGTGATAGGTGCATTGGAATTTACGGCTCCCAACTACATTCACGCATGGGATTTGCTCGAAAATAGGTTTAATAATCCTAGGCTTTTAGTTCATAATCACGTTAAGGCTTTGTTTACACTGTCAAGCATAAACAAAGAGTCTCCTGTGCAGATTAGAAAATTGATGGATAACGTTTCAAGAAATTTACGCGCTTTAAAAACTTTAAATGAACCCACAGACGCATGGGATACGTTAATTATTTATTTAATAGTTTCAAAACTTGACGCATCTACTGAACGAGAGTGGGAAATTTACAAGGGAACCATCGCTTCTGGTTTGCAGGGCGACTCAACAAAACTGTATGATTTATTGACATTTCTAAAAAATCGAGCTGATATGTTAGAAATGATAAATACAAGTTATAGTAAAAATACGGGCACTAGTAACAAAACGAGTCACGAAAAAATTAATTATTTCGATTCTAAAAGACCAGTGGCTCGCGAACAGCAGATGCACAGTTTTGTGTCTACACGCAACGACAGATTAAACGATAAGCGCTCACGTAAATTTATTACACCTTGTATTCTATGCAAGGCAAATCATGCGCTTTATACGTGCACTACGTTTTTGAATATGCCTATAAGCGACCGGTTAAAGTTAATTGACGACAAGAAACTCTGCACTAATTGCTTGCGTGCGGGGCACACGGTTACTAGTTGTTTATTCGGAACGTGTAAATATTGTCAACATAAGCATAACTCATTATTACATTTAAACACTATTGATGGCAGCAACGGCGCATACGTATCGACGCGTGCTCGTCACGAGCCGACTGATCGGAGCGCACTGGCCACGGCTACGATTGCGTCGACAGCGTTGCACACAAACATGCATTTTTCTGATTGCATTCCGAATAAAAATGCATCTAATTCGTTAGGTCTTACGTCGGTTTTACTATGTACGGCGTTAATTGAAGTAGCGGTAAAGGGAGAAAATCGATATTGTACTGCGCGTGCGCTTCTAGACAACGGAAGCCAACATTGTTTTATTTCTACGAAATTTTGTAAACGGTTTAACATTCCACTTATACAGTCCACTGTACGAATTTCGGGTGTGGGACAATCAGTCACACAGTCGAATCAATCATGCGAAATTATTATACGTTCTAAAACAAGCGATTACTATACGAATATGACATGTTTGGTTTTACCATGCATTACTTTTAAATTGCCAGCGAATGGCATTTCTATTGATACGTTACAGATTCCTGATAATATTCAGCTAGCGGATCCTTCGTTTAATACACCGTCCGAAATCGATTTATTAATAGGTGCCGATATATTTTGGGACTTATTAAACGCGGACAAAATTCGTTTATCTAATGGGCCATATTTACAAAGTTCTAAATTAGGATGGTTAATTTCCGGGCCGGTTTATACGAAAGGCTTGCGTAGCAACCATATTCAATGCAATTTGGTTCAAAAAATCGATTCCCAGCTCCGAAAATTTTGGGAATTAGAAGATATTCCGAAAAACGATAACATTCTCACGAAAGACGAACGCGTATGTGAGGAGTTATTTGTTAAAACCACAAAACGGGAAGAGAATGGCAGATTCTCTGTTCGTATTCCGTTTAAAGAATCGATCAATTCCTTAGGTGATTCTTACGCGTCGGCGAAGAAACGTTTTGAATCTACAGAAAGTAAATTAACGAGATCACCAAATTATAAAAAAATATATGTAGATTTTATGCGTGAATATATAGACTTAGGTCATATGTCACGTATAGATAAATACGAGTGGCCTTACTGTTTTCTTCCGCACCACGGAGTGTTTCGTGAGTCAAGTAGCACCACGAAATTAGGGGTAGTGTTTGACGCGAGCGCATCGACTTCGTCAGATAAGTCTTTAAACGATATTCAGTTGATCGGGCCACCATTGCAGAACGATATATTTTCGATTTTACTTCGATTCAGGCAGCACAAGCACGTTGCGTGTGCCGATATCGAAAAAATGTACCGACAAATTCTTGTGCAGCCAGATCAGAGAAATCTTCAGCTCATTCTTTGGCGAGAGAACTCGGACGAGGCTCTTCACGTGTACAGACTGAATACAGTAACTTACGGTACGGCTTCAGCGCCGTATCTCAGCATGCGTTGCTTGAAACAACTCGCCCAAGAATGCGGTGATGATATCATATCTGAAATTATAAATAACGATTTCTTCGTGGACGATTTAATCACCGGTTGCGATGACGATTCTAAATTGTTTCAAATGTGTCAAAAAATATCACAAATATTACAATCTGCGTGCTTTCCTTTGCGTAAGTGGACTTTCAGTGGTGACGTCCCTACAAGTCGGTACAAGGAATTGTCGAATGATGAACATACACAAAGTAAAACGCTCGGTATAGGTTGGAATAGTAAAAGTGACGAATTACATTTCACTACAAAGGTACAACGGCCGACTATTTTGACTAAGCGTGGTATGTTATCAGTTATTTCACAAATATACGATCCGTTAGGTCTTCTCGCTCCGACAGTGATCATGTCAAAAATACTATTACAGAAACTGTGGTTAAGCAAGATTGATTGGGACAAAACCGTACCGAATGAAATCGCCACGACGTGGAATCATTGGGTAAATGCTTTACAGTATTTACATAATTTAAATATTCCGCGTCGCGTAAGGGGCGAGCGCAACGATCACACGGAACTTCATATATTTACGGACGCATCTCAAGACGCATACGGAACTTGTGCATATATTCGTACGTATAACGAGAACTCAACGATAACGGTCAGATTATTGTGTGCAAAAGGTAAAGTATCGCCGCTGAAAACCATTAGTATACCCCGACTCGAACTCTGTGGGGCGTTACTGGGGGCTAAACTATATAAAAAGATTACGGAATCGCTTAGCTTGAGATTCGATATTGTATATTTTTGGACGGATTCCACTATAGTCATGAGGTGGTTACGTATGTCACCTCATTTGCTTAAAACGTTTGTTCAAAATCGAGTGACAGAAATTAACGAACTAACTGGCGATACAATGTGGCTTCACGTCAACGGCAAGGAAAATCCAGCCGACTTGGTATCGCGCGGTCTTCACTTTGACGCACTGAATCATTGTAGTTTATGGTGGGAGGGGCCTTCCTTTCTTCATGAACGTGAGTTTGAGCTTCACAAGGCTGATACGTCGATCGAGCACACCGATTTGCCAGAATTAAAATTAAATAAAACAACTGCTATGGTGTGCGGCGAAGTAGACGAATTTATAAATTTTGAGCGTTTTTCGTCATTTTACAGGCTAGTACGAGCGGGAGCATATGTGCTGAGATTTATTAGAAACGCGCGCGGTCCTATAGCGGATCGCCAAATCGGCCCCTTATCGGCAAACGAGTTAGATGCGTCAAGGCTCGTGCTGGCGCGCATAGTTCAAATGCAATCCTTTCCAATTATTTATAAAAATTTAGTAAACGACTTACCTGTTACTTACAAAAATAAATCTGTAAGCGCAATTTCAGGTCTAAACGTATTTTTAGACAAAAACAAATTAATTCGAGTTGGCGGTAGATTACATAATTCGACTACTTTCGATTATAATAAGAAACATCCGATTTTATTATGTAGTAAACACATATTTACAACTTTATTATTTAAATACGAACATATAAAGCTGCTACATGCCGGTCCCCAGCTGCTCGTCGCGTCCGTGCGTGAATGTTGGTGGGTTCTGGGAGCACGGAATCTAGCCAGAAAGATAGTTTATCAGTGTGTGACGTGTGCGCGTTTTAGGGGTAGGGCGTTAGTACCTATTATGGGTAACTTACCGTCTGACCGTTTGGAACCCACTTTTCCTTTTATGAGCACTGGCGTAGATTATGCCGGCCCAGTATTCATGTTGAATCGTAGGGGGCGTGGAAGTACACTGGTCAAGGGCTACATTTGCTTGTTTATTTGTTTTGCAACTCGAGCTATACATTTGGAGCTTGTCAGCAGTCTTTCTACTAATGATTATTTGTTAGCTTTGAAGCGTTTTATTTCTCGTCGTGGGAAACCATCTACTATATTTTCTGATAACGGCAAGAATTTCGTAGGTGCAGAAAAAGAAATTTTGTCAATTTTGAAATACGACTCCGCGAAGATAATCGATTACGTTGCCTCTGACGGCATAACATTTAAATTTTCACCACCATACGCTAGTCATTTTGGAGGCTTGTGGGAGGCGGGAGTGAAGTCATGTAAGCACCATCTTAAGCGCATATTAGGTAACGCGAAATTGACATATGAGGAGCTCAGCACGGTGCTCACACAAATCGAAGCTGTTCTGAACTCCCGTCCAATGTCCCCTTTATCCACAAATCCCAACGACTACTCTCCTCTAACTCCAGCTCATTTCCTTATTGGCCGACCGTTAACGGCACCAGCAGGCGAAGATCTTACAGCTCGGAATTCTCTTTCGCTGGCACGCTATAGCCGAGTCGAGCTCCTACGGCAACACTTTTGGCGGCGATGGTCGAAGGAGTACGTTTCTGAAATGCAAATTCGGACGAAGTGGAAGGCGCACAAGACCGACATCGCACCGAACAGCCTGGTATTAATAAAGGACGACAATTTACCACCGCTCAAGTGGAGATTGGGTCGCGTCGAGCGTACTTTCCCGGGCATGGATGGCATCGTCAGAGTAGCGGATATTCGCACTACCAATGGTATAGTGAAGCGTGCTTTTTCAAAGATTTGTCCGCTGCCCTTGCAACCGGAGGAGACGCGGGACTAAAGGTCAAGCTTCTAAGACGAACTCATCTAAATATTACGTTGGAGCATGGTGCATCCAAGGTCGGGGGCTATGTTAAAGCATTAACCGAACGTCGCCGAAATTACCCGAAGATTTTAGCAACTGCAAATCGGCAATAATATCTTCTACCGCCATACTATAATATACGAAAATTTTGTTATCTCAATGTAAACGTTTAGCGAGAATACACGCATAAAACCAATAGACGATTTTTAATTATACTACACGAATAAAGACGACATCCTCAACAATAACAATATGGATTATAATGCTAATATTATTACCAATCTATATTAGTGTATACTAATATTATAATGAGAAAAGTTTTGTAAGTATGTATTTTTGTATGTTTGTAATGAATAAACCCAAAAACTACTGGACCGATTTCAAAAATTCTTTCACCTGTAGATAGTTACTTTATCAGCGAGTAACATAGGCTACTCACACTCCTCCCCATCTACCCCCTTTACCCCCTCCATATAAATGTATATTTGTAATGTAGAACTCAAAGATTACCGGACCGATTTCAAAAATTCTTTGACGTATAGAAAGCTACATTATCAGCGAGTAACATAGGCTACTCACACTCCTCCCCATCTACCCCCTTTACCCCCTCCATATAAATGTATATTTGTAATGTAGAACTCAAAGATTACCGGACCGATTTCAAAAATTCTTTGACGTATAGAAAGCTACATTATCAGCGAGTAACATAGGTTACTCAGCCTCCCCCATCTCCCCCTTTACCCCCTCCATTCAAAATTGCCGTTTTCCACTAATAGTACTTTATAAAGAGACGCGGACGAAATCGCGTGCAACAGTTAGTATAATAATTATTTATTTATTTATTATTAGCAAACCTAACAGTATACAAAAAATTACAAATACATTTTAAATAGTACTTATTATTACAAAACAAAATTACTAGGTCTGACAAATTACAATTTATAAGTACAAAAATATATTTTTCACCTCTCCAGCACGAAAAGGGTGCTTTTGGTGCCTAAAAACTCGCAGGAAAATCGATTTTTGCTGCGAGCGTGAGGAAAAGTGATTCAAATTTCGAACACGCGATTTAACTCACAGGAATAACATTATTAGGATTTTATTAGTGTGTCCAGCCATAGCCGACTAGAGTCGGCCGGCCATAGCCGACTAGATTCGGCCGACCATAGCCAACTAGAGTTGGCCCAGCTGTGAAGATAGTTTTACAGCTGTGAAGATACCAGTGGTGATGGCCTAACTCGCTGTTGAGGTGAAAAGTTGTATGTTTAACACGAGAGCAAATTTTTTTATGTCTCGTGCCTTTAAATCACTCACTTCGCTCAGTAGTCTATATTAGAATCATACTATTAAGAGCATCGCGTAGCATTAAAATGTTAAATATTATTCTTTCAATACAACCATACAATTTAAAGACGTAAGCAAGTACACTTAGACTTAGAAAAGATTCGGGATGAAATTATCGAATCCTGAATGTACTCACAATTTTCATTTTTACATACCTATTTACAGGAATTTTTAAACTCTGAGCTATGGCAACATTAGTCAAATCTAACCATTGCGTCGCTGAATATACTTCTAGCCCATCTTCAACTGGTTTCACAATGCACGTCTGAGGCTCCATTGTGTAATGGTATTGTGTTCCAATCTTAAATTCCCCATGTATAACACACTTCACATCATTTCCTGCATCAGTAGGCTCAACAGTTCTATCGTTCACAAGTCTTTTATTCTTTTCTGGAGACTGCAGCACTTGATCTATAGTTAAAATTGGTTTGTTATTGCTAACAGAAGAATATTTAACTTTTACAAGTTTCGCTGCTATGTTAGCCGTCTTTTCTCTATCAGCTACAATAATGCCAACCGGTTGTCCGAAGAATTTCACTTCCCTTGAACATAATATTTCCTCATCAGCCGAAATTAAAGGAACACAGTTTGGCGTAAAGGTGTTGTTTCCTGGTATGTCTTTGGCGCTGTGAAATGCTATAACTCCAGGGTGTTTCTGAAATTATATTAAAAACTAGCTAAGCCAGCAACTTCGTACGCGTGATATTCGGTATAGCGCATAACTTTTTTTGTTTGTAAACTGATTGGAATGAAACAATCACTAAATGTTACGGGACGCTTGCTACAATACATCAGTGAAAACCGCATTCAAGTCGGTTAAGGCGTTTCTGAGATTAGCGTGTACAAACAGACAAAAAAAAATTTTTTTTACCTCGGTAACATAAGTACCTACAACGTGTACAATTTTTTTTTAAATATTTTCTGTACAGACTTTACAAAAATAAATAGTACAAGTAAAATATTTACTTATGATTTACTTTACAAAACAGCAACAAAAAAAAATCTGATTCTCAAGTAGACAATATAATCTGTATATATTGTTTGTTGCGAATAAATATTAGTATCATTTAGGTCTTATATAAGGGCCACACTCTTACAGAAGACCACCGTTAAATAACAGCGCGTGTTTCAATGAGGAAGTAAGTGATGCCAGAAACAATTTCCTCCTTAACGATTGACCTTTATCCTATCACGGTCGGTTGTGCATTTGCAACCGCCTCGTGTTGCGTTTAGAAAACGGTAAAGAAGACCTGAAAGGTCTTCTAATTTAAAATATATATATACAATAACCTCACGTCTCTGTACATAAAAACCAAACTTTTAAAATCATAAAAACCAATCCATTAAACATTATTCTTATTCTTCTTATTCTTAAACAATTTTCCTGAGAAATGTGTTAGAACTTACTAAAGCTTCTGAAGGGTCAAAACTGTCAATTATACTTCCAGGTGTAACATCAGCGGTGACAAAAGCTGCAAAGACTTCGTTCTCTTGCCTCGGTAGGTCATTAGCGAATGTAGCCTCGCCACTGCATTGAACCAAACCTTCTAACTTTGGTATCGGCTGATTCAGAGGCCACACAGTTTTGTCGGTGTCGTAGATCTGGTTACCGTGTGAAACTTCTCTTTTTATCGCCTCGCCGCCGGATCGAAATTTTTTGTTTATCTTCTCATCTGGACACAAGCTTAATATTGCCTGAAATTATGTACGTAGAAAAATTATTTTGTCTGATTTGAAATATGTATATATGTATGTTAAGCTAGTAGTACTAATTTTAAGAATGCCTATGCATCTTATAAATAATTAAAATAGCATTGGACAGGGCATTATGATGAGAGAGAAAAATAAGAAATAGTCTAGAACAGCGACAGAATGGTACTCACGAGATAATATAAGGAACAGAGGTAGACAGACTAAAAGATGGGAAGATGATATTATAAGAGCAGCTGGTCCAAAACTGGACTCGTACAGCAAAGGACAGAGCTAAGTGGAAATCTTTAGAGGAGGCCTTTGTCGGGAGACAAGCTGAATAACAGTCGTTTGCCTATCTATAATGTAAATTTCGTTAATCTTGGATACCTCCATTGTAAGTTGTATTTGGAACGATTGATTAAAAAAATATATTAAGTTCGGCAGACAGGCTGACGGTCCACTTGATGGCAGGATGGCTATTGTCGTCTATAACACAAGCAACGCCACAGGTGATGCAAGTACGCTGCCGACGATAATAGGATTAAGGATAAAGGATTGGGAAGGGTTGGGGTAATGGACTCTGGCGTCCCTTACTCACTCACCAAAACACAACAGCACACGTGCTGCTATTTCACGGTGGTGTCTTCTTCAAAAGAATTCACAACTTGTTTGTTATTTTCAGATACAATATTGCAGTTAGATGATATTCATATTTTTACTTTTTTTTTATATCAATGCAGTAATTTAATTTAATGGAGTGTGCTGGCGTTCAATTAAAAGGGCCTATCTCCAGTAATTTCATATTCATAAAATGTTTACCTTGTAATACAAAGCGAGGGCAAGCATTTTTCTGTAAGGGGCCGACGGCTCCGGCGGCGCCTCTTTCGGGTTTATTTCCGAAGTTAACGTCTTCAATGCCAATTGTAGGGTTTCTTTGCTGTAAGGATCTTTACCGACCAAGATTGCTTCCGTTTTGTTTGCGTGTATAAATGTTGCCGAAATTCCACCATAGACAATCGTAGCTTTTTCCAGTAAATGCGAATTTTGACCGAACTTGAACAGGAATCCGGCATTGACTACGGCGTGAGCATTTTGTGATCGTGGCATTATCTGTGTCAAATGCGTTATTTTATTAAATATTAATAAGTACTTCGATGACTAAATCCTTTATCGTAGATTTATAACTATTGCGAACTGACACATTTAATTTATTACTAACTAGCGACCCGCCCCCGGCTTGCTTTGCTTTATAGCAATAACTAGCAAATATTGAGCTTTGCTTTGAAAAAAATTTAAAGTCGAGAATTTCCGCGGTTTTCATAAGAATAAAGGAAAATAACATTGCAAACGTTTCCTGTTTTCTTATTCTTTTGTCAGTTTCCCGAACGAAAGGTAGCGGAGTGTTTTTTTTTTAACAAAGAATTTCACATCAATGCAGTCTTTCAGTTATTTTTCCATACAATGAGAAGCCTTATAATGTGTATATGCACATAAGTTTTCCTTTATTTATTCGCCTCATGAAAACTGCATCGAACTAGGAACTATAACTCATTGTACCCCAACAAGACTCGCAAAGAAGAATCCAAGGGAGTAGTTTACAAGCCAATGACAATAGGCATAAAGGCTCGCAGAATCTATCATACATACTGAATATTTGATTATCATGCGGAATAGTATCCTGGATTCCTTTCGGGTTTTCTTCTCAGGATCGTGATCATACTAGCTACAGATCTTTTTCGAAATATTGATAAAAACAGAGTGACGATTAAAAGTGTTTTGTGAAAACCTATTTACTGTTTTTATTGTTTCCATAAGGGCAGACGAGAAGGAAAGTGTATCCGAAACTTTTGTAAGTACAATACGTATATCTTTATTTTGAGTACTATAGCACATACTTATCTTAGCATTATACAGAGATATATATAACTAGATGAATAAGTAGACCGATTTTAATTTGGTTTTCACTAATGGAAAGAGGGATAAACGGGGAATATATAAAAATTGCATCCCGGGCGAAGCCGGGGGCGGGTCGCTAGTAATTAATAAAATATTTTAAAATTACAATTTTATTATGTAAAATATAACAAATTTATACCTTGTATGTCTTGACTGAACAGCAATGGGAGAACGGCGGCAGCATGACATTTATTATTAATTTACCTTTCATATCCGTTTTTAGGAATTCCGGTAGGGTAAGAATATTATTTCTGTTTAAACCGTTCGCTGAAAATATTCAACAGTTCGTGTTGTAATTAGTCTGCGTGTTGCAATCTTATTTTGTAATTATGTAGTCAATTACAACGTATGCAACATTGATTGATTTTCCCAGACTTTTCGAGATGGGTACTTCTGAGAATGGCTACTCCCTTCATACTCACATGGCGACCGCTACGTTTTATGGTTTTCAGTCATCAAAACTATGATACCTCTATTCTCCACGTCACAGAACGTTGACGAACCCGTTCGATGAGTGGTTAGGGTGCTTACCTTAACGATCTGTTCTAGGGTTCCCGGGTTCGATTATCGGCAGGATCAACTTTGAAAAATGAACTTTTTAAATTTGGCTCTGGTCTGAATTTGGAAAGTAGTGGCAGGGCACACTGTGTTTTCGCAGTCATTTGGGCAGCTCGTATGGCGGCAGTACCCACCCCCTTATAGAAGACCACCGCGAAATAACAGCATTTGTGCTGTTGTTTTTCGGTGAGTGAGTAAGGGATGCCACAGCCCATTTGCCTATCCACTCCTAATCCCTTATCCTTAATCCTACTGCAGTCGGCAGCGCAATTGCAGCAGCTTTGGCGTTGCGACGGTAGCCACCTACCATCAAGTGGACCGTCTGCCTGTTTGCCGATCTATACTTAAAAACAAGTATATACTTAATAGGAGTCAAAGACAAGTCCCTGTAAATTGCTAATGACCTTGTTACATTAACATGGAATTAATAGTAATTTAGTACCTATTTTGACGAGCCTATTGGTCGAGTGGTAAAGTTGCTTGCTTTAACTTTTAACCCTCTGTCTTAGAGGTCCCGGGTTATATTCCCAGTGAACTTTTCATATTTGGCTCTGGCCTGGATCTGGCAAGTATTGAAAGGGCACACTGCGATTCGCAGTCGTTTGGACAGACAATTTGCCGGCAGTAACCACCCCTTACAGAAGACCAATGTGAAATAACAGCATGTGTGCTGTTTTGTATCGGTGAGTGATTACGGGATGCCAGAGCCCATTTCCTTATCCCTTCCTAATCTATTATCCTTAATACTGCTGCGGTCGGCAGCGCATTTAAAGTACTTGTGTTGTGAGCGACGGTAGCTACCCACCATTAAATGGATTGTCTGACAATCGTTATATATAAAATTATTTATGGTTTAAATTTTTTTTTTAAGAAACATTTGAGGGAGTAAGTAAAACATTAAAATGTGATAAAGAAATCCATACCAATAGTAATCATGGCTCCAACAGTTTCGAAAAGTAGGAAGAGATCAGATTGAAATTCGTTGTTTGCATATTTCAAGTACAAATTTCCTGCTATAGTCCCGATCTGAAATGAATTTTTGATAAATTCATCAATCCCAGAGAGACGATCCTTGGAATTTATCAAAATTTATCAACGCAGAATTCATTATTAATGTGGACGGGGTATGGAACATTTTGAAGCTAATACAAAGAGGACTAAGACAAAGGTCTGCTGAAATCACCTTATCTTGAAATTTTCCTCAGAAAATTTACCTCAATTTAGCTTCCATCAATTATTGTTAACTAATACAATATTGCACAGTTTAAAAGCACTCTTATCTATACTAATATTTTAAAGAAGACTTACAGTTTGCATGTTTGTTTCTATTTATAAGGTAATCTTCGAAACTACTCATCCAATTTAAAAAATCAATCACCAATTGTTTGAATAGAATTTCAAGATTGACATAGGGTGTAATTCCACGCGGATGGCAAATATATAACAATGTTGATGAATTTGAACTTAAATACTGGCTGTAAATACTGGTTTGATTTTCAAACATTGAAAAAAATATATATCGAAAGTTTTCAAAAATATAGAATATGTCAGTAGGAAAAAATGAGTTGAAGTATTGAGACCAAAACAGAAATAATGTTTGATAGTTTTTAATTTATTTATAGAAAATGTTGTAAAGGATTAGGATTGAAAAGAATATATTTGCACATACATTATGAAAACGACACAATGTTTTATTCATTTAGATAATGGTATCCCAGAGGTATGATGGAAGTTTTAAATTATAACTACAGCGTTCCTGTAAGCCACCCCAAACACCAATTACAAGAAGGAGTTACATTGCTTTACATATTTCGTCAGGCGTTATATCTTTTATCTTTCAACGCTCGTAAAGTCGCGGATACCAGCTAGTTATTACTATTTTTGAACATAATCAACCATTTTATACGCATCGGAAGATATACAACGACCTCTATTCCCACACTCACCAATTGAAACAGTTATCCAGTAGATATTAACGAATATTGAATACATTTTTTTCTATTAATTATGCACCTACCATCAAGTGGACTGTCAGCCTGTCTGCCGAACTTAGCATAAAAAAACTATTAAAATATTGGTATATTTTGTTTTAAATCCATATCTATACTAATTAATAAAATTGAATTATCTGTTTGTAATGTCAAAATAACTGCTTTTTACTAAAATGTATATTAAATTAAAAATATAGTCTTTTAACACAAAAAAAAATACATTTTAGTCTTCTTTTAATTTAAGTATTCTATTACTATTTTTCTACTTACATTTCTAACGGGTATGTGAGCAACTAAATCCATATGGTCATAAAACTGCTTCAAATAAGAAAAATCGTCGTTCTTTGCAGAGAGATCTAAGAAAAGTTCCATCATTTCAGATAGAGGCATACCAGCCCCTAGAATTAGGTTTACGTCTAGGGTATAACCTTTCAATTCTGACACATTGAAAATATCTATTACATTCGGGGGGTAATCTTTTATGTGGTATACTCCTGAAATAAAATTAGGTATGTGACCGTAAGTATTATTATCCATAACTTTAACTATTGTGGAAGGGGACACTAAATTCCGCAATTTTAACTACCGTGCTTGCGTTAGTCATGAATCTGGCGCCAGTTACCATCATCATTAAATCAAAGCATGAGTTATGTTTCAGTTCGCGTGTTAAATACCACTTCCTTTGTTATATACGTATTAGTCTGAACCCCTCGCCTTCAGCCTCCCCCCGTAGAGTGCGATAGGGACTAATGCAGCTCAGACCGATCATACCTACTAAATTTTTGACTAAATCGAGGTTTTCGTATTCCCCTGTTTTCTCCCTAAAAATTGAGCCTAACGAATAATTTCTTGCACAAATATTTTAAAGATTTTATGATTTTTGAAGATATTTTATGAACCTTTTTTTTTAAGATGTTACACAAATATTTTGTGTATGTCCCTATCAAATTTTTTTTCTTAAAAATCTTTCAAATTTGTTTCATAGTCGCCTGATTAGGGTGACTGTGAAACAAACAACAAAAACAGTATGTGTTGTTTTAATTTACCTTGCCCAGTGTTACCAGCTACCAATTTATAATCTCCATTTTTCATTGCCTTAAATACATCATTTTTCGTGTACACTTTATACCATTTATGAGCGCCACAGTCTATAACGATCATCTCGTTATTTGCCTTTTCTAAAATACACCACTCATCTTTGATCCCTCGGTTGTTAATGCCATTTGTGCAGAACTTTCCGAGTAGTTTTGTGTTTTGTCTTTTCTTATGTGAACACTGGCTTGCGCATTTGACTCCACAAGGTTTCAGCATCTCCAGGTCTTCCAGATCACACAATTTGTCTATGAGATATTTGTCACAATCTTTCGAGAAAGTCTTGAATGCATCTGCAATAGGCCTGTAGCCTGTACACCTGCACATGTTGCCGGCGAAAGAGTTTTCAACCATTTTCATTGTAAGATCTTTATTCTTTGATTCGTATAGACTGAAAATGAAAATACCATTACTTTAACAATATAAACGAAAAGTATAGTGAAAGCCTTATGTAGAATATGTGTCAGTGTTTTAAATAAATATTATTAAGGCAACTAGTCTTCTTAAACTGTTGTGAATACAAAAGAATAATTGTTTCTTTCATTTTTTTATTTTTCTGTTATATATGAAAAAACAAATGCAACTAATTTAGAAAAAAAAAGAAAGCCTACATAGGAAGTACACAATCAACCCAGCCATCAATTATCCTTATAATCATCAGTTACACAAACAAACATCCTTGACACTATTTTAAAAAAATATTGAAATTTTAGACAAATAGTCTTAAATGATTACTTCTTACATTAATTGCTAGACTGAGGTGTCCCAGCTTGTCAGTGTGCAATTGAGGGAGATGTTATACCTAATAGTATATAGCTTGAAAATGAAATATTCCAGGAGTTTTCTTTCAAAAAGTGAAAATATTTAACAAATAGATTCAATGATTTCGGAGATTACCCTCCACTTAGATAAACTTAGAACAATTTAGAAAGACCTAAGTATCTCTCTTATTAGTATACATATTAATGTTTCATCGTTGGGAGCTTACTAACCTTAACTGCTAAAAATAAATAGTTTCAACAAAAAATGTGTCCATTTCAATCGAGTTGCTAAAGTCGATAGAATTTTCGAAATATATTTTAAATGCTAAATCACTTTAATATAATCATACTCTCAATTTGAATGTAATACAGCTAACTCGGCCACGCTTCGTTGCGGCCTATACGGCGGTGGAGTGCGCGTGGGGCGCGCGGTACTGGATACTGCTTATATATAATTGATTGTAGCGTTGGTCGTAGCGTAATGTTATATAGCCTATAGCCTTCCTCGATAAATGGACTATTCAATACAAAAAGAATTTTTCAATTCGAACCAGTAGCTCCTGAGATTAGCGCGTTCAAACAAACAAACAAACTCTTCAGCTTTATATATTAGTATAGATAAACATTCACCTATACATATTCATAATCCATCCTGGCGTGCAGTATCCACACTGCGTCCCATTAAACTTGGCCAGTCTACTCTGCACTTCATGATAACCGATTGTTCTATTACCAATGCCTTCCACTGTCGTCACCTCCCATCCGTGGCAAGACAACACTGACACAAGACACTGAAACAACGTCAATTAGTGTATCGATAATTTATTGATCATTTTTCTTCCAGGACCTCAAAGTAAGAGAATTCAGGATAACAGTTATGATGCAAACAATATTGTTAATTTTAATTTGCTGTGGAATTGTGTATTTTTTTTATTTTAATTTTAATACTATATTAATATTGTACTTATTATTTTTTTTTTTTGGTATTCTCAAAATTAAAAATAAAACACTGGACTGACCTACAAGGAACAAGGAAATTACAAACCCAAAATAATATGAAATACTCGTAGTGATGTAAAAAACGCTGTTAATTAGATTTCACTGGCCCAGAAAATACATAAAATTTTGCAAATTATTGTAAGTTGGCTTGGCTTGCCTGCTAATAGTTAGGTCAGCAACCTTTTTTTTTTATCCTATAAATCGCAAGCTACCCGATCCAATTGTGAATGTGAATCCTCCAGAAATCTAAAGTAACATAGGTACACACAAAAAGTACCTAATCAAAATCGGTTCAGGCGTTTAGAGGATTTCCGTGAAAGATGAAGCGAAAAATAAAATAGGTTTGATTTTAATCACAAAATGCCTATAATTTAATATACTTAATTTTACTCTGATAAACAAACGCACAAAATTACATATTCAAAAGCATTGACACAAGATTAGTGACAGGCGAATGTATGGCTTACAGAATTAACAGCAAATATCTTGAGTTCATTGTCGGGTGGCAATGGTGCTCGAATGGAGACGACGCAGGCACCGCATCCACCTTCATGACACATAGCTTTCGTGCCGCGGAGATCTGCCACGTTCCTTATGAACTCGTTCAGAGACACGTCCGGTCCGAACTTGCCATCCACTAAAAAGTTTGCTTCCATTATTCATTGAAAATTAATAATAAATATATTAATCACTATACAAAGTACAAAGTAAAAACTCCCTTCATCTCTCTTTCTGTCTGTATGTGTGTACATACAATATTGGATGAGTGGTTAGGGTTAACGCTCTGTTCTAGGGGGGGTTCGATTCCCGGCAGGGTCAACTTTGAAAAAATTAACTTTTCAAATTTGTCTCTGGTCTGGATCTGGAAAGTAGTGGCAGGGCAACACTGCGTTTCGCAGTCATTTGGGCAGCCCGTCTGACGGCAGTAATCACCCCCTTACAGAAGACCACCGTGAAATAACAGCACGTGTGCTGTTGTGTTTCGGTGAGTGAAGTAAGAGATGCCAGAGCCCATTTCCCTATCCCTTCCCAATCCCTTATCCTATTGTATTCTAATCCTAATCCTATTGTTATCCTAATCCTATTGGTCGGCAGCGCACTTGCAATCGCTTTGGCGTTGCTTGTGTTTATGTCAGAAACTTTTATGAAGGATAAGTATAACGGCCCACAAAAGGTCAGAAGGGTGAGAACGAATTTTGTCTCACTTTGCATCGTTGGAAAGAAGTTTTCTTTCCAACGAAACAAAGTTCCTGAGGAGGGTTTATTTGTATAATCTATGGAATTTATTCACCGAGTTGTCACGGTTTTTGCGGAAGAAGCCGGTAAAAATATCGGTTTGAAATGGCCGTTTTTTGCGTGCGCAACTAAACCCTTTTTTTTTTTTTTTTTTTTTTTTTTTTTTAATACATAGGAGGAGGAAATCATCATAGATACTGGTGCCCCAAGAGTTGCATCAGTATGCCCGACTCCACTGAGAAATGTTTGTGTGTCCAGTGACCTACGGACTAAAACCTCCCCCTATTTCTCTGGCAACCCTTTCGGTAGGCTTTAAGGCATTTCTTCGTAAGAGCGCTGTCCTTTCAATATTAGTCACCAGGTCTGAGACCTTTGGCGTTCTATTCCATCCTTGATCCGCATGGCCATTATTTCTCGCAGCATGGACGCTCCGCTGTCCCACCCTTCCCTTGTCGCGATCATTGCATCGATGAGGCCGTCCGGGCGTGATATATCAGCCTTTGCCTTGCATCTGGCTTCCGCTGACTGTGGACACTCGAATACGGCATGCTTCGGGGTGTCTTGCTGTCCGCAATATACGCACTCATCCGAAGCAGCTTTCCCAATTTTGTGTAGGTACGTATTAAATACGCCGTGACCGCTGAGCGCCTGCGTCAGGACGCTATCCACTTCACCGTGCTTACGGCCAACCCATAGGCTCAGGTTTGGGATAAGCTCTCTAGTCCAGCGTCCCTTGTCGCCACAGCTCCACTGGCGCCCCCACTCAGTAATTGTTGCCATCCTCAGCTCTGCCTGTGTCTTCCTCTCGGTCCTGCAGTAATTCTTCCTCCTTTCCTCCGCCAGCAGCTCAATTGGTATTACGCCAGCCAGTACCAGTACGGCTTCAGTAGACACCGTCCGGTACGCCCCGCATATTCCTATGGCCATTTGTCTTTGCACACGCCTTAGTTTTTCTCGATACTTAGCCACCTTGAGTGCATCACCCCAGATAGGCGCCGCGTATAGCATTATCGAGTGCGTGACCGACGCCAGCACTCGCCTCCTGCTCGATCTGGGGCCAGCTTTTCTGGGCATCAGCCTTCTTAATGCGCAGGACAGCTGCTCAGCTTTCCGGGCTACTTCGTCTATGTGGATATTAAAGCACAGACTCTTGTCTAGCCAAACTCCCAAGTATTTTAGTCTGTCCTTTGCGGTAATGTGCACTCCTTCTACCGTAAAGCCAATAGGTTCGCCCCGTCTCCTGCCGCTGAATACAATTGCCTCGGTTTTTTCGGGTGCAAGGCTCAGTCGGTTCTTTTTCATCCATGGCTTTGGCGTTGCTTGTGTTTATGTCAGAAACTTTTATGAAGGATAAGTATAACGGCCCACAAAAGGTCAGAAGGGTGAGAACGAATTTTGTCTCACTTTGCATCGTTGGAAAGAAGTTTTCTTTCCAACGAAACAAAGTTCCTGAGGAGGGTTTATTTGTATAATCTATGGAATTTATTCACCGAGTTGTCACGGTTTTTGCGGAAGAAGCCGGTAAAAATATCGGTTTGAAATGGCCGTTTTTTGCGTGCGCAACTAAACCCTAATTTAATATAAGTTGAAACAGTGTATATAACAAAAATATCGGCCTTAATTAATCTAGAAAAAGTCCACAGCAATATATTATGTCTATCTTCTAAAAACAAACAATAAACATAATCTATAGCGATACTCCACATGCAAATGTAACATCATCTGGTTGTATGTTATGTTTTCAGGACTAAAATTACTGAACCGAATTTCATGAAATCCAATATATCTTTAAACATGCGAAATGACATGGTAAAAGCTTGCACAAAAAATGATATGACGAGTTATTTATTGTACGTGGAATAAATTTTTCTGACTTTTAGTGCATTAAAAATCCTAAAAATGCTATCGCTGGAATAATTAATTATTTTCTTTGTAGCTTTATGTTTTTCTCTGCTAAGCTATGATTTTTCAGTTGAACCTTATCTATTTTCAATATCTTTTTTTTAAATATCTTATGTTTATAACATTGTATTTTTAAGCTATTAATTTTAAATTAATTGGTTTTAAATTTATAATCTAGAGTAATATTGCTGTACATAGGAGGTAATCTTCGTTCGTATGTTTGTACATAGGAGGTAATCTTCGAAACTACTAAACCGATTTTAAAAAAATTACCAATAGTAAGAATAGAATTACAAGATGGGCCTTTTACTAATTTCAGGACAGTCGAAGCCGCAGACACCAGCTGTCCGCGGCTTCGGCTTTTTCCAAGCGTTGGATCTTTATTTTTAAATATTTTTTATTTTTAAATAAAGATCCAACGCTTGGAAAGAGTATAATTTCAGGCGTCAATGTGTGTCAGACGTTATATTATCTTTTATTTTTCAACGCGGATCAGGTCTCTGATCATCTAAGTCTCTGGCATCAGCTAGTATTAAATAAAAGGATATTTCATTGGAGGTCTTATTAATTAAAAACCTGTTAGTTATATAACGCTTGACATCTTTATCGATGTAACGACGGTGGTGCCGATTTTTTTGTACTTTTAGACAATCGCACGGGAACCTAACATTTTTCCAGGATCCTATATCTTAATCCTAGTAATAAACTGTCTGTGTGCCAAATTTGATCCAAATCCGTTCAGCCGTTTTGGCGTGATTGAGTAACAAACATTCAAAGTCACAAATATCAAAACATACAAACTTTAGCATTGATAATTATCATAGTGGGATTAATCATAAGTTTTATACATAACTAGCTGAACTCTGCCACGCTTCGCTGCGGCACGCTGCGGCCCATACGACGGCGCGGCGGTGCGGCGTGCGCATGGGGCGCGCGGTACTGGACACTGCTTATATATAATACTATTTATCGTAGCGTGATGTTATATAGCCTATAGCTTTCCTCGATAAATGGACTATTCAAAACATAAAGAGTTTTTCAATTCGAACCAGTAGTTCCTGAGATTAGCGCGTTCAAACAAACAAACTCTTCAGCTTTATAATATTATACTTAGTATAGATATAGTATAGATAATTAAAAATGTTTCAAACAGTAGAGCCCAAACTTTAATTGCACTAATCCATGATTGTAGATTAAAATAGCATTTTGCCCTCAATTTTATAACACCACGATTATAAAAAAGCTTGTGAAGATAAAAATAACTCACATCTGTACTCTTTTCCGTTTATCTTCAAAACTATCTGTGCCATTATTGAAATACTCACAAAATTTCACTTCGTAACCAGCAGAGGTTAAATGAGCAAATGGCAGAATTTATTCATGTAACATGCTTTTATAAGTTACTTCGAAATAATAGGTTTGTATTTGCCCATTGCCATGCCTTTAGTCGTGTGATTGTTCATGTGGATCTGTAACGCTACCGAGACGTAGTAAATATCAATATTAAATCTTATACGTTAGATCCATTGATATATAATTGAATGACTTATTTTTTTGATCCCGATACGGCACAACCTATGTCTTCCTAATAGGTCCAAATAAAATTGCAATTAATTTAAAAATAATAAAAATAAAAAATAAAAAACTGCAGACTGACTGTGCGTGATAGATGGATCCTTAACAACAAGATGCAAGTTTTTGATCGGCATACAGGCTGACGGTCCACTTGATGGTAGGTGGCTCCCGTCGCCTATTATATAACACAAGCTACGCCACAGTTAAGGATAAGGGATTGGAGAGGAAAATGGGCTCTGGCATCCTTTACTCACTTACCGAAACACAATAGCAGTGCCTGGATAATCTTTATACTTTTGATAGGATAAAAGACAAGAGAGGGTTTAGAGAAGGGATAAAAGAGAAAAAGAGGTGAAAGGCATTGCTTTCCCTTATTGAACTGAAACAGGAACACACGTTGTTATTTAACATTAGTTTGCTGTAGGGAGGTGGTTCCTGCCGCCAGACGGGCTAAATATCTGACGATAAAAACTGAAAGCGATTAAAGGCTAATAGCGGCAAAATTACCTAGGAATTAGTGAATAATTATTCAAACCTCAATTCATAGATACCTATTGTAATTGTAATTAATGCATTCTCTTTATGCAGGTAAGATGGATTTAAATTTAAATTTATACCTATTAGTTACCGCGAAACAATTTTACGACGTCTATTTTATTACCCATGTGAACTTGTCAATGTGGACACGTCGATATTTTTTTTATGTTAAGATCGGCAGACAGGTTGACGGTCCACTTCTTTTTTTACTATCGTCTATAACACTACCATCGTCTATAACACAAGCAAAGCCAAAGCTGCTGCAAGTGCGCAATAGGATTAAGTATAAGGGTTGCTCTGTCATCCCTTACTTCACTCACTGAAACACAACAGCACACGTGCTATTAATTTCACGGTGGTCTTCTATAAGGAGGTGGTTACTGCCGCCAGACGGGCTGCCCAAATGAATGCGAAATGAAATATTGATATTTACTACGTCTCGGTAGCGTTACGTGCAAATCGTTTATTATTATATAAAATTAATGGTTCTGTAAATTATGGGTTACCTAAATGTTTTCAGAGTCCAGTAAACTGTGTATTTTCACAGTCGAATAAACACATTAACAGACAAGTTTTTATTATTTCCTAATTATACGTTTTCTGTTTAATTTTATACAGTATTGAATTTCAGATCACTTTCAATCATTTAAGCCTATTTATAAATTCCACAAATATTACTGGGCTTAGTCAATCAATCATCTAAGGGCCTTCGTCAACTTCAGTTAGAAGACACAGCAAGAAAACGAGGGTTCACGATTTTTTAGTGTACAGTCTACGCAAGAATGTGGTTGAGAGAAGTTTTGCACTAAATTTGCACAAAAATGCCTAGTTACGTAGTAAAAGGCTGCAAAAACTATAATACAAAGGTTAAAAAGGAACAGGGAATATCGTATCATCGGTAAGTAATCTTGTTACATGTTAAATAATTAATTTTAACACATTTCATTCTAAAGTCAAAGTCTATAATGGCGGCCATGTGCCGCACGCGAATTAAAACAAACGTAACCTTGTATTGACGTCATTCTTTTTTTTTTTCTTAGATATTTAGTGTAGTGTAAGTCTATAAGAAGTAAGTTTGTGTAAAATGTTCCGTTGGGCGTATCCTTACTCATTGAATTTATCTATAGTATTAATAAAAGTATAGTAAAAATATAGTATTAATAACCTCATCTTTGCTCCATCTTTTATCCTCTCAGTTTCGGCAGCGCCAATGGATCTTCCGCAACAGTCCCAGGCGATTACAACTATCTATAGTTAAGATGGAGACAAACGCTAAAGACTAAAAGTATCCATTGTTTAATGAAGATGTTACAACACTGAGAAAAATGTCACTTTTGCTTAATCGTAAATGATGATTACATCAGACTAGAAAAAGGTGCGTTGTCTTAAAATATAATGATAAACTTAAAATAACATGCCGGAATAAAAACATAAGATGCAATAATCTATTTGTTGGAGTGTAATCAAATTACGAATTCGTCATACAAATTTAAATTATCATTTCAATATTTTAACATAACTTCATCATGTAATATTATTACGTAATGTGAATTTTGATGCTACTCCGAAATAAGATTAGTTTTATAAAACATAGTGAAACGTTACTGTATAATATTAAGAATTCCTATTAAATTTGAATTAACATCAACTGAAATAAGTTGCTGTCACCATATTGTAGTAAGATAGAAATAATAATGAAATAATGTGCTCTATCACATTACTTTTGTGGTAAGCATTGATAAATAATATGTATGTCTTATTAATATAATGAGAATCATACAAAAACTTGATTACGAAACCACGAAATACGATTACCGTCATCCAAAAATACGACTATAATACTATATGGCAACACTCATTTTGTTCAGCCATTTATTACGCAGTCACGTACGCCCGCTAGCTTGCTTGTTTTTTGGTGCACGCACTGGTTAAATTATTGATAATTATCTAATAAGTTAATATTATACTTTTATTTTGATTGTGAACACCACAATGGACCAAGCTACATGCGATTTGCTGACGAAATGGAATCTAGCCCATTACGTAGACAAATTTGCCGGTAAGTAACTCAGTAGTAATAAAAGACATTTTTAAGTATTTGTAGTAAACGAGATTCATTTAAGTACTAAAATAGGTAACTAGGTACATAGATACTATTTTGAAAAATATATTTTAGTGTATATATTAATATCTACTCATTTTACGATTCTATTTTACATAGACGCCATTAAAAGTGTGCGTTGGGACATGTGACGATTGACATGATAATGGCGTGCCGAGTTAATAAAATAATTTCTTTTGATAGACTTATAGATTTAAATTATTACTAAAATCATTTTTACTGTTTAAATTCTGATTAAAACCAGTATTGAATTTTCTAAAGAAAATGAGTTATATTTATGTAAAACGTCTTGCGGGTGACGTAATACCTAACTAGACAGCTTACTTAGTTGTAGATAAATGAATTTTATTAATAGGTACTTAGTTATAATTGAAACAGCAACATATATATCCTGTCCAGATATCTGAAAACGTAGAAGATATATTTGTTGCACATTTCACAAGTTTTAATTATATCAACATCATTGTTTTAGCTGAAGGAATAGACATTGCAACAATGTTGCTTCTTGAAAAACCAGAAATAATAACCATGTTCCCAAAAATTGGAGACAGAGTCCGGTTTCAAGCGTCCCTGGCCTTGTACAAAGATGACCAAAGAGAAGGCAACTTGGTTAGAAAACACATTGCTTATTATTACTATTTATATAAGTAATAGACTATCAAACTCTTCATTATGGAATTATATTATGAACTTTATTATGCTTATTTTTATAATACACAAAATATTTTTCATTGTATAAGTTACACTAGAAATATATTACTTTCTTTTTATTAAACAAATGTTCGCAAGTCATAGGTACATACATATTAATTTATGACCAGAATTTTGTGTACTTAATTTGTTATATTGTGTTTTCTGTAGTATAACAGCAGCCTGAACTCCATAAATACTACAATCTTGGAAGCAGTCTTTACAGACTGTATTACTGCAAGTAACTGTGAAGGAGAGCAAATTGGGGAAAAATCAAGTGTGGAAAAAAGGCCACAAGACCTTGAAGAACATATGGTATTGTATTAATACAGTTATAGTAACATAGATAGATATATATTATATCTATAATAATATTATAAAGAGAAAATATTTAATTAAATTATATTACCTGTATTTAAAACATGTAAAACTATTGTAAGTGCTTGAAATATACTTTGATTCAATTTGATTTATTTTGTATTTTTGTTTGTAATGCATAAACTCAAAAACTACTGGACCCTTTTAAAAAATCTTTCACTAGTAGAATAGTATACTATAACTAACATAGGCTATAAATTATTTCTCGAGTGAAGCTGTGAGCAGTCAGCTAGCTAGTTATATATGTATTATTAACTAAATTATGTTCTATTCGATTTGTACATACTTTATGGAATTTTTCTGTAGCTATTTATATTTGACCACATGATCATTTTAGACTGACTAGTTCTTTCATAAGATGTTTTATTACTTGACCAAACTAGTGATAGTTAAAATGTAATATTTGATCGGATAAATAAGTATGTATTTTTAGGTGCATCTCATACCAGATTTACCTGAACTTCAAGAAGAAACAATAGTACTTGAGGAGGTTGAAGAAATCCCAAGCACAAATAAAGTAAGATTTTATTTTACTGTACTAGCCCTCTGCTAGTTAAAAGTTATAACTTCTTGTTGCCATTCCTCAGATGACTTGCACACATAATAATTCATTTATTTTTCAGAGCTTATAGTTACTAAATTACAAATTTTGTATTTCAGGTGTACGACATATTACAGGCTTCAGCTGAGGGAAGGCAAATTTATACTATTGGAAAGCAAGCGGGCTCTTTACCGTCTACCGTGCGTGGACGACTATGCAAATTCCTAATGCAACACATGATAACAGCCGAGAATCCTGTTATTCTTAGTGATTCCCAGCTCCTCACTCTATCTCATGATATAGGGAGGTTGTTCCCTAAAGAGTCCCCACCACTATATTACGCCCCGTATTTGCCTGCTGATGCCTTCCAAGCTAAGCGTAATACATCAGGCTGGTTGGTCAATGCCAGAAGAGCCCGACGTACTTATTTAATTGCCCTGGGCCTGCTAGAAAAGCCCAAGTCCCGTTCCCTCTCTAACTGTTCTACAAACTCTGGCTGTTCAAACACAGCAATTGGGATTGACATAGAAGGACTTAAAGAAGGTATGAACCCACCTAGGCAACACTTTACATCCTTGCTAACCTGAGGTTCACAGTTATTTCTAAAATTATTTTGTATTACTTAGGGGATGCGGCTGAGGTGGCTTCGGCGTTGGAGCTATTAAAAAGTCACTCGCCAGGTCCGTGGCAAGAAATCTGCGCCCTCTGGAGCGAAACAGTACGTGCACGCCTTTGGCACCTCTACTACGAGGAAGGAACTCTAAATGACTATTTTAAAAAGTACCCTATACTCCAGTCGCCTAATGGATGGCAGCTGCTGGTTCAAGATTTTGGAGAATTGTTCCCCGACAAACCTAATGGAATTAACGCTATAGAAGCTACAATGAGCATGATTTTTCAATCAGCTCAAAACAAATTAATTAATACCAGGGACAAATTTTTACGAAAAAAAATAACAGAATTGTTATCCTTAGCTGATGGTATGTTGACTTGGCTCTATTTTTGTTTTCTTCTGTAACTAAATTCTACATTAAGTCATTTCAAATACATATTATTCAATTTTACAGATGAAAAACCCCAAAAGAAGATAACAGCTGCAATTTTGTTAATAGGCTGTTTGTTTAATATACCCTCCGCCCGTCGATCTAAAAAAGACTGGCAAGCTTCACGGAAGTATTAGACGGATTTGTGACAATTGTAGATACCGAAGCTGATGTAGAAGTAACGATTGAAGAACGTCGCCAAAAGCTACTACGAATTGGTATTACCTTACAACCGATTATAATTTGGATCCGAGAGTCTGGCGTTGCTTTTATAGTCTGTGATAATACATTTTACAAATTAAAATCCCTCCCCGAAGCAATTGATGTTACATTCAAAATTTTTCATGCCACTGCAGCTAAATACCCAACAGAAAGTTATAATATCTGGCTGATTATCCAACTTGCGTTTTATAAAATAAATACCTCTTACGATCGATTATCACAGTCTTTAAAGGAAACGTTAGTTACTCTTGGTGTTGCAATTTAAAAGTTACTCTAGTGAAACCAGTAAATAAAGTGACATGAAGTGTTATAATTAAAAGTTACTCTAGTGAAACCAGTAAATAAAGTGACATGAAGTGTTATAATTGCAAACGGACTTACCCCACATTTTCGGCCCTCATAAACCATATGAGGAAGGAATGTGAAAAAATAGACATTTCTGATATTTTTAAATGTGGTGAAAATGAGTGCTATCGATATTTCACAAACGTGTGATCCTTTAGAGAACATTACAGATCAAAACATTTAAAAAAGGAGAATATTCTTGAATTGCCTTCCACTTCAAGTGGCCATAGCCTTTCCAAACATAAAACTGATAATGCTAAATTAGAGTTCAATCATAAGAATACAACAATTTGTCGAGTTGAATCAGACTGCATGCATATTGATACTGAACCTGAAGTCCTTGGAAATGTTGATAGTATTATTCATAGAGAAGTTTCTAAATTTATTTCAACCCTTTACAGCAATTCTTCTATATCTCAGTCAGCAGTACAAATTATAGTTAGTAATATTCAAATCTTACTTGACAATATCACATCACCTCTGATGACCGTATTTGACTCTGACTTAACTGACAGGGAAAGTAGTTCTAAATGTGAAACATCTTATGCAAGAACTAGTCAGTCTAAAATGATCATGTGGTCAAATATAAATAGCTACAGAAAAATTCCATAAAGTATGTACAAATCGAATAGAACATAATTTAGTTAATAATACATATATAACTAGCTAGCTGACTGCTCACAGCTTCACTCGAGAAATAATTTATAGCCTATGTTAGTTATAGTATACTATTCTACTAGTGAAAGATTTTTTAAAAGGGTCCAGTAGTTTTTGAGTTTATGCATTACAAACAAAAATACAAAATAAATCAAATTGAATCAAAGTATATTTCAAGCACTTACAATAGTTTTACATGTTTTAAATACAGGTAATATAATTTAATTAAATATTTTCTCTTTATAATATTATTATAGATATAATATATATCTATCTATGTTACTATAACTGTATTAATACAATACCATATGTTCTTCAAGGTCTTGTGGCCTTTTTTCCACACTTGATTTTTCCCCACTTTGCTCTCCTTCAGAGTTACTTTCAGTAATACAGTCTGTAAAGACTGCTTCCAAGATCGTAGTATTTATGGAGTTCAGGCTGCTGTTATACTACAGAAAACACAATATAACAAATTAAGTACACAAAATTCTGGTCATAAATTAATATGTATGTATGACTTGCGAACATTTGTTTAATAAAAAGAAAGTAATATACATATTTCTAGTGTAACTTATACAATGAAAAATATTTTGTGTATTATAAAAATAAGCATAATAAAGTTCATAATATAATTCCATAATGAAGAGTTTGATAGTCTATTATTTATATAAATAGTAATAATAAGCAATGTGATTTCTAACCAAGTTGCCTTCTCTTTGGTCATCTTTGTACAAGGCCAGGGACGCTTGAAACCGGACTCTGTCTCCAATTTTTGGGAACATGGTTATTATTTCTGGTTTTTTCAAGAAGCAACATTGTTGCAATGTCTATTCCTTCAGCTTTTAAATGTAAACTTTTATTATTTATTTTTTATTTTTAAGGATAAATAAATGTAAACTTATTTTTAAGGATAAATAAATGTAAACTTAAATAAGGATAAATAAATGTAAACTTAAATAAGGATAAATAAATGTAAACTTAAATAAGGATAAATAAATGTAAACTTAAATAAGGCTAAATAAATGTGAACTTATTTTTAAGGATAAATAAAAGTAAACTTAAATAAGGATAAATAAATGTAAACTTAAATAAGGATAAATAAATGTAAACTTAAATAAGGATAAATAAATGTAAACTTAAAAAACTTAATAAACTTAATGTAACTTAACTTAATAAATGTAAACTTTTTTTTGTTGAATAAACAAATAATATTATGTATTCTATATTTTTTACAATCTACCTTACCAAACTCGCTCTTTTTTTAGGTATTGTTTGAGCTGTTTCCTTTAAAACATCTGTTTGTTCTGTTTCATCACAAATATATTGCAATATTTCAGTAAATATATATGAGAACAGAACTAAGAGAACCCTTAGAAATGTTCAGCCTTTCCTCATGCTTCCACTTTCCTTACATTTGCAGTGATTCCTCATAATACATCCTACTGTTTTCTATGCTTTCCAGTTATTTCCTGTTATTATTCGGTTGTTTTACTGTGTAGCCTTGCCTGTTCTCTTGGTGTTATAGCTGAAAAATATTCTTAACTGCTGTACCCTTGGCCGTGAAACCCGGACTTTCCTTAATTACATATATTAGCGTTATAATCAAAATTCTTAGATATATAATTTGCTATTTTAAATATAAATAAAATATTATTTACACTACGTAACATTTCAAGGCCAACGGTATAGAGGTTAAAATATTGTTCCGCTATAACACCAAGGGAACAGGCGAGGCTACACAGTAAAACAACTGAATAATAGTAGGAAATACGAGGAAAGCATAGAAAACAGTAGGATGAATTATGAGGAATCACTGGAAGTATGAGGAAAGCATAGAGATATAGTAGGAAGCAATAAGAGGAATCATCAGAAATATGAGGAAAGCATACAGAATTAGTAGGAAGCAATAAGAGGAATCATCGGAAATATGAGGAAAGCATACAGAATTAGTAGGAAGCAATAAGAGGAATCATCGGAAATATGAGGAAAGCATACAGAATTAGTAGGAAGCAATAAGAGGAATCATCGGAAATATGAGGAAAGCATACAGAATTAGTAGGAAGCTATAAGAGGAATCATCGGAAATACGAGGAAAGCATAGATAATAATAGGAAACAATAAGAGGAATCACCGGATATATGAGGAAGCATACATTTACTCTAAGAAGATATAATAGGAATTAACGCAAAATTAGTATATCCTTCCTACTAAAACACGGCGACAGGTCATCATGTTTTAATATTATCAGTAGTAAGGATATTATCGTCGTACTTCTAGATGATTTCAGTATGCTCCGTACATAACGTGAATTCATATATTTTTTAACTGAATTCACCGTATTTTTCTGTGAACATTTTTCTCAGTGAAGAAATTGACAAGACAATTGCTTTGAAAAAAATATACCTATTGACATATAATCCTTCATGGTTAAATATTCATCTATGGAATTGACACCCATCACCCGTCATATGTCTATGATATTGAAATGTCTGTCATACATTATTTTATTTCTATTACTTGATTTCTGTAGTTAATTAAAGCCAAGTTATAAATATATTTGGTATATCCTTAAATTGTGTCACCTATATTATACTTAAACATGTGAAGAACCAATTGTATTAATTAGAATTTTCGTTAAAGTAATAGAAACTCCACAAAAAAAGTTAGAACACAAGAAGAATTTGACTTTTATTGAAAATTCTCTCGAAAACGGCTCATAGCGCGCATATTTGTATCCTGTACGTATTAATAAGTTAATGTCACTATAAAAAAATGTATAAATATTTTTTTTTGTGTATTGTTTTAATAGTAAGAACAAAAAAAAACACAATTTCTAGGCCTGTTGAATTGTCTCCGCCACCAGCGAGTTCTAATGTAAATGTCATTTGCCCAAGTAAAGCCCTTTTAAGGCCTTAATGAATCATCAGCTGCCTGCCGTTCTTAATGGTGAAAAAATTAACAAAATCCTTATTTTATCAAAAATTTGTAATCCATCTAAGCAAATGAAGCAATTTCAAATACTTTAAGGGACTATATAGCTTTAAAACAAGCATGATTGTTGAACAAACAAACACAGTATTCATCATGTTAACTTACATGAAAAAAATGTTAGTCATAGCAAATAACTAATAATGTTATTAAATACAGTGAATACGTAACTTAAGTTTATTAGTAACAAAAGAAATAAAAGATTACATGTAATATTCTTACAATTAAACCACAAGAAATGACTAGTCTGAACCTAACCATATACCGGCGTAAACATTCAACGTTAACGGTGTAATTGTTAATCACATGCAAGCTGTGACATGTCAGCCTTCATAATGCATGGAGTTGCGTAACTTGATGTAAATTCAACTAAGAAGTTTGTCTTTTTCAGGGTTCCGTACGTCTGAATAATAAACTGGAACCCTTATAGGATCACTCATGTGTCCGTCTGTCCGTCCGTCACAGTCAATTATCTCAGAATCTACTAGACCGAGTAACTTGAAAATTGGTACACATATCAATTTCTGTGACCCAAACGCAGAGGTGTGACGTGAATAGATGAAATCTGTATATGGGAGGTAATTTTTGGGGGGAAGGTGGAAAATGAAAAAATAAATAAATTGAAAACTGCATCGTGTGACATATCAAATGGAAGGTCTTGTTGTGAAAATCTTAAATTGTTTTTGTAATTTTAAAATAAATAGTTTCCAAGTTATTCAAGTAAATAGCACCCCCCCCCCCCCTTATCTCCGAAACTACTGAACCTAAAATTTTGAAAAAAAAAAAAATACAGAAATTAGTTTTCTACTTATAGATTATAGGAAAACCTACAAGAAGTCCATAATATTAAAATAACATGGTAAGTCACTCAATATTGTTCGTAGATTTAAAAAAAAAACGTGATAGGTAACATCGTACGGAACCCTCTTCACACGAGTTCAGCTCGCACTTGTTCCGTTTTTTTATGTTAAGATCGATAAACAGACTGGTAGGTGGCTACCGTCGCCTATAACACAAGCAACGCCAAAGCTGCTGTAAGTGCGCTGCCGACTAAAATAGGCATTCCTACTCACTCACCAAAACACAACAGCATTCGTGCTGTTATTTCACGGTGGTCTTCTGTAAAGGGTGGGGGGGTGCCCAAATGATCACTACTTTCCAGTCACCTACAGACCAGAGCCAAATTTGACAAGTTCATTTTTCAAAGTTGACCCTGCCGGGAATCGAACCCGGGAACCCAAGAACAGAGATATTCGAGGAGTTATTAGACGGTAATGAAACGTAGATATATATTTATGTTTGATGTGGTTATAGTACAGAGCGTTTCTCTGCCAAAACAACTAGGCAGCTCCTCTGTCAGAAATAATCACGTACTTACTTACAGAAGATGCGTCACGAAATCGGGTGTTAGACATCAGGTAAGCCTACCGGCCGGCCTTTCTAAAAAAAAATGCTTCATATTATATTCATTTATGTTTCGTAATGTACATTATTTTCTATAATGTTCGAGTCTATTGTAGTTCAACATTTGTTTAAAATGTGAATTGTTGCAGAACACAACATGTAATATTGTTTGATAGAATCAATGGCATGCAATCGAAATAAGCCATGTTGTCTGACCACATACACTAACACATTCGGAGAAATAAGTAAAATATCCAAAAAACATATTTTGCTTAAATATTGCTTGAAAATATTAATTTACTTATCGCAAATAATAGTAACGTCGCAAATAATAGTAATAAAGTAAAAAAAAATTACGATCCGCTTAAAATATAAAAATTTAAATTTATATAAATTTTTAAACCTGTATAAGTGTGGAAGTCTCCATATTATTATATTTATCATTTAAAATAACATATTTCTTGTCGGTACAGCACAAATTTTTTTTTTTTCAATCTCTATAAAAACAAACAAAACTGAAACTTCCTTCGTTTGACACTCAACAAAAACATTGCCAAGGTTACAAACGACAATAATTGAAAGGAGAAATACCTCATTGTAAGCGACGTGCTCAAAATGGGTTATCATTTTTTATGTTTTTATATCTTTTATATGTTATAGGGTAATTGGGCAATTTAAATGTTCGTTTTTTTTTTAAGTAAAATTATATTGTGGGTATGCTTGTGACGCAGCGACATTTTATTTAGAGTGAGTCGACGTTTTTGGCTAACCGCGCGTACACACGTACCTACCGTTAACAATTAAATTTGTTACGTGTCCTATTTTCGTGGCCCAAACTCAGTGCTTTATTGTGGATCACCCACAATAAAGCTACGGAGCCCATAACCTATTATTGTTATCTTCGGATTACTTCAATTTTAATAATCTTTATTGGGATATTATTCAATAAAACATCCAAAATAATTCATCATGGTGGTGCACACATCCAGTTTATTTTTTACAGCACATTAAAATATACAAAATAATTTATATATTATATATTTCATAACATTTCATGAGATGTACAAAAACACACTATTTTCTTTTCACGTCAATATATATATTTTCTTCTTTTTCTTTTTCCATGTTTGAATATCAAACCTATTTAAATGAGCCAGAATTTAAGTTCAAAATACATCACTCATTAATGAGAAGAAATGCATTTCTCAGAAAACCACCAGAAACATATGTGGCGTGAGATATTGATTGCACTGCTGGGGGAATCTAATATGAGACGGTGAAAGTCACCATAACTATTTACGGTGTTTAGGAAGAAACGTTGGCGGTCGAATACAAAGATAACTGAAGTAATATAAAAAATATCATAAAATAGCAGACCAAATCGTCCGCTGATTGTAGGTGGCTACCGACGCCTAAGGATACAAGCAATACTAGAGGGGATCCAGTTGCTTCTGTGGCAAACTCGGAGTAGGCATTGATTGAAACAAGTCAACATTTGAAGATTGAAAAACATTTCTTTTTATACTTCCTAATTGTTGTGTTATCAATGATCAGTGATCGACGCTGTAAGATGGCAAAAGAATATTGCTGGTATTTTAGTGCGGAAGCCCAAAAGTAAGAGCAGTAGTTCTTAGCGAAGAGATATTGTCGCTCTTTGCACAGACTTAACTGATGTGAACACAGATATGTGAACTGGTCATCTTATTATTATATTTTCTAAAGTTAAGCTCGACAGACAGCCTGACGTAACTTGATGGTAGGTGGCTACCGTCGCCTATAACACATGCAAAGCCACAGGTGCTGCAGATGCGCTGCGGACTATAGTAGGATTAAGGATAGGGATTAGGAAGAGATAAAAAAATACGCTCTAGCATCCGGTACTCATTCAACGAAACACAACAGCGCACTTGCTATTATTTCACGGTGATTTTCTGTAAGGGGGTGGTTTTAGCCTCCAGACTGGCTGCACAAATAACTGCGACACGCAGTGTGCCCAGCAATGCCCTGTTTGTCCTTGACTTTTTACTAATAGAAAAAGTTTCTTCGCATTTTATATGAAAACTCAAGACTTTTTTTTAAGTTTGTTTACATTTAATTACAGTATATAATGTGATTTTGTTCGATGACTTTTTGCCGTCTTGTAGGTAGTGACATGATCCCGTTGCTGTAGAAATTTTGGGACTTCTGATCAAAAAACGTGACATGTAGTTTTGGCAGTCCTCTCTTGATGTTAACTTGACACTGCCTAAAGAATTCTGAAAAGAACGAAACAGGTGGAAATGTGAAGGTGAAAGGTCAGGGATATATGACGAATGTATTAAGCTCGCAGTGTGGCTAAAGATGTGTGTGGTCTAGCGTTGTCGTGATAAAAGACGACACTTTCTATTCTATTCTATTTTCTATTGATCAATTCCGGCCGCTTTCTCTCAACTTCTTGCTTTAATCTCATCAGCTGTTGGCAGTAGAGATCTGAATCGATGGTTTTGCCCGGCGATAAAAGCTCATAATGAACAATGCCCTTCCAATCCCACCATACACAGAACATCACCTTATTGCGAGTTAACCCGGGTTTTGGCACAGTCTGTGAAGCCTGATTGACCTTTGACCACGACCTTTTTTGCACGGTCTTGTCGTACGTGATCCACTTTTCATGACCAATTACCAATATCTTCAAAAACGGTTCGGTTTCATTACGTTTCAATAAATAATCGCAAATGAGTACACGATTCATAAGGTTTCAGTGAACTCGTGTGGCGCCCAAATATCGAGCTTTTTTGTTAACCCAGCTTTTCTAAATGGGTCAAGACTGTTTTGTGATCAATTCCCAGTTCTTCAACTATGTCGTAACTACTATTACGCCGATCTTGCTACACTTTTTCAAAAATGGCATCCATTTTATCCGTAACAGAGCGACCAGAGTGAGGTGCATCTTTGACATCAAAATTCCCGGATTGAAAACGCTTAAATCGTTTTGTGCGCTTAAACCTTACTGACACTGCATTAGATTTATAAACGTCACAATTTTTTTCACGTCTTGCGTTGCATTTTTTCCTTTTTTGTAATAAAATTATAAAATGTATCAAATTTCTTCAATAGATTCATTCATTTTGGCAGAAAGAAAAACAAATGAAAAATATCCGGAAACAACATTTTACTAACTTGTCTCTTTTTTCGAAATGTAACCTTTTAACGTTATTAAAACCACTCAAATACAAACAGTACAGCCAAAGAGATTTTACTAGAAGTTTATACATACTAAATGCGAAAAGACATTTCCCCCGACCTGATATGTCGTTGGAGCATCTTGTGAGGGACTATCCAGAGTCCAGGGTAACGTCTGCTAGCACATAGTCCCCAGTCAAAAATTTTTCTTTTGCAACGTTTTATACGTGCTACAAATTATGTGATGTGCCCACTGCCACTCCGGTTGCCTGTGAGCTATGTATGTGAATTTAATTTTGTAAAGCTTTCCTCGTTAAATCTTGCAATGAAACCCCAAGCACAGGTATTTTCCTAGTATTTTAATTAACAGGGAACGCTAGCAGCATTTTTATATACAAATGTATTCCCCTATTATCTCCCTGGATAATGCTTCTAGAGCAATAATTTTTTGTTAAAAAATCTAGGTCTGTTAATGCTATGTCCCTTACATATCTTTTTTCCACCAACTAATTACAGAAGAAAATATGACTCTTCAGAAATGGTAATAAATGGCCCTTTTATACCACCCTAATCAGACGACTATGAAACACATTTGAAAGATTTTTAAGAAAAAAAAATTGATAGGGACATAGACAAAATATTTGTGTATCATCTTAAAAAAAAAAATCATAAAATATCTTCAAAAATCATAAAATCTTCAAACATTTGTGCAAGAAATTATTCGTTAGGCTCAATTTTTAGGGAGAAAACAGGGGAATACGAAAATCTCGATTTAGTCAAAAATTTAGTAGGTATAATCGGTCTGAGCTCCATTTGTCCCTATCGCACTCTACGGGGGAAGGCTGAAGGCGAGGGGGGTTCAGACTAATACGTATATAACAAAGGAAGCGGTACTATTACAACAGACTATTCACACACACATAGAGAGCTTACTGGTTCGGCCGCAACGCGATGGCAATAGTTTTTTCAAATTCCGCTGGACCCGCGTTCCCCCTTATTTTTGAGCCTACCCTTCAGGCCATAGGCCATACTCTGTGCCATGAGTGACAAAGTTTTAGATTTAAATTACCGAAATACGACAGAGAGGCATACTTTTTCTTTTACATCCGTATTAGTCTCATTAATGTCCATTAGTCAATCATTTAGAATAATCTCGTTATTATACTGATGAATTTGGTTTCAAGTTCTCGGAGCATAAAAATAACAATATAAAAATCCACTCAAAATTGTCCAATTATAAGTGGCGTAATTTAGCATTGTTGTGTAATGTTTGTGGTCGAATTACTCGTGTGTTGAAATTACATAGCATTATTATATTGTTCCTAAAACGATCTGTACTTACTCATACCGTAGCGAGGGCACTGAAATGAACAGTTGTAAGTCATTATTAATTTATATATTTATATAATAATAATCATAATCAATCTGTCCTTCCATTGTTGGATAAGTCTTCTCCCAAGGCTCGCCACCACACACGATCTTCCGCCATTTTATATATCGTATTTTTATTTATTCACATCAACATATATTTCTTAAGTGTTTTTATTCTCATATATCTAACTTACTTAATTTATCTATATCTATACATATAATAAAACGATTAATTAATTTTAATTAAAAAAGAAAAAAAAAAACAATTTATATACACGTTGTAAAAAACAGTTTTTAGAATTTTTGTCTGTTTGTATGTCAGTCCGTTTGTGCACGCTAATTTCAGAAACGGCTTAACCGATTTTCATGTGGTTTCCATTGATGTATTGTAGCAAGCTTCCGGTAATATGTAGTGTATGTTTCATTTTAATCTGTACGACTTCGTCCGCGTATCTTTATAAATTGTAGTTTATGTTTCATTCTGATGTGGAAACTATATTGCTGTGAAAATCTTACCAATATACGTTTAGTAATTGTTTCGTGAAAAAGTAACAAATATCCTCATACGCTTACGCTTTTATGTTATAAAATATTGGTAGAATATAAAAAAAATGTTTGTGTTTTTTTTCATATAACCAACTTATTTAAGGGGGAGACAAACGCTAAATACTAAAAATATCCATTGTTTAATGAAAATGTTACAAGAAATAGACAAGACAATTGCGTTGAAAAAAATATATATTATACTTAAACATGTGAAGAACCAATTGTATTAATTAGAATTTTCGTTAAAGTAATAGAAACTCCACAAAAAAGGTTAGAACACAAGAAGAATTTGACCTTTATTGAAAATTCTCTCGAAAACGGCTTATTGCACGCATATGAATCTTGTACCTATTAATAAGTTGATATCAGATTAAAAAATTGTATTGATAAAAAATTTTTTTTTGTGTAATGTTCTAATGGTAAAAACAAAAAAAACACCATTTCTAGGCCCGTTGAATTGTCTCCGCCGCCAGCGAGTTCTATAGTAAATGTCATTTGCCTCAGTGAATCCCTTAATAAGAAATAGTATGCTTGAAACGAGTCGACAGCAGTTAAGGGCTTCACTTGGGCAAATGACATTTACATTAGAACTCGCTGGCGGCGGAGATAATTCAACAGGCCTAGAAATTGTTTTTTTTTTTGTTTTTACCATTAGAACAATACACAAAAAAAAATGTATTAATACAATTTTTAAAACTGACATTAACTTATTAATAGGTACAGGATTCATATGCGCGCAATAAGCCGTTTTCGAGAGAATTTTCAATAAAAGCAAATTCTTCTTGTGTTCTAACTTTTTTTGTGGAGTTTCTATTACTTTAACGAAAATTCTAATTAATACAATTGGTTCTTCACATGTTTAAGTATAATATATATTTTTCAAAGCAATTGTGTTGTTTATTTCTTATAACATCTTCATTAAACAATGGATATTTTTAGTATTTAGCGTTTTTCTCCACCTTAGATGAATAAATCGAAGAAAATTTAAATGGAATGAAATAGATGGAGTCCATATCGAACATGACGTTACATGCTACAATGCTATTGTAATTAAGTCGATGAAAAATCGATTGATTGTTTTTTTGCCAATTATTTTCTTTTATTTTTATAGTGATTTTTAGTACTACGTTTTGCTTGTAACTTCATCTTTCAAACCGAAACTAACCATACAGATTCACAAAATTCCATGAAATCGGTTAGGCGGTTTCAGAGATAAGGGTGAATCGTCATTGTGACATGTGATTTTTATATATTAAGATAGTAGATATAATGTTTACTGCTGGTTCCCGCGATTTCGTCTGCGTTGAAAAATGAAATAAAGCCTGATCTGACATTTTAATCGTTGTGACGACGGTGGCGCCAGCCGCCACACCGGCAATGGCGTTCATTTTTTTTAAATTTTTAGACTATCCCTTTTTTTCAGGATGATAAGTATCTTTTAATCCAGGTAATAAATAATCTGTATGCTAAATTTGATTCAAATCCGTTAAGCTGTTTTTGTGTCAAAGAGTAACAAACATCCATACATCCTCACAAACTTTCGCCTTTATAATGTTAGTATGATTAGTGGAACTAACTAACTGCGTTCAAGACTGCGTTCCACAGTCTTGAACTGGGAAGCCCGAATGACGGCAGTGACTATGCACTCCCTTACAGAAGCCCACCGTAAAATACAGCAAGTGTGCTGTTGTGTTTCGGTGATTGAATAAGAGACGCCAGCGTCCACTTCTCTTTTCCTTCCTAATTCCTTATCTTAATCCCACTAAGGTCGGTAAAGCACTTGCAGCACAAGTGGCGTTGCTTTTATTAATAAGCGACGCTAGCGGCCTACCATCAAACAGTCAACCTGTTTGATATTGTTCAATAGGTAAAAAATATAAATTAAAAAAAAAGCAGTAGGTCTCTTTATAATTTTATCCTTTATAATATCAAAATCGAAAGCGCAATTATAACCCCCATGGTGTTGTTTATGTAATACAATAAAAATTATTTTAACTACTGCTAGAATTTTACATTTAAATTCAAAGCGACTTTATCTTGTTGACTAAATGAATCGCATTGTATAATTGGATTAAAAGATTTCATGTGTCAATAATTGGAAAAAGCGTTTTCAGATCGTTTATTTCCCTAAATGATTTTTTTTTTTGTTGCAAAAATATTTAGCTGTAGCGACGTAGAAATGTGTTAATATCTTAAATGTATCGACTTTTGGAATGTTATCGACTTAGGCCTTTTTATTTTGCTTTAATTCTGTTTTGATCTGACTGGCTAGATCTTAACTTGAAACTTTTTACAATATTAAAACAAATACAAATATTAAATAAACTAGTTCGAAGGCTAAGTTATTAAATTCATAAATATAAACTAAATTTCTTTAACCTAACTTATTCCATAAATATTAAGGCCGTTCTTGTTCATGGCCTACGTCTTCCGTTCTTATTGTAAAAAAACTAAGGAATAGTTCAGTTTTCATTTTTGTCAATAATTCAAATAACTCAATAGAAATAAATCTATTGAAAACCGATTACGGAAGGAGCGACAAAATAACTGGCGTCTCTAAAATAAAATAAATAAATATCAGGCTTATTAGTACTGTCCGTCATTAACTCATTTGGAGTTAGTGCCAGTAGAGCGTGACATGACCATTTTTGAGAACGGGGGGTAGTTTAATATTTATGATATGGATCTACAAACTCAACAATATTGAAGATTAAGTTGTTGATGAATAATAATAAAAATCACTTTTATTTCCTCATAAATATATGCAACATAATCTGACGGCGAGCGTATAAATATGATTCACGTATAAATACGCCATTTTAAAGCGTAGCGTATAAATATGATTGTGTTTTATTTTCAGTTCACTACGCAGAACTATTGTGTTTATACGAAGCGGTTATCCTTTTGGGAACATTCGCTTATTCGCAGAAACAACCCAGCGTCAAATTCAGTCTCAGCTCAGTATTGGAATCAACTTTTCCTAGTTTACATCGTTTAGTTACTGGATTTACTAAATGTAAGTGGCATTAAAAGCTGTTTAAGGTATAAGCCGTGGCTAGCTTTAAGGATAATAAAACACAATACAAGTGCGCTGTTATTTCTTTGAAAGTTAGCGTCAGTCCAGACCGAAAAGCGACGCGACGCGACGCTCACGTTTTAAGATAAAGATACAATATAGAATAAAAAGATACACAAAAAGGTACACAGTGCAGTGATTACGCGAAATTTGTATACCGATACACCTCGTGATGTCACCATACGCAGCGCAGTGACAGCGTCCCAAGAGGTAGCGTAGATAATGTTCATCGATTTACGATGCGCCTCGCGTAGCGTTAATTTCGTCGTCTAATTTGATTTGTTAGATTAAAATACAGAAAAAAATACAGAGCATAAAAAAAATATATATTTAAAAAAGTTTGAATAGAGCAGATTTATAAAAGAACTTATATTCTGAGAGAAAAAAATAATAGTAAATTAATGCCCAAAAAAGCTTTTTCTTCACAGTATTGAAAAATTTCAGCATTAATACATTATTTTTTAAGGCTTATTAAGTAACTTAAGTTCTGTACTAAAGTTTTAATCGGCTGCTTTTATTTCTTTCCTCATATTCAACACCATATTTAAAAAAAACCTTGCAATTTTAAACCCGTTCGGTGATATCAGAGAACCTACAAAAATTTTTTAGGAAATATTGCACCTTAATTCCTAGGTTATTAGGTTGAGCTCATTTTGGTAAAAATTATGTTCGGTCTAACGTTAGTTCTTGTCTTAATTTTACTACTTTTGATGTAAAGGTAAAAGGTCAGAAAACTGGACGAAGGTTCACTTAGTGGTAAGATACACACACACGCCTTCACACACAAACACACACACATCTCTTTTTCTTTTTAATGACTTCGTTGTCTAATTTTTAAATTGCATCTCTGTCTCTTCTTTAATTTTGGCTTTTGCGATTCAAGTTATGCTTAGTGTGAAGGTCACCGTATAATTATATCTGCAATCTATATGTAAACTTAAAAATAAATAAATAAAAATTTTATTTATCTTTTTAATAATGTTACAGGTGAAGTTTTAAAGAACTTTTTGGGTTTGACATATGAACAAATGCAATCGAAAAACTTAACATCCTTCAACGATCTGTCTATCGATCTTATAACAAAGGAGGGTAATATAAAATACAATTTAACCGAAGCAGAACGACTGGGTGCGTCATTGAGAAATTCTGAACGAGTGATCGTATTAATACACGGTTTCATGGAAAGTTCTGATGGATTAATGGTGCAAGCGTTGGCTCCAGAACTGTTAAAAGAGGGCGCTAATAATGTCCTGGCCCTGGACGGTAGAAAAGTTATAAATATGGAATATTTTAGATCATCAACCTACGTCAGGTTTATTGGGGAGAAACTGGGAAAATTTATCGCTCAAATGATTGAAAGTAAGTGAATGCAACATCTTATTAAAGTAAATTCGCATAATGCTGAAGATATGAACGTCTCACTACTCATAAATATTTATTTGGTTCTTCAAAGAAGTGGAAGCGATGCAACTTAACTGGGAAATGCATAAATTCTATATTTAAGTGAAATACAAAACGATATTTACTTTTCTCCACAATTGAGCTAATATCTCAAAAGCACAATTTTTTTTATTCAACTTTAAAAAAAAAATTTAACAGATTTAGGTAATTAATGAAAATGAATCCAACCCAATTATAGGTGTATACATTTTTAAATGTGGTTATTTTTACCTCTAATATGTTCTCAGGAAAATTATATTCGTCACACTCGAAGCATTAATTGGTTAAAGACTAACATTGAACAAGTGTCTAAAAAAATCTATTACAAAATCGTGTTTAAGAAGTTAGAGTTTTAATACTTTTCATATTTAAATACATGTCAATACTTGTTGAAGCCTGAAAGTTAGTCTAAACTGCTTTGTCTCTAACTTTCGCAAGTTGTATTTAGTGGTGTGGTGTGCATTTGAAATTGAAATAATCAATAATAATATCACTTTGCAGATTTTGTTGATGACAAGAATTGGATTACATAATTATATAGAAATCTTTCAATAATCAAGTGAATTGTATACGAATTAATCCTTTTGAAGTTTTCGAAAAATAAAATATAAAAACAAATTATGAAATATTCTCTCGGCGGCGTGGCATGATCATTTACGACGAAATATCGGGTTGCTTTACCTTTAATTCTTCAACCCAATTTTCTTCACGTTCACAAATTTTTATTTTAATATTGTAATTGTTCATTTTTGCCATATTACTTGAAATAATTTTTATTTATATGATACAAAAAAGAAAAAATTTGTACAATTTGACAATGAGTAGGTAATCAGAGTAATGACGATTGACAAGTTTTGATAAACACATTCCATTGTTTCAACTGATCACTATTCTATGTGTACAATGTACCCATTATATACATAAGTTTTGGTTCCAAAACATACTTATGGCGATGTATTTAGAGCAATAATTAATTTATAATCACACACTGCACTGTTTTATTTATACATACATAATTTTAACATATTTGGAATGAACCAAATGAAGTTGAACGAAGGTTTTGTAATGTTGCTATTTTAAAATTACACTCTGTTGCCTAGCGATGTTTTAGTTAGTCAAAGGACGAACACTGTTTTGTAATAGCGAAGGTTAAACATTATTTGAGGCAGGGTTTAAACTGTTAAATTGCTAACAAATGTCATTAGACGCTGTTTAACAAAACACGTGTTTTGACATAATTTAGTATTTTTTTGTAATAACACTGTATATTCCTGTCACAAAACTTATACAGACATTGTTACAGATATATTTTTAAGTAAAGATCTGATAATCCACTTGATGGTAGGTGGCTATCGTCGTCGCCTATTAACACAAACAATTCCACATGCGAGTGTGCTGCAGGACAAGGATTAAGAATAAGGGACTAAGGACGGGATAGAGAAAGGGACTCTATCATCCCTGATTCACTCGCCGAAACTAAACAACACACGTACTGTTATTTCACGGTGGTCAATTGTAAGGAATGGTCTCTGCCACCAGCCGGCTGCCCAAATGATTGCGAAACGCAGTGTGCCCTGCCACAACTTGCAAGACTAGAGCCCACTGTGAAAAATTTAGCCCGGCTGGAAATCGAGACTGGATCTTTTGAGACCTCTCGCTGGCAGTCCACCAACCGACTCGTCAAAGTTACTACTTTACAGCTACTACCTAGTACTGTTATAAAGTCAACTTTTGATTTTAGTGTAGCAAACAAACAAACAAACCGCCTTTTGATTTAGGTTTTTACTAATTTATTTTTGATTTAGTTTATCTGTACGTTTGTACGTAGATATTATTCTTTATCACGTTTTTTTTTGGATTGCCTGCAGCGAAAAATATTTCGGGATCCAAACATGGTCCCGAAATATTTTCAATATTTTGAGGCATAACATCTGTATCTCTATTTATACATATTATAATATAAAGTCACCGACCGCCTTTGTCTATTTCTCGCCTAACTTCTACTAAGCATCAGACTAATTTTAATACTGTTTTCACCAATTGTCAGAACGATAAACGAGAAAGGTTTTGTTTAAATAATTTGCAAGAAAAAATGCATCCCTGCGGTAACATTACTTTTCTTGGTATCTCTAATAAAGTAAGCTTTTATTTTTATTGTGCTTTATCCTTTTATAAATTCAAAATATTAACATAGAAAATTTAAGCACTACTTTTATTTTTGAAGAATAAGATGGTGGGGAAATTTCAAAAATGTGTTGTTGTTTTATTTATGTTTCAGGTGGTCAAAACGCAACAAATATTACATTTATTGGTCACAGTCTTGGTGCACATATCGCTGGAATAGCTGGTAAACAGGTGCAATTACTGACCAATCAGAGCATCGGTCGTATTTCAGCTTTAGATCCAGCTGGACCTTGTTTTAGTGCTGTCAGCGCTGACAGTAGAATCGATCGTGAAGACGCAGAATATGTGGAAACTGTACACACTAATGCAGGCACATTAGGCGTTAAGGAGCCTGTGGGTATGTCTTATCTTGTATTATTTGAGGAATTACTGAACATAACAAATAATTTGCAGATTCAAAACAGTTCACCGATAAATTAATTCGAATGACATTGTCGATTTCGGCATAGACAGTTCTGTTTTTTTAGCCACAAAATTGAGAATTACTCGTATTGTCACAAAAGGGTTGAAGAACTAAATTTCCTTGAAAAAATTCAAAATCATCTAATTTTTTTTTTATTTTAACAAATTAAACAATTTTGACGAGCCCGTTACGCTCTGTTCTAGGGTTCCCGGGTTCGATTCCCGGCAGGGTCAACTTTAAAAAATGTACTTTTCAAATTTGGCTCTGGTCTGGGCTTATTAGCAGAAGGGCAAGTTCGCATTAAGGAAATTTTGGATCTGGAAAGTAGTGGCAGAGCACATTGCGTTTCGCAGTCATTTGGACGGCCCGTATGGCGGCAGTAACCACCCCCTTACAGAAGACCACCGTAAAATAACAGTACGTGTGCTGTTGTGTTTCGGTGAGTGAGTAAGGGATGCCAGAGCCCATTTCCCTATGTTCTCCTAGTCTCTTATCCTTAATCCTACTTTAGTCAGCAGCGCACTTGTAGAAGCTTTGGCGTTGCTTGTGTTATAGACGACGGTAGCCACCTACCATCAAGTGGACCGTCAGCCTGTCTGCCAACCTTAAAATAAAAAATAAAAAAACAAAAAGATTGAACATTCACGAAACGCTGAATCTGAGACTGTTGAGACGCTGAATCCGAAACTGCTAGTAGTTTGATACTTAAAGTGGTAAAATCCTGTTGGTGTTAGACTGATTTTCGGTTATTTTGGTAGTAAAATCTTCTAAATACCGAACAGGGAATCTCTCCATTTATAATGGTCTCTCCTACAGCAGTGATTTGTGTGAAAATACTGTCTAATTCATCTACCTATTAGTAGAAACATCGATCATAATTATCGACGCAATGTGCATCTAAACTGATGCCTACAAACAGCACTTTACCAACCAACACCCAAAATCGCCTGGCTGTGTTTATTTTAAAGATGTACTTCAGAGAGTGTATTTCAGGGACTGCATGAGACCATACCGCCTTCCCCTTTCTTCTATCGGACATACGGTCGGTTACCATCCTCACCTTGCTTTCCGAGCTTATACAACCCAAATCTTTTCAAAGTTCGATTGAATAGGCATCTTCTAGGTGATCCATCGTCAGCATCATCTTCTCTACGCGGCTAGGTGCTGGCCAAGAGCAAACCTATTTTTAATTTAAAAAAGTTTTTATTTTCGTACTATTATCTACATTCGGTCGCTAAAGCATAATTGTATATACTTCGGGAATTATAACTTAGGGTAAAGGCCACAAGGCCTTGATTCCCTTATAAGATAGTGCTTCGTTTCAGTCTCCTAACAATGTCTGCAGCATTGATAAGTTCTGCAACAAGGGAGTTTTAGTGAAATACATATTAACCGATACGTGTACACCTTTTTCAAACTGTTTAACTCTGAGGTGATGATGGAAATGTTGAGATATTCGTGAATTTCGTTATTCCTAGTGTATCAAGGGGCGTGCACTATCGCCCTTAAGGCACAATTTTTTGCGCGCTGAACTTGCCACTGCCGTTAATCACAATGCAGCTGTCGTTAACCAATGAAGCGTTATTGTTTTATAAAAGTATCGGTCGTCTGTTGGCTGATAAAATGCTGACGTGACATTAACATTTCTAGGTCACAAGGACTTTTATCCGAACGGAGGGATATCACAACCGGGATGCTATTTGTCAACATGCGATCATAGCAGAGTGTGGCAACTCTACGCGGAGTCTATAAACTCACCCAACCATTTCCCTGGTAAGATTTTTCATAATTTTTAATAAGAAAAGTTAGCGGCCAGGCTGATGGACCAAGTGGTTGATATGTGGTTATCATAGCCTATAAAAACACATGTAAGTAGCATCAAGGAAGAAATGAAAAAAGCCTCCAAGTGAGACTAGAAAAATGGGCCAAAATTCTATAGATACACTGTAAAAAGACTAATAACTAAGACAATCATTTGGGTCTTTTTATGAATTAAATAAAAAGTTTTTTATCTCGCATTAGTCTACCCGCTCCCGGCTTTGTACGGGGATATGTAATTATATATAAAAACCCTCTTCGTTTAATGCTCTTTCCATTAGTGAAAACCTCATCAAAATCCATTGCGTTGTTTAGGAGGAGTTCCAAAATTGCGCCTAAGCGCAGGCCGAGCGACGTCCCTGTCTCAATTCGACACCTGCTCGAAACGGGCCCGTTTTCATTTGCGCACAAGATTGCGCTGGCCACGATCTCCTAAATTTCTCGAAATTATACAAACATAATGGACCAAAATTAAACGAGATACGCGGATTTATGAACCGCGCTGCTGCTACCAAATTGTGTTGAAGACCACCGGGCTTCGTAACAGGCATTTTACGCAGTGAAAGTCTTACAGTTTAGGTATGTGGAACCGAGCGTCTCCAACAGTGCCCGCGTTACGCGGGGCTATGAAAGTATAACCACTTACCGTCAATCCGTCGAAGTCCGAAGACACGGCAGGAAATATATGTATATAGATAGGGATCAGGATATAGGAAAGGTGTTAACGCACCTTCTGACAAGCCTCTAGACCCGACGGCAAGTCTCCGTATTCACGGCGTGTGTCGCTGAGGATACAATGTCGTTAGTCGAGATAATATTCACTAAACGTTCTGAGTCCTCAAAATATACACAGGCAAGCCACTTGTAAGGTCCAAGGGGAATATAAAAAAGAGAACTTCCGGAGTTACTTTAAGGTTATGCACGTGGTGTGAGTTGCGACTATACCGCAATCAACACAATTTGATTCAAACATGGAAAATTGGAGGCACAAATTCACAATCCTCAAATACGCGTGTTATTACATACCAATTAACTTGTATGGCAACTCAAATCATGTAAAACCTAATTAATTTGTCATTCAGCAAATAAATTGCGTCTACGGTCCGCCATTAGCACTCGAGTTCATTCCACCCACCGGCAATACAGCTACGGTATGTAGCTGTATTGCCGGCTCGGCAAGCCATTGCAAATTCAAACGTGTGGATATTTGGATTGCTTTGTGTAGGCTTGCTAGCACTTGCGACCGATCCGACCAAGTGTCGGTTTTTTTTTTTTCAAATCAAAGGAAGTTTGTAGGCAAGCGCTTGCGAAGGGTCCACATGCTTATGCAGACTTAGTAAAGTTTGTGCATTGGTGGCGGGCAGAAGTGCGTTTTTTCCAACTTTAATAAAGAAGAAAAAGGGTGACCCTTTTTGTGCTTTATAATTTTCAAATTTCCATAACTTCCCAACCAATAGTCGCACAGAGACGTCTTTGGATATGTAAGAACATATCCAAAAACGTCTCTGTGCGACTACCTTCCTTACCTTTCCTTACTCATCCAGTGCGACGGTTCGTTGGTTAGGTCTTCCTAAGACCCTTCCATCAAATTGACACTTACCTTACCTTATACGCTTACCCTTGGTCCTTACGTTATATCCTTAACCTTGGTCGTTACCTTTCTTTACCCCAACCCTCACCGAGTGACGGTTCGTTGGATATGACTACACGAGAAAGTCCAAAAAGTATGTCATTGGTATATGTACCGGCTACATTTTCTTCATCGACGAATTTTTCATATTCTCAAGTCTTTTTCTATTTTGTTTTTAATTATCTCAAATAATTTTGTTTTTTCTTAAAATAAAAATAGGATAAAGCCAAAGCAATATCTGATACAAGTTCGACGTCCGCCATGTTTGTGTCTTTGGACATTACAAACGCCTCTACGCAAGCGGGTGGATGAATCTCAAACGTTTGTATAGGCTTGCGTTTTTCGTCCCTTGGCAAATCACGGCAAGTAAAGCTTGTTGAGCCGGCATAATAATGTACCTGCTGCGCCACCATACGCTTAGCTCCCTCTGTCGGGAACGAACGAATTAATTCAATGAGTTTTTTTTTACATAAGTCAAATTGACTATTTTATAAAATTAAATGTTAAACCGTTTATATAAGAATTTTCTTTACAAAAATTCAAGAAAGAGATATTTTTAATTAAAGAAGCCCGTTCTTTTTATTGTATTTATCTACGTTGTAATAAAAGTTATTTTCCTGTATCCCTTAATATTGAAGAGAAAAGCAATAAGTATTATTAAGTGCTTTTTCTGCGGCAGGCAAAATGGTGTTTATGAGTTTTTCAAGTGTTCTCATTTTATAATAATGAAAACACTTGTTGAAAACACAAGATAGGGTAATGAAATATTCGATGTGCCTATATATTCTGATAAAAGCCTCTTTTAGTAGTTATTTCGTAGTAAAAAAACTTAAAATTAGATGTCCCCTGGTAGCGGGATAAGGTACAAGCTACCGGTGGTTAGGGCTGCAGAATGAGGAACCTCCTGACAATACGTGCTGTGTCAAGAATTACCGCTTTCTCAGTCAGTCCCTTCAGGTACTCAGACATCTAGTGAGAGCCTCTTGAGTCAAGGCTCTTCGCTATCAGAACGTTCGCCGATACGACTATCGGGACGATGATTGTGGAATGTTATTATTATTATAATATACATATATATAATAACTTTTTTGAAAGTATAAATAGTTGTTACTTAAACTTGGATGGACGCATACTTTATGTCCTCGATTACCATTCAAATAATATTTTATTCAGGTAATGCCTTCAGAGATGGTTCAATTGTTGGAAATTTTATAGTATTTGTCTAGTAATAATTGGAATATTAGATAAGTTAAAGCGATGATGGCATCATCGCATATGAAGGGCAGGTCTACTAGGAACCCCTAATTGAATCCCCCAAGGGATCCTGTTGAACTCTTTGATTCATCAGAATCTTCTCAGGAAATTTTCTAGATAAATGCCGCAGTTACCACCTTGTCGAAATCCCACTAATTCGGACCAAGCGATTTAAAACATCTTTTATAATGCGCAATGCTAAGGATTGGAACTTCCTGCCGGCCTCTGTATTTCCAAGCTACATACAACTCAAACCTTTTCAAAGTTCGAGTTATTAAGCATCTTCTGTATGAGCTCGCTCCATCGTCTGGCTCATCTTTCCTACACGGCTAGATGCTGGCCAAGAGCAAACTCATCTCTAATTAAAATTTTTAAAAAAGCAGAGATAGACGGAAAGCAAATGCGTTGCCGACCTAGTTAAGATAAGGACAAGGATAAGGATGGAGATAGAAGAATACCTATTGTATTTCTCTAAACTCTAAACGATACACAACAGAAGACGACATGGGTTTCACTCAAGCACGTATACAGAGGGGAGGATAGTTGGGATATATCCCCCCCCGAAATCTGACTGAAAAAAAAACGATAGATGTCATTCATTCAGAAAGTAAGAAAAAAAGACTGGTCGCCATGTGTGTCACTAGATTTATAGAATGTCACGACTCTATAAATGTATTTTGTGAGTTACTCAAACCTATTGTCATTACATTGAGAGAACTATCCTGCACAAACAGAACTGTTGCCCAAACTGCGTCTACATTCATAGTTGCGATGGAAAAGAGTAGTTTCTTGATTTCTCTAAAAACCTGTGAAAGATTTTTCAGAAAAATTAGAGTAAAGTACAGTGATTACAGCGATTTTTACACAGTTCACATGGTTGTTTCAATGTTTGTCCCCCCCCCGAACCAAAAGTCTGGATACGTGCCTGGTTTCACTGTTTATGATTTCATAACGCAGTGCGCTCCGTTTATGTACTATACTAGCGACTCGCCCCGACTTTGTACAAAGTTTTCAAAACACATTTCTTAGCGGATGCTTACGTTTTAAAATAAACTTCTATGTTCCAAATTTCAGCTTTTTAGAGTTATTAATTTTGGCTGTATGATCAAAACCCTTTATTGATACAAATATAACTTAATTAATGATTGCTACCAAACAAGTTTTATACGATTAATACGAAATTTCTCAATAAATTGCATAAACGGAGCCGCGGACAACAGACAGCTTAAATAATGAACTTCATACATTTCAGCTCGTAAATGTGAAAATTGGACAATGTTCCGGGATGGATTATGTTCTAATAATGAAATTTCTTATATGGGATTAAACTCCAAACCTGGGCTGAGTGGAATATACTTTTTTACTACGGCATCGACGGCTCCATTCGGTCTCGGAAAAGCTGGAAGTGGATGACATTGGTTTATATACTTACATATTTTTTACAAAAATACAAAATTTAATTCTTACAAATATAAAAAGTGTTTACAAAAAAAGTATAAAAGTATTCGTAATGTTTAAACGGATTTTTAGAAGAAACGGTAAGATAATAAGTCTAAAATAGAAATTAATATAGACTATGTTTTTTATTTAGTAATTGTCGCAAAAACATACAATTTGTCCGATAAAAAGGTTATATAGTTACATCTCAGAAAAAATCGATACTATAACTGAGGCCTTATAATAATATGTATCCTGTATCTAACTAAGAAAGCACAACATCGACTCAACGAGTTATGAGTAAAGAGTTATGAGTTACTCTGCGAAATCAAATCAGAAATGAGTGGATTCTGTGATAAACAAGTCACCGACGTAACCGGTGTATTAAAAAGTTGAAATGGCAATAGGTAGGACACATATTGCGGAGTGGAGACCACGGACCGGCAAGCGCAGAGTTTTACGTTCATCCATAAGATGGACAGACGACATTGTAAGGCCAGCAGGTCTGTGGATCTGGCCGCTTCTGACCAGTCCTACTGGAAAATTGTGGAGGAGGCCTATGTCCGGCAGTGGATGTCCTACGGACCTTACGGTTGACATGATGAAATATTGTTGGAAAAATAACACTTACAATTATTCTTTACACGTATAATTATTGTAAAATTGTCCTATCGGTTTGTTCTCAAAAGGACATATTCAAACATTATTGTAATTTTCGTTATAAAACATGTTAATTTAAACCAGAGTTGAGATTACGATATTACTTTTTATACATTTGAAAGTTTAATAGCAGGCACAAAAAGAACGTTAGGTACATAAACAAATGTGGGTGTCAACTCCGATGCACAACTGGGGCCCTAGCCAAGATGCATACGCTTCCTTTGCGTACTTACGAAACGAAAGAAATAAAGCCCGGTGATTGGTTGTTGTAACTTCAACAACCAAATTCAACTTCGAAAGAAGCGTTTGCATCTTGGCTAGGACCCTGGAGTTAACTCCTTTAAACGTATAAAATTAAGGGCGGTTTTTACCAAATATAGGTAAACACGTTTTAAATTCTATTTAAGTACTAAACTTGTTTAGCGGTCTTGCACGAGAAGTAAAACGCGATTAACTGTCAAAATTAAATGGCTGAAACAGAAAATTGGTATTTTTCAGGTTATTTGAACGTCGTCGTATTATTTACTTGGGTGGTTGTTACCCATTTCTTTGATTTTTTTAATTTTCATTACAAATTTATGAATTTGGCCGAGTATATTTTTGTAATTTTGCATAGCAGCATCTGTTCTTCTTTTGAAATGTTGGGTCTGCGAACCCAGTTATTTTTCAACGTGCCACTCATGATCTCGGCTTTAATAAATAATAAATAACCACATGAACTCTTTTGTTTATGTAGCTTCCCGAAATTGGAGACTGAGATGACAATGACAGAATAGACAGATCAATCACAATTACAGACGTTTTAAACTAAATACGATTTGGACATTTTAAGCAAAACAAAACCGTCCTACAACACGACAATGAAAAAAATGTCACAACAATGATAAAATCGTAAAACGAAACGCACAAACCACAGACAAATCTGTGTTTAGTTAAATAAGACTTAAATTGACAAAGTGCAAGACAAACACGTTTAGAGTGATCGTGTTTTCGAAACAAAACATATTTCACTAAATAGATTTAAGTTCATTTTAAATAAGTTTTGGTAAAAGTCGCCCTAAATGTATAGAATTTTCCTCGTGTCAAATATATAACTGGATACCTAATTACTTTATATTCTTCAGTTACATTCTGCATACTCAGATGTCACGTGTCACCCTTCTATTTAAGTCTCTGGTAGCCAGCCACAATCAAGTGAGCCATTGGATGAGTGGTTAGGGTGCTTGTCTTAACGCTCTGTTCTAGGGTCCCCGGGTTGGATTCCCGGCAGGGTCAACTTTGAAAAATGAACTTTTTAAATTTGTCTCTGGTCTGGATCTGGAAAGTAGCGGCAGGGCACACTGCGTTTCGCAGTAATTTGGGCAGCCCGACTGACGGCAGTAACCACCACCTTACACAAGGTCACCTTGCAATAACAGCACGTGTGCTGTTGTGTTTCCGTGAGTGAAGTAAGGGATGCCAGAGCCCATTTCCCTATCTCTTCCCAATCCCTTATCCTTAATCCTATTGTAGTGGGCAGCGCCCTTGCAGCAGCTTTGCCGTTGCTTATGTTATAGGCGACGGTAGCAACCTACCATCAAGTGGACCGTCAGCCTGTCTGCCGATCTTAACATAAAAAAAGTAGATCGTCAGCCTACCTTTACTTAAAAAAAACATCATACATGCAAATATATATGTATTTTTATTAATCAATAGACAGAATAGGCATGATGACGGTATTAAAGAATCAAAGAATAAATTGTTTTGGAGAAAAATATATGTTGAAAGGAGTCTAAAAAATTACTCATTTTTTGTATTAAAATTGAGATTAATAAGATTTTCAATAGAATAGAAGTATAAATAACTGCAATTGGCCATGTTAACTGAAACACCAATCAGAGCGAATGACGTTACGCCCAGGGTAAGTGCCATCGTGTTGCTTGACTTTGCTTTGACAGAATGAAAAATCTGATGAGATGTCGGTGACGTCACGGTTCATCAGACGCGACGCCATGACACCTAAGAGCGTTTTCGCGCTTAATTCAAAATATATTTAAAAATATTCAATAATTCGCGTTGAAATTTAGTTTTTTTTTGCTGAAATATTGTTTTTTTCGGTTATGGTAGACGTGTTATCTACATTATGGAAGGGAATTTCAAAATCTGTCATCATGCCTATTATTTTATTACATAAAACTAATTTATATAGGGCCACGGTTTATATCGATTGAAGGACGCTCTCTCTGCTATCAGAAGAATAACAGAGGTTAAATAAAAGATGCCGAGAAGAGTGAGCGGTGTTGCTATATGTTCCACTTGGATTGCCACTTCTGTTGCCACTTCACAGGGTAATTTAATAGGTGCGCCTAAAATTCGCATTAATAAGCCTGTCTCTTTCGCTCGGATTGCCCTGGAAAATGAAGAATACCCGCTTTTATGTCATATTTCTAAGCTGTGAGTAGATTTTTTTAGGTAGGAGTGAAGATTTTAGAAGATCATCATTTGAAGTATTGAGTAGCAGCACATTAGATTTGGCAGTCACAACTATAGTAAGTCTTTAGACAGTGTCAACCCTTTTATAGAAGACTAAAAAATAACACCAACAAGCAATAATAGCACTTGTGCTGTTGTATCTTGTTCCTAGTATAAAATGGGGCATGAAATTGACATGTCTGAATTCACATTATAAATCGTAAAAGAGTCGTGTCTGTACATTAAATATTAAAAAAAAACTACATGTACACCTTGTACTTATGTTACAGAGGTCAAAAAAATAGTTTTTAAAATTTTGTCTGTCTGAGCGTTTGCGTTGTAATCTCAGAATTGAATTGAATGCGGTTTTCACTGTATCAAGCTTCTCGTAATTTGTTCCATTCCAATCGGTTTACAAACAAAAAAGTTACGCGCTATACAGAATACCACGCGTACGAAGTTGCGGATTCATATTAGTATCTAATACAAGTTAAAAATTCTTTTAAGTTCAAAACTCATATTTTTATGAAACTAATGCATCTATTTGGCTTTGTCCTGTAATTATGTATGTATATGTGTTGAAATAAACAAATTAATAATTTCTTCGGTAGGTATATCTTTTATGTGTGTTTTATGTACTATGTGAGCGGAGCCGCCACTATAATGTGGTTTCCATACAAGTGTATCACTACTGGATCCAAAATTCCAAATTTTATATCACGAACAATAAAAAAATGATTTCTTGCAAAAACAATAAATTCTTAAAAGATTTAAGCGCTTTATATTATACATATTTACAATTACCTATTATACATAAGTACTTAACAATAGTCTATTTAACAACAGTCTGATATGTTTACAGATATCAGTAGCACAGAGGGATGTCCCACTAATAAAAGTCATTAGGGGATAAAATTTGCGGGTATTATTTATTAGGTAATAATTTTATAGCAATCTTCAACGGCATGTAATTCGATACCATTCTAATTTTGAATGAAACTCGAATTCAAAATTAAGTTTTAAAAACAAATGAAACCGTTTTTTTTATTCAGAACTAATTGCAAACTGACTCCCAATTTTTATTCAGTTTCTGTGAAGGCGATATTAAATTCTGCAGAGACTTTTTATCACATACAAAAAAGTTACAGCCTTCGAACTGGCGACAGCTGGAATCAAGCACCGTATAAAGTTTACTGTTACACTGCAATGTACTTCAATAGATTTAATTTCAATCTACATTAAATGCTCCAGCTTATAATTTTCTTTTTTGGTGACAACTACAAAAGATCCGCCTTTTAACTAATTGCAGTTTGGTAACACGTTATAAGCATGAAGAAATTGAGGTAGATGCATTTTCGGTGATTCAGTTTAAACAAAATTAGTAGCGGCAGGACACATTGGTTTTTTTTTATGTTAAGGTCGGCAGACAGGCTGACGGTCCACTTGATGGTGGGTGGCTACCGTCTCCTTAGGTATTGCAATAGGTATCGCAACTGCGCTGCCGACTGCACTACGATTAAGGATAAGGGATTGGGAAGGGTTAGGGAAATGGTCTCTGACATCCCTTACACACTCATCGAAACACAAAAGCACACGTGCTGTTATTTCACAGTGGTCTTCTGTAAGGCGGTGGTTACTGTCGCCAGATGGGCTGCCCAAATGACTGCAAAACGCAGTGTGCCCTGCCACTACTTTCCTGATCCAGACCTAACCTAACCTAACCCTTCCCAATCTCTTATCCTTAATCATACTATGATGATCAGCAATGCACTTGCAGCACTTACCAACAAATGGACCGTTAGTCTGCCTGACGGATTAAACATAAAAAAATACTATATAGAATAATAATCCAAATGGGTCATTAAGTACAAATCTGTTAGAGATACGCAAATTTCTTCTTAAAAACTAAGGATTCGATTTTAGAATTAAGAAAAACTGCATTTAAACTTTTAATTTAAAACTTTTAATTAAATTCCGTAACTTTTAATTACGGGTTCGATTCCTGGTTGCGCTCATGCGGTCCCGGTCAAATCCTCTGTATCGCAATTATTTTTATTACCGTAGTTGACGGTGGGGGTCATACATGAGGAATAAATTTTGGTACCTTGTACAAATATTATAATAAAACGGAAATGTCTACAATTTTATTAATGAGCAAAATATTAATATCAGATTGGATTTGGATTGTTCATCTGTATAGTCTATCTATCGATCTATAGTCTATAGTATAGTTCCGTGTAATTAATAGGTATAATAAATAAAAACGCAGTAAACCAGAGAATTCACTAGACTTTTTTTACAAAATGTTCAAATTAATCCAAGTTTTAATCATTTAATTATACAAATAGTTAAGTTATAAATAAAAGATAAGTTTATTTTGATTATTTGTATTAATTATCACTATGAAATCAAACGATGTCACATAACTAACCTTGTAGCAACAAATAGGTAGGTATTGTGAACCAAGTAATTTTCAATAGTTACTTTCGTGAGAAAATATTTTTCTATTAGTATAGTTAGTAAACATTTTTCTATTAAAAATTAACTTCAAAAGGTCGATTGATAAATAAAATAATTTTGTTCAATCGACCTTATTTTCGTTGAAAATTTACCCATATTAAATTGGTAGCGAGTTGGTAGCCTAAGGGAAAAATAGAAAGATTAAATGATTGGCTCTCACCCTCGCTTCAGCAGCTCCTTGTGTCGGAAATCTTTTGAAGTGAAAAAGTATTTCTTTATATTGTTATACAAGTCAATTTCAATGAGTTGACATATCGCTTCGTTGCTGAAGGCTGCAAAATAATTATATAAAAATAAACTTACTTTCACATTCAAGTACATTTAAAGTCTTTTACAATTACTTACTAACGTAGGTACCTATCCGATACACCGGTAACATATACCTAAGCAGATGCGTAAATAGGTTAAGTGGGCACTTAATACACAAATTTAATTCGGGTAGTAAAAATATCTATATTTATTTTTAATAAAAAAGTGTAGTTTAAAATGTTGTAGGAAAAATGTGTGGCCTTTTAATATCAAAATATCTACATAAATTAAAGTTATTAAGTTCTATTACATATTATTATTATTTAATTTCAAAATTAAAAAAAACACTATGGGTATCGGTGATAATTTGTAATTATTTTAGAGAATTTAAAATTATTTTAGATGAGAATTTTTCAATCAGGATCATTTTGGCCTCCCATAAAACTGATATAACATTACTCTATTTTTAATTAACTTGGATACCTAAATGTTGAGTTTAGTGCGGTTTTCAACTTAACACACAATTTTACTAATATTGGAACATACAATTATACCAACAGCCGTCTAGGCGTAGGCCAATTTATTTTTCGTATAAATTAGTCATATTATGCTAAAATATAACTAAAATATATGGCTAAAACAAAAAGTTGTAAGGGGATACAGTTAGCAATGGAGGACACTTGAACTGTTAATGTATTTTATTTTCTTTAGCCACCCGCCTAGAAGTGGATAAAATAAAGCCCGCAAGAGTATAAACTCGAGCGGACTTCGATAGCTTCCCGTTGAAGCCCAAACGAGTAAAACAAAAGATCGCGGTTTCCGTGGCGCGCGCGCAGATGCGGGCCGCGTCACTTTCGGGCGGCGCCATTGGCTAATAAGCGGGGAAACTTATGTCCGAGGGAAGAGGCCGAGTGCCGTATTACAAAGTAAATTTTGGATATTAGCTAATTAAAATAATTAATTGGGAAGCACATACAATGTAATATAAATATATATATAATATGAATTATAAATTCGTTTATGTTACTAACCGCTACAGTAGCCCAAAACATTATTTCATACTAGCTTTGCCCTGCGGTTTCGCCCCACGTTTAAATTAAAATGATACACATAGGTGTTCATAGGGTGGCCACACTCGGGACACCGACCTACGACATCCCATCGCCCGCCCGCGCCTTTACTTGGTTTTTAAGTGTTCTTCCTGACTATTTCTATTTTTCTTGGATCCTAAGGGCCTATAACCGCAGGGTCGGCAGCGCACTTGTACCTTCTCTGGTGTTCCTTGTGTACTTAGGCGACAGTAGCCACCTACCCTCAAGTGGGCCGTCAGCCTGCCTGCCATCCTTTATCTATACTAATATTATAGAGAGGTAAAGTTTGTATTTTTGTTTTTTTGTAAATAAGAGGTAATTTTCGAAACTTATCATCCGATTTAAAAGATTCTTTCACCAATAGCTAGAATAAAATCTCAGGATGAACATAGGCTATATATTCCAGGCGGACATCAGCTATCTAAAAACAAAGATTCAACAGCAATAAAGTTGTCAGGGGTTATATTGCTTTACAGGCGCTATGAACGGAGTCGCTGGTACCAGCTAATATATAAAAAAGATATAGATAAAGATATATAGATAACGATAAAGATATAGATGAAAAAGATACCAGCTAATATAGATAGGAGAGTATTAAAAAATACCAAAAAATTTCGGGATTGTCAATGGTTGTACTAACTTTTCTTAATGTCGGAGAGGAGAGTAACGTAGTCTGACAGAAGCGCAAGTCGACCGCTATTGACTCCTTCCAATCCAGCACTTGTGTTCACAACGTTAACTGTGGAGAATTTCTTCTCCATTAACTTCTGAGCGTAGGGAATCACCTGTAACGATGATCACCTGTAATGCAGCTATATTTAAAGCCCCAGAAGAGACTTAGCTAAATATATATTATTACGTGCGGGGTTTGTAAAAAGGTGAAACACGAAGGGTGAAAGAAGTCGATTTATTCCTGCAGATCAAGATTTCTTCCAAATAATTATCACAAGGCTTCCCGATTAAGCCGTTAAACAAGCCAATGTCGTCGCTAATTTGTTCAATGTGTCGCTAAATCACTGTCACTGTCGCAGATGTCTTCGCAAAAACTTTCAACTGTCGCTTACCGTAGCATACTGCCCCTCGAGCGTCGATCCCCGTTTTTATATAAGGACAGTCTGGATAGTCTTAGAAAGTACTCGAACTTTTAAAGTAAATAGAATGGTGCTTCGGTTCCTGGAATATGAACCCTATGTCGTAACCGTAAAGATCAATTTCCTTTTGTACTTGTTTAAGGGGACGTAGTCACATTGGTAAACATTACCTCTTCTACCTGAATGTTCCATGCCCCCAGCGCCAACTCGCGTTCTTTCAAGAAGGTTCTATGGCCAGCCGTAACAATATATTATAGTACTGCATATTATTTTCTATAGTAATCTTGAGTAACCGCGGACACAGCTATAAATATTTGGTCTATAATATTTGGGCTTATTTATACATATTATACCTACTCTGTTCTGGGCAGTGGGCTTTTAAAACGGCGGTTTCACTATGAAATCATAAGGTGAATTCTGAATGAATGAATTCACAAAGGTGATATTGTATGTTATGATTGTAGTAATAAATTATAAATAGGTAGTACAACATAGTTATTTAATTTTATTAATGTTTTTATAATTTATGTTTATATACTATTATGTGCACCGTGTAGCCAGCCGGTCGTCCTTTATACACTGAAATTAAAAGATTGTTGTAGAAGTCTAGCATTCTCTCTGGTATCTAGGCAAAGCGGTAAGACTTTTTTTTTAATAAATTGTCTGAATATCTCATTATTTTATTGTGGTTTGCACAACCGAAGGTTGCTTTTAATATTCGTAATAGAATCTTCTTTTGGAGTTGCAATATTTTCTAATCTAAAAGGTAAAATTGCCTTAAATTTACAAAATAAAAATTTGTTTTACCGATACGTTATTTCCAAGAGTTTCTAAAGTTTCTATGCCAGTATCTAAAACGTAAGGACATCTTCGACAGTCACGTTTAACTTTTAAATAAACTCACTTTATATAGTTTTTGTTGTAATAAACGATTTCTGCACGCTCCAAAATTATTTGTGTGTAGCGACCCGCCCCGGTTTTTCTAAGACGCAATTTTTTCTGCATTAGTGAAAACCTTATCAAAATCAAATCTGTGATGGTTTAAAAGAAGTTAGCCGAGAGACAGACAGAAGAGGACAACGACATATACGAGTGTGTATAGAAAGATAGATATATAAATATAAATACAGAAACTTGTGGGAAAACGTACAGATTACTTTTTAAATAATCAGAAAATGTACCAATAGTATCCATAACGTGTAAAATCTCACCTTTCCTTCTATAGCCAGCCTCATATTATTTAAAACAGCACAGTCGTAATTGCTGTTCGCCAATTCGTCTAAGTTCATTTCGGTTTCTCTGTCATTTACCAAATTTGACAGTAGGTTCGATGTATAGAATACATAAATGACATATGCAGACAGAAAGAATGTAAAACAGGCCGTACGTCGCGACAGTAAGGTTGGTTCTTGCATGGGCAGAGCTGTGGAAAATAATAAGCAAAGAAACTCACTTTCGCATTTACAATATTAGGATAACAAACATTGGACAAACGTTAAAGCAATTTGTTTTTAATTCCTATTACATAATTTATCCCAGAAGTTAAATATACAAAATAATAATATTTTTTACTAGCGACCCGCCCCCGGCTTCGCCCGTGGTGCAATTTTTATATATATGAATATTTCCCGTTTATCCCACTTTCCGTTAGCGAAAACCGAATTAAAATCGGTCTACCCGTTCACGCGTGATGCCGTGACCAAGAGAAATGGGGATTCATTTTTACATATAAGAATTATGCTGCTGTTAATAGTTGTATAAAACTTAATCTTAATATACTTACAATGTTGACAAAGTGAAGTAACAGCAAGTAAAGCTTCATAAACAATACTGCACTCGTGACCTCCACCTTTACTCTTTAATAAATGTAGCTCACACCGATGAAGAAAGTAGAATAAAATTGTTACAGCTATAACCATAAGGTATAGACAATACCAAACCGATCTCTCAAATGGATCTGTGTATAGCGACGGAAACATTTGGGAATCAGCACGACGAAGAATAAAACCGAACCTGTAAGAAAATCATTACTTGATTTAAAAATTGAATATTTCTACCACGCTGCTTTATGTTAAAAAATGTGTGTGTCAGCTCCGACGCATGATTGGAGTTTACGCCTTTATACGTGTAAAATTTAATGTACAAAATTTTCCTCATGTCAATAGATAACTGGATACCTAATTACCTTTATATTATTTAGTTACATTCTACATACTTAGATGTCACGTGTTCCAACAAAAGTTGTTAGTTACGTTAGTTCAAACAGGTAGTTCATTTTTTCGACGACAAAATGTCGCTGCGCCGTCAGGTTCTAACTATAGTTTCGTTCCTCAACGCGGATTACACTTTTCATATAAGGTTTGGACGTTTGTTTTTATAAGCCCAGCCAATAGAATTAGCCAAATGCCAATGTGACGATAACGTAACGCTTTTTAGTTAACGATTTATCAAGTCAAGTCGAAACGTGACAAATCAGGCTATGTCGCTTAGTAGGAGAAATTTGTGCATGCTAACTAGGGCACTAACGGGGCACTGTCGCCTCAATAGGCACCTCAAAATAATTTGTCTCACTAATACGGGAGAGTGTCGCTTCTGTTATGAGGCAGAAGAAACACCAATGCATATCCTGTGCGAGTGTGGCCCCCTGATGCACAAGCGCAGTCACATCTTAGGAAGCTACACAATGGCTTGTGAAAATGTGAAGAATGCCTCCATCAAAAAAATACTACAGTTTCTTAACGTGGTAGGTATAGGCAGAGAGCTTTAGTTCACGTGGCGATCACAAAATTTCAGCAATGGTCGAAGTGATACTGGTACTCTAGTAGACAGAAATAGCTACTAAGAAGAAGATAAGATTACTTTTATTAATTTTTAAGGAGTAAACCTCAAAAAACTTTTTGGGAACGTTTTTTGGGGGGAATTTTTGGGGAAAAAAACGTGGACCGTCAGCCTGACGGTCCACGTCAAGTGGCTTAAGAACAAGCGATACTTGGGACTATATAAATACTTCCTTGGAAAGACATACGTATACGAAGAGGATAGGAGAATTTTTGTCAACCTTTAGTCATTCACCGAAACACAACAGCGCCCATGCTGTTATTTTAAAGCAGTCTTCTGTAGAGACATTGGTTATTGCTGCCCATATGGTTACTGCAACACTCACTGTACTCTGACACTATTTGTAGGTCTCATTTTATCGAATCGCTGTCTTCATACCAATTCCATAAAATTCAGAGCCTTTAGTTTTGTATACGGAAATAGGCACAATAACCATGGAAGAAATAGAAATGTAGCTAATACAATCTCTGTTGGACAATGTTTTTGATACCTATTGTTTCATTCTAACGTCAATTGAATAATCTAGTTTTCTTGTTATTGCCATAAACTGAAAGATTTGAAACAGTTTGTTTAATACCATATGTAGTTAAATTTAGACTAATTAATATGGGCGGACCACTTCAAGACAGAACGCAGTGTAGGTTACACTTTCAGTCTCCATTTTTGCCTAAAACATCTGAGGCATCTTCTGCCTTCGTTCGATTTTAATGGCATACCAGTGTTCTTTTAGGAGGCATTAGTATATTTATAATAATTATCGGAGGTCAGTATCGACATAATATGTAGTTAAGGCGAAGAATTGGAAATTTTGGTGGCAGGGATTTAGATTTTTCTCAGCAATGACAAAACATACGAAAGAGATGTTTGATAATCTGTTTCTTCATGTTACTGATTTCATTTTGTCAGTTGGATTACACGATTTGTAAACTTTTATAACAGAGAAAATTTTTTTCAAAGAAACCTCTTTTAAAACACAGATTTACATATTACAGACAAAGGGGACCAAATTATATCTCCAAATTTTCTATATACATTAGTATAAACATACACTTTAATTTTACATTTGGATTTCTTAAAATACAATATAGTTTTTTAATAAAAAAAACGTTTTGTTGCATACGACCTTACCTTGCTTAAGCGCGCTCTCGTTTTCGTTGCCGTATTAATAGGGGAGCGGACAAATTTTCAGAAAGTGTTTTAAATTAATCTTCATGGATATTTATTCCCATAAAAAATATTATTTTATTTATTTATAGCCTTTTAGGTACTCAAAATCATGTTTTAATATTGTTTGTTTGAAAATGCCGCCAAAACGCCACGATAGTTCATCTGAGAGCGCGTAACGTCATTTGTGGTCATATCATAACAAAACAGCTGCATTGGCATAAGACAATGATTGCCCACAAATGACGTCACGCACTGTGATTGGTGTTTCAGTATAGATTAAAAATATTGTAAATAATAAAATTTTATTTCTTCATTTAAAAATATTTAAATGAATTATATTAAATTATTATTCGATAAATAATCGTAAAAAATTATATATTTTCTTTCTAAGTACATTTTACATTTTAATCTGATTACTGTCCGATCCCCTATTGTATATCGCTGCGTTGCCTTAAATTAGCAAACCAAAATTGCTATGTAGCAGCTATCTGCCAGTACAAATGCAGATCATATTATGATCCCTTAACGGTTCCTAAGAATATTTATTAAAGTTGAAAACAATACCTCCATGTGAATATAGCTTGAATTGGATACGCGTTATCCAGTATATTCGATCTGAACGCCATAGGTCTTGTATACAGGTCTATAGAATCGTTAGGATGCGGATACACTGACAATCTTCTTTCACTCTCGTCTATGTAATTGTTCTCGCCAAACACGTATGATATGCTAAAATATTAAAAAAAAATTAGTAACATAAAGATTTTAATTAAAAAAAATAATTAAAATCTTGAACAGGCAGATGGATAAATAAAAGAGACCAGCGACCCGCCCCCGGCTTCGCCCGGTGTGCAATTTTTATATATAAGAACATTCCTCGTTTATCCCTCTTTCCATTAGCGAAACCCGAATTAAAACTCCGTTCACGCGTGATGCCCGTGACCAAGGGAAATGGGGATTCATTTTTATATATAGAAGATTTCGCCATGTACTGTAAAAAATCAATGGTATTTTCTTAGCTAAAAGGGATTCTAGCGCAAATACCTACTCTTTTGTAGATAGTTGTAGGTACTTTCCTGTCATAATACATAAATGACTCAGAGTCATAACTCATGAATGACTAAGTCATAATATAGAGACAGTATACCTATATAATGACTATGATAATATATAGTACTCTACAACATTCGTTCATCTCAGCCGTAGGACGTCGTCACCGTCGACCCGCTGCGCTTATCAGGTCGCCTGTCCACCTTGTCCACCTTGTGGGTGGACGTCCTACGCTGCGCTTGTAGGTTTGTGTCCTCCACTCGAGAACCTTCCGGCCCAGCGGTCGTCCAATCTCTGTAATATTTATGTGTCCTCCCTACTGATACACCGATTTATATCGTTAACTTTTGTTCGTCTACGAATCATTTCTGATTCGATCTCGCAGTGTAACCCTGAGCACAGTCCTCTCCGTGGCTCGTTGAGCGTTAAATGAGCTTTCTCACGAGGACCATAGTTAGAGGCCACGTTTCAGAGCCATACTGGCAACACACATTAGTCAGAGACTTTTGTTTTGAGGCACTGAGGAAATTTGGACGAGAAGATATCTCGGAGCTTAACAAATATTAATAAAACTTTATCAAAAATCTAGTGAGATTTTTGATAAAGTTTTGTTTCAGATTCAAAGAACTACAAAAAAATTCTGTTATTGGGCCCACCTTTAATTTTATATTGTGGTATGCTAATGCTGTAAAAGACTACGGCCTGTTGCTTGAAGTACTATGATCTTATAGTCATAAAGTATTATGAGATGTTTATAGTCACGTGACTGTATGAGTCAGTATCATAGTCACGTCAGTAGTCAGTCTATGCATTTAAATACCAGTTGGATCCAATGGACTCCTAACATCATCAAGTTTTTTAAATTGTCGACGATCCAATATTCTTTAGAACCATTTAGAATCAGAATAAGTGTAGTTTCCCCAAATGATAATGAGCACCATATATTTGGATTTCAATCACCTCAAACAATAGTGTACAGAAAAATACAAAATAGTTGTTCTATCCTAATACAATTTTGAATGCATTTTTGCACGATCAGCATCTATCCTAATGCATAAACACCAGTGTTGATCCTTGGTATCTTGGTCTTATGAGACGGTAGGTTCTTAGCACCAAGTAAGTGCACCGCTTAGCGCTTCTTAGCATCGCCCGCCATTCAGCCACAACACTACCACAATTTTTTTAGTCAAAGTGAGGAATAAATGCGCTCAAAAATACTTACTTGAATCCATACATGTCCTGTAACAGTCCCAAAACCTTACATCCAACGAGTGTCTGTCGCCACATGTGATCATATTCATTGGTGTTCTCTTCATTTTCGATATCCGAACAATCGAACAAAGATGCCACGCGGAAAGTTTCTTCGTCCATTTTTAAAGGAAAATAATTTCTTTTACCTCCAAAATAGGCCAACTAAAACTACAAGAGTGTTTTCAGTCTATCAAAAATGTGAATAATATTTTTAATTTAAAAGTCCCCATACTGACGATCCAGATGTTGGTATGTGGCTGCATCGCCTATAACACTAGCAACGTCACAGGCGGTTCAAGTGCGCTGCCGACCATAATATTAAGGATAAGGGATTGGAAAGGAAATGGGCACTGGGATCCCTTACTTACTCACCGAAACCGAATGGTTACTGCTGCCAGACAGGCTTCCCAATTTATGACTGCGAAACGCAGTAAACTCTGTAGTAAATACTGAGTAAGGACATCCAGTACGCTATGTTCCAGGGGTCAATTTTGAAAAATGAACTTTTCAAATTTGACTCTGGTCTGGATTCGGAAAGTAGTGGCAGGGCACACTGCGTTTTCGCAGTCATTTGGGCAGCCCGTCTGGCGGCAGTAATCACCCCCTTACAGAAGACCACCGTGAAATAACAGCACGGTGAGTGAGTAGCCCTTTTTCTCTTCTCCCAGTCCCTTAGTCCCTTATCCTTAATCCTACTGCAGTCGACAGCGCATTTGAAGCAGCTTTTGAGTTGCTTTTGTTATAGGCGACGGTAGTCACCTACCATCAAGTGGACCGTCAGCCTGTCTGTCGATCTTAACATTTAAAAAAAAATCAAATTATATGTTGAACCGAATATATATTTCTTGAAGATTGATTTTAGACCACAATAAGTGTTTTCCAGTTCTTTTTCACATTTGTGGTTAAAAATTAATATTTTAAAACATTCGCTCGCTTCGCTTTGCGTTACGCAAAGTTTGCCAGGTGGTCGACTAAAGGGTTATGTCCACCACCACGCTCCGATCACCTCTTACATCCATAGTTAGTCGCATTCTGGAGGACTGGGATATAGCGAGCACGGTTTTAAAGAGGACATTATTTTAATATTCGCAAAGGACAACCTAGCCTGCACGAGGTGAGGCTCTAATTAGACAATGGCATAACCACTTCGAAGTGCTCATGATATAAAACACATTTGCTTGTTTAGATAATTAAAGAACAGTTTATTCAAAGTACGCTCCATCTGCAGCTACAACCTTTGCCCATCTTTCAGGTAATTTACATATTCTTTGCCTGAAGAAATCCTGACTTTTTGAGCTGTTCCAATTATCAAGCCAAATTTTGATACTTTCGTATGAAGTGGACCGTTCTACCGTAAGATCTGACTGTATTGTCCGGAATAAGTGGTAATCTGACGGAGTTATGTCTGGCGGAGTTGGTCTAGTTTATATATGTATCAATAAATAAGGTATAATAATATATCGAAATGATATATACACATAGTGATCTTTATAAATGATTACCTAGGTACTATATAAAAAAAGACTCTACGTATGATTCTAAAAAGAAGAGTTTCCATTCTGATTGTACAATACACAATAGTGATAGATGGACAATGAATTTCCATGCATCTCCACTGGTAAGTAAGAGATACATGGAAAAAAACCCCGTTCATTGCTATCAGCAGGGGTACATTAGTAGTTATAAGTGGAAGGGGGCGCAATAAATTAATTATTTAGGTAACATTGAGCTGGCTTAATAACCACTTTAGATGGCCATAATTAATTAATCGTGAGTCAGTTGACAATAACACTCATGAGGCTTCACATCAAACGAGGGTGAAAATAGATTGGTATTGTTGGTAATTGCTGGAAGTGGCATAAATTCCAATAAGTAGTTCTAGTTCTAAAGCGAAAACAACTCCATTGTGTATGTATAATAAGGCAGATTAAGTGGCTAGATATTTTCAGACCTTCGATTCTGAAAATAGACAGCGATTAGTTTTCCTATCCTATACTCAATTCGATCTTGAAAATATTTCTTAATAACTCTCTGTTCCATAATTTTATACACCAGCACTATTCGAATGAAAGGTTTAAGACATTTTTATAGAATGCATGTACCTATTGTTATTTGATAGATACTGATTTTAGTCATGTCATGTGCAATTTATCGTCAGAAAAGACGTAAATTTTCATATAAATTATTAACTTGCACCGCACTGCTGGGTGGTCCCAGTGCGTAGCATGAGACATCGGCAAGCGTACAACTGAAAATCAGCCTGTAACAATGTTGTAGCCGAGTTGTATCCTTTTGGAGTTTATTTATAATGTTTTTGTGTTATAGTAACCCAGCATCGACGGATCAAATGGGGTGTGGTGGTAGAGGGGCCCAATACCTATCCAATGGACCCCCATGTATGTTCAGCGATTATTATTAGATTTCGAGTTATTCAGCTTTTTGTGCTGCTTTTATGTAACTCCGAATTCGTAAACAATTTCTTTTATTGTGAGTAATCCATTATTACTAAAGCTATAATTTATTTTTATTCTTATAGCCTGATACTATAGCTATCACATGAGAACATAATTTAATTGATGCTATTGAACTACACTGAATAAAAAAATATTGTTCTCAAAATTTTTCCAAAAGCGAGTATAACAACTTAACTTTCTAAGGTAACTCAAAAAAATTACTAAAAAAATTATTTAATAACTAGCTTAAAAACTTCTTTTATATTCTGTCAATACGTCACACAAATTTCATTTGAATATCTGTAAGACTTCTGATCAAAATCTACTTTACAAATTAGGAAAGTGAAAATATTACTTTAATACCACATGCCTTTTGTTTTCAAATTGCAAGAAAGTTGTTGCGTATAACTCGTTACCATTGTAATTTTGACTTATTCTATCAATTCAAAGACAAAGACAAAGCTAGCAATGCAGTTCACCAGTTTAATTATAACTTGATACAAAAAATTTAACTATTCTAAATGTTTCAAAATAATATGTATAAAACAACAGAATAATAACAACGATTTATTTTTTCATGACAAATGTTCGAAATGTCTACCAACAGCTTCAATGCACATAAACACATAAAAGATCCACATAATGGATTACTCACAATAAAAGAAGTTGTTTACGAATTCGGAGTTACATAAAAGCAGCACAAAAAGCTGAAAAACTCGAAATCTAATAATAATCGCTGAACATACATGGGGGTCCATTGGATAGGTATTGGGCCCCTCTACCACTACACCCCATTTGATCCATCAATGCTGGGTCACCCTGTATATGTTTCTCTTTTTTTTAAACGCCAATAAAAGTTTCCTTCTTTTTTTCTTTATTTATTTATTTTAGCAAATTACATAGTTAAATCATATATTAATTTCAATAAAAGTGATTTCGGATGTAAACGGAGTACTTGCTTTGGCAAAAAGACTGTCTATTACAAAACGTGTTACAACACTTATTTGTACTGAAAACAAAGTTAGGTAAAGTTCTGGAATTTTTTAGAAATTAAATGTTAGAGGAGCGAGTACACCCAGAATACAGATTTTAGCAAATAGACTGTCTAAAAAATGTGTTACAAGAGCATGTACTGGAAATGAGTGTGACATTGATATTTTTAAGTCATGCTGATGTTGATATTTCAACTAAACGGCGTCGAATCGGCCGGCGATGAATCGGACGCGGTTAATTTTACGAGTACATTAAGTTTTCATATAAATGTTCATACTATAGATACTGACGATACATTATGTACTTAAAGTTCATGTCCCAAAGAGTTTCCATAGCCTAATTTATAACATTTGTAAAATAGACCACAGCATGTCCCCAGAGCAGTATACCATAGTCCATCGATAATTGGCAAGACTTCACAAGTCTTCAAAGATGATAATAGTCTTCCCAGACACTTCAAGGCTTAGTTCTTCTATAGAATATTCTATTCTATAAGTTCTTCTATATGCACCTTGCAAAGTGGTTGCAAAGGGGATTCGAACTTAACTTTTATGTTGTCTAACTGCGTTTAAAAACTGTGACCTTAAAATCTAACAAATATATTGACTCTATTGACACTCTTTGTTTTAACAGAACAAACCCTGGGGTGTGTTCCAGCACTGCTTCGGTCAAGGTTAATTTTGCTCTACTGTCATTTAAGCTGACATTAGCTCGGAATAGATCGGAATATAACGGGTATGATCAAATCTTGTGCAGATCAAATTATGCTCGAATGGAGTGCTGGAACGGCATGTATCTGCGGTACATAATGCCCTGTTACATTACAAAATGGATAATCTTGCTTTTTTTAGTTACAAGTATTATTTATTTTTATATCATTATAACTAAAAACTATAAAACAAATAAATAATGAAATGTATTACAACGGTAATTACAATAAAAATTCAATTTGAACGCAAAACTGTTGCTCGTTTATTCTAGAGAGCTTATAAAGCTTGCGGGAATTATGCATTTAAATATCAATATTATAAAAGCTTTCAAATATAGAAAAATATTTGAAAGCTTTTATAATATTGATATTAGCCTTTTATAATATTAGATTAGCCTTTTAACGGGAAGGACATTTTTATACCCACGTGCAAATAAAATTTACGATAAATAAGTATGCGACGTGATAATTGCTACTATAACTAAACTTTAGAACTTAACTTGAACTTACCTACAAACAATTTTAATTTGGAAGAACGAAAACACCTCGCATTTAAGTACGCAAAATAAAGTTTAAGAACTCGGAAGAATGCTTCCATTTTATAAGGCGCAAGTCTTAATGAAGTTCAAACATTATTATGTTTTAATGGAAACTAAACAGAAACTAAGTTACCTATAATATTTGTTTTGGCAACATCGTGTCCGCCACTAAACAGTGTAAGGAATAATTTAATAGAACGCCAACACTGAAATTTGTTTCATTACAAATTTTGATGGGCATTAAGGAAAGTAATAAAAACATTTAAAAACACACTTATTAATTGCATAAAGATCATTTAAGATTTTTTTTTAAATTTTCCTATTTTAACGCTTTTTACATTAATGCAAACCGCAACAAAATCGTTGCGTGGTTTAAGAGGAGTCAGCATATATACAGTACAGTACTTTATTCTGGATAAAATGTAGACTATGTCCTTTTCTTATCCCTGACAACGTGTCATGCAAAATTTTGTAATGATCGGTTGAGTAGTTAAGGCGTGAAAAGTAAAAAACAAATAAACTTATTTTCGCATTTGAAATATTTGTTCCATGGCGGCTGTCTCCCGCCAGAATTTATAAACTGTATAAGCTATATTATACCCTGCGGTTTTATACCCTGCTGCGGGTAATTTTTACCCGCAGCAGGGTAACATTAGGCATATACAATCAAGTTTCGACTATTCCCAAAGAAAAATCTCACACATCGGTTGCACAGTTTCTTAATAGTGTGAGTAAACACGTGATTTTTATTTAGTACTAGCGATCCACTCCCGGCTTTATACGGATGCAATTTATTTCTGAAAATTATCTACACAAAACCTTCGTCGTTTATCGCTCTTTCCATTAGTAAAAACCGTATCCAAATCCTTTGGGTCGTTTAGAAGTTACCGGAGACTGAGACAAAAACGGACATCAACTTTATTTTACATGTACAGGCCAGATTGCAATATTTAAAAAAAGGATATCAACTACAATTTACATTCTAGCAGTTTTTACTCAATTTCTCGCAAGGCAGGTTTTTCTATAGTTTTAGTGTGGAACGATGACCCGCAGCAATTTCATATCAATATAGTAATAGATAATTAATTTTTTAACAATCAAATGACTGTAAATGCAATAAGATAACAATCACGAATGTTAAGATATTTTAATATCGTCACTTTTTCAATTTTAATACCATTAAGTACTTGTTATGTTTATCAGTTATCAGTATTTTTCTTAGAACAATAAAGCTAGAAGAGACATAATAATCTGACATAACGCAAGTGCCACTCCACGTAATTCTACTGAGAGTCTCTCGAGAGGAAGAATGGTTAAGAATAAATAAAACATTTATTTGTTTATTGAAACTTGTAGTAATAGAGCAGATATAAAAAAAATATAAAAATAGAACAAATTAGTAACATTTATTGATAATCTGTAACAAACAAAGAAAGAGAGCCGGTTTTATTAGTTGTTTACTCGTTATATTTGGAGTGTCTCTGATAATTGAAAAATTCATTCAATTCTTGAAAGTACTTCATTTAATGCTATATTTTAGTAGTGGCAGGGCACACTGCGTTTCGCAGGCATTTGGGCAGCCCGTCTGGCGGCAGAAACCACACCCTTACAATGACCACCGTGCAATTATAGCATGTGTACTGTTGTGTGTCGGTGAGTGAATAAGGATTGCCAGAGCCCATTTCCCTAACCCTATCTATTCCTTATCCTTCCCGACTATAATCTGTAGCGCACTTGTAGCATCTGTGGCGAGGTCTAGGACAATTCACGGCTGGCCGATTCATCGCCAACCTTTCATCGCTGCCATTTCGTCGCTGGCTGTTTCATCGCCGGCCGATTCAACGCTGGCCATGTCATCGCCGTTTATAGCATCACTTAAAAAATAAATGTTACAGACCTATTGCACTAGCAAGTACAATAGGTTTTGCAACAGTTTTTTGCCAAAACAAGTACTCTGTTTATTAAATAATATCAATTAAATATTATTAAATATTATCAATTCAAATTAACTATATTATTTGCTAAAATAAAACTAAAGTATTTTATGAAAATTTAGGTCTTTTCTAACGATAACATCTGGTAGTAATTATTTTGCTTTCTATAATACTGCGCATGATAAAAAATAGACCAAAACGAACGGCGATGAAATGACCGGCGATGAATCGGCCGGCGTTGAAATGGCTTGGCGAAGAATCGGCGGAATAAAACGGAGGCGGAGAATCAGCGGCTATGAATCGTCCCATCCTATCCGTAGCGTTGGTTATTAATAGGCGACAGTTGCCACCTACCATCAAGTGGACCGTCAACCTTTCTGTCGAACTTTACATAAAAAAGTATACAACTAAGTGGTCCAATTGCACCTGAGCAAATCCGGGTGTCGCATTGATTTTATATAAAAATAAAACCATATAAAACCTTAGCCTTTACTTAGCCTAAACCTTTCACTTTAGCCTGGATGATCATCGTTCTGAATGATCTGATTTATTTCATCAAGCTATGTTTTGCGCCAAATTTCAATTCCATTTACCAAAGCAAACACGAATGCATTTCGTAGTATCGTGTTTGCATTTCATTTTGTTAACGAAACCATTTGTACGAGTGTTCGCATCATTACATGGCACGTACAGGGCACCTGTGCATTGGGGAGAATAATAATTGCTATAGTGATTATATTACTACTTCATCATGAGTTTATAGTGAACATTTAAACAACTGTCACAATTAAAGTCAACGTGAAATAGCAGCACGTGTGCTGTTGTGTTTCGGTGAGTGAGTTAGGATGCCATTTTCCTATCCAATCCCTTATCCTTAATCCTACAGTAGTCGGTAGCGCACTTGCAGCAACTGTGGCGTTGCTTGTATTATTGGCGACGGTTGCCACCTAACATTAAGAGGACCGAATAACACGATTTCACCATTTCTCTAAATAATTAAGAGATTCGATCAATTCCAATACCTATGACATTAATTATGTGTAATGCAATTATAAATAACTAGCAATTTGTACCAGGGCTTCATATGGATGCAAATTTTTCTGCAAATTATATGCGAAGACCTTTCTCCTTTATTCCTCTTTCCATTAGTGAAAACCGTATCAAAATCCGTTGGGAGGTTTAGAAGAAGTACTACTAAGAGAAAAGAACAATACTGATTAACACCATTGAACACAAAAATCATAGCAATAATCTTAAAATATTCATTTTTTCCATCATTTCAATAAACCAATTTTTTGAAAAAATAAAAAAAAATTGGCAAATTAAATTAGATAAATGATAGAATTTCGTTATTTTAACATCTTTCGACATTTGATTAAATCACTTAGTGATTTGACCAGCATCACCTAAAGAACTCATATTTGTATTATTATTTACAGAAAGAAAATTCTTCGATAAAAAAAGTTCCCATTTCTTTATCCCTATCCCTATCCCTTACTAATCTCTTACCTTTATTCCTAGTATGGTCGGCAGCGCAATGCAGCATTTGTGGCGTTACTTGTGTTATTTTATCATCAAATGGACTAACACAAATATCTATTTTGTAAAATAACTGTTATACCTAGATGTTGTCGTGAAAATAACCTTTTTTTTTACTCATAGTACCTACTTATAGTTTTTAATAAACAAACACGCTGTATTCATATCAAATCCTAGCGAACAAAGTCCACTTCACTCTCATCACTTGAAGGTTTCTTTTGTTTGTCGAGTCTAATATTACTCGATCTTATGTTTGAAGAACGCTGAACCAAACTTTTATATTGTATTAGGATGTTTTTATTATATTATATTATATTATATTTATATGTATTGGATACAAATTATTATTTACTTTTCCTGGGTATTTTATGTACTACAATTTATTATTTATCTAATATTGAATTTTTAAGATTCAATTACTAAACTGCAAGAAATAAGCTATTTAGTATAAGAACAGATTTAGTAGTGTCATTAGGTCAGCTCGTCTGGCGGCAGTAACTACCCCCTTACAGAAGACCACCGTGAAATAACAGCACGTGTGCTTTTATGTTTCGTTGAGTGAAGTAAGGGATGCCAGAACCCATTTCCCATCCCTTTCAAAGTCCTTTTTAATCCTGCTATGGTCGACAGAGCTATTGCAGCACCTGTGGTTTTGCTTGTGTTATAGGCGACGTTAGCCATCGACCACCAGGTGAAGCATCAGCCTATCTGACGACCTTTATATGGAATACTATGTGCTTTTCACACGGGACTTCGTCCGCGTCTTTTTTTCTTAGATATTTAAACATTTATTGCTCATATAATTTTATCGGGCATTGGATATTTTATATTTAAAAAAATGAAAGATCCTAATTAAGGTGTGATTTTGTATGGAGGTAATGGAGGGGATTGAATGGGGGGTAGCTCCTGGCCGATGGACCTCGGAGAGAGATGGTTTTTGAGGAGCTACGGGGATTCAAAGTTTCCAAAAAAGTTGTATGAAGTGTAAAAAAATGTATGAGCGGGATGGGGATAAGTCGCAATTTGGTAACCCCGATGATTATGACATTTTTACCAAGTCCGTGTACCGAGGGTTCCGATTTATATGGTACTCCCCTTCTCCCCGCGACTCTTCTGCGAAATTAGAGTCAGTGAGTGATGAGTTATTGTATTTGTTAAGAGTTTCAAACTATTAGTTTTCTACACAAACGTCTAGGGTTACTTTTGTTTCAATAAACAATAAATTCTTTGATTACTTTTCTTACAAAAGTCAAATTTATGTAAGATAAATTAACATGCTGTTTTTTTAAACTTTGTTTTATTTTAATTACTTTTAATTTCAGTATTAAATAAGTATAATTTTAAATTTAACTATGATCAAACCAAATATTATTAAAGATAACACAGATTTAAGTTAATAAATTTATATATGTATAAGACTATTTCAGAGTTTTAAATAAATAGACTTGCGTTGCTCTGTAAACAAAGTTTAATATTTTAATATTTACACAAAATCGAATATTTACATGATATACATAAGAAAATAAAATAAAATAATTTACCTGTAAACAAAGAAACGACATTTAAAGTCTATTATTCATATAAGTATATTATTTACACATTTCTTTATTGTTATAAATTTATTGATTATTGATTATATTTAATGACAATTAAGACAATGACAAACGCTTTTCTTGTTGGCTGCCACCATTACATAGGTACCTACCTCTATGAAGTATTGATACTTCATAGAACTTATATAGTAAGAATATAATTATTGAAATGAAAGAAACATATAAAGTTTCTTTACATCTCCCTTCCCAAAAAAAAAAAAAATATCCTATTTTTTTTATTTATCTACAATTATGGATAATTAAAACTAAACCTAAATTTTACATTATATGAAATTCTATTATTTCAAGTTTTACGTAAGTATTGGTATAAGTTTTGTAATATTAAAGAGATTTGACTCCAACTTTTTATGACCTGTATTAATTCTGTATATTGAACTTGATATCTTTTCAATAATTTTAAATGGACCAATCTTCAATTCATCTAATTTATTTCTGTTCAGTTTGTTCCCATTTTCTACATATACCATATCCCCTGTATTAAAATTAAATTGACTTCTATTTTTATCAAATATTTCTTTATTGTAGTTATGTGATTTTATTGAATTTTTAAATGCTATTTTTTTGTCTCTAATCCATTCAACCTCTGTTTTATCTCTTTTTAGTTCGTTAGGCAAAAAGGAAACATCTGTACCACACAACAGGTATTTTGGTGCAAAACCAGTAACTGTATGTACCGTATTATTATATTTATTTACACAGTCATGAGCAATGGTTGTCCATGCCATTTTGTTACTTTTTTCGTTTATTTTACATCTTATTTTGTTAACAAGCGTTTGATTAAGTCTTTCATTTAAGCCGTTCGAAAACGGGGCATTTACCGCAGTGAAAATTACTGGTATTGATTTTTCATTTAAAATGCTTTGAACTCTTTTGAGTTGATTCCCGGGTATTGATCGGTGAGAAGCATTCCGATTGTATCAGAATCTGTTACGTTACTGATTAGTTTAATAAAATCATTAGCATTTTGTGTTTTTGATGTAACAATATAAGCATATCGTGTAAAGTGGTCCACTAGAAGGTGTAAATATTTTTTCGTTGATCTTGAGCCACCAAAACCTCCTATCGTGTCTAATGAGACTATTTCAAAGGGTTTTGTGGCAGGACCTAAATGTGACATTAAACCATACTTATCCTGTCCTCTTGTTTTATTTTTTATACATATCTCACAACTTTTACAATGTCTTTTTATGTTCGTTGTTAAATTTTTTGCTGTATATAATGTACTAATTTGGTTTTGCATTTGTTTTACACCTAAGTGACACATGTTTTCATGTACATCTCTAATAAGTTTTTTACTGAAATCTTCTGATAAAATAATTTTTTCACGTTTTCTAACTTTTTTATAATAGACATTGTGTCTAGATATTAATTTTGACTTATTATTTTGTATGTTCTCATTTTTTTCCTGATCCGTGACGATTTCATTCAACTTTATCATGTTTACAATTTTCAATTGTTCATCTGTATCCTCACTTGCATCCAATACTGGGTTCCTACTTAAACAATCTGCTTCTATATTTTCTTTTCCCGGAGCGTATTTAATTTTAAAATCATACTGTGATAAGTAATATGTCAAATCTCCTAATTCCTCATCTGTCCTAGACTTAATATTTAAATTTTCTAACGGTTTATGGTCTGAGTAAACTGTAAACGACTTACCTATTAGCCAGTATTGCCAATATCTTATTGCTTCTTTAATAGCTAAACATTCTAAATAGATTGCCTTTTTTTCTTTTGCACTTGATTTAATTTTTTTGAGAAGTACGCAACTGGCTTATCTTTTCCATTTGGTTGCGTTTGCTTTAATACTGCCCCAATACCTTCTAAAGATGCATCTGTGAAAATTTTTACGGGCAAATTCTGATCATATATTTCTAAGATCGGTTGTGAACACAACAAGTTTTTAATATCTTCAAAAGATTTTTGACAATTTGCAGACCAAATAAACTTTTGATTTTTTCTCAGTAAATTATGAAGAGGTTCTAAAATTACCGCACTTTTTGGTATATACTCATGATAGAAGTTAATTTTTCCCAGAAATTGTCTAACATTTTTCTGAGTTTTCGGTATTGGGAAATCTTTTATTGAAACTAAATTATCTCTTACTGGTCGTACTGTATTGTTATGTATTATATGACCGAGATATTTTACTGAATCTGAAGCAAAAGTACATTTTGTAAATTTTAGTCTAAAACCTTCTTTTTTTATAGCTTCTAGCAATTGTGTTAGATGGTTAATGTGCTCCGAAAAAGATTTAGAAAATACTAAGATATCATCAATATAATTAACTGCAAAATCAGTAAGCTTATGCTTTTTTAAAATGTTACCTAGTATCCTCTGAAAAATAGCGGGCGATGTCTTTAAACCGAAAGGCAAACACGTCCATTGATAATGTCCTTCTTGCGTTACAAAAGCAGTTTTCTTCCTATCTTCTATTCTCAGTGGGATTGACCAGAAGGCTGAATTGATGTCCAGTGTTGTAAAATATGTTGAGTTTCTTGTCTTAATCACTAGGTCGTTGATCAATGGAAATGGTTGAGCTTGAGGTACTACTATTTTGTTTAGATCTCTAAAATCTATACATAATCTTGATTTTCTGTTGTCTTCTTTCTTAAAAGCCAAAGTTACTGGTGCTGCAAATGGACTATAAGATTCTTCTATCAGATTTCTGTCAAGTAACTTTGCTATTTGTGTTTCTATTTCTTTTTTGTCTTCAATTGAACATCTATAAGGCCTTTTACTACAATATTTGTCCATGAATAGATCAATACGTGCTTCATATTCTTTGACAGTGCCAATGTCATATTTGTCCTTTGCAAAGATTGATTTGTAAGTGTCTATTAGTTTGTATATTTCTGACTTTTGTTGAGTATTTAAATTCCACATACTTATTTTGAAATCTTCTTCATTTATGTGTTCATTGAAATTTATTGAACAAGGGTCCGTTTTATTGTTCACATACTTAGAAATGCAGTTTTTATCGTCATCCTTATTCATGGAATCTTTTTCTTCTTCTACTTCTATTTCTCCTCTTTTTTGTGTTATTTTCAAATTCTCATCTTGAACCAGTCTAAATTGTTTTATGATATCCAGTCCAATTAGAAAATCATATTTAAAACCTTCTTCATCAATTATATACACATCAGCGTTTTCTTCAATATCAAAAATCTTTATTTTAATAGTTGTCAAACCAATTGTCCTTTTAACACCATTAATTGTGATTAAATTATCACTTTTTGAATCTTTCTCTCCTTCTCCTTTCAATCTTATTAATTTGGAATTTATTATTGAAACATTTGAGCCTGAATCATATATTCCAAATATTTCTAATTGTGTATTTAATAATAGTTTGACTTTAATTAATGGTGTTATTATTCGTTTTTTGTATCATTATAGAGTTCAACATCAATCACTGAATTGTTTATCATTTTACTATTGTTTCTTTTATATTTGTTATTATATTCCTCTGTTTGTTTGAACCAGCACTTTTCTTCAGGGTGGAATCTAATGCCCTTATTCAAATTTTCACAATTTTTACAAGGATTTATTTTATCCGATTTTCCTTTATAATAATTTATCTTATTCTTGCTGAAATTATTTTTTTTCGTTACATATTCATGTTTTCCAATTTCATTGTAAAGGTTTGCTGTTGATTTTACAGTTTCTTTATCAATTTTATGCATTATGTATTCTGGTAATCCCATTACAATAAGATTTATCATTGTTTGGGTGTCGATGTATTTGTTGACCTCTAATAACAGTCTTTCCTTCTTTGTGGCGTATTCCAGTAACGATCCAGCTTGAAATCTAAATGTAAATGCATATTTGACTTGGGACCAACCTTTATTTCCATATGTTTCACAAAAGTTCTCCTTCCACACTGTCCATTCAGAGTTCACTGTAAATTTTATTAACATACTGCTATACCAATCTAGGCTCTGTTTATCTAGGAGATATTTTAAAATCTCAATTTTCTCGTCATCCTGTAGAATATTGAATCTTTCACATTCCTTCTCGAAGTCTTTAATCCATTGGTTTGCATTAGATATTTTATTTGAAAATTTTTCCACCATAAATCTTTCAGCAATCTTTCCTATGTATTTTTCCTCTGGTGAATAGCTATTAGGCTTATTTTGAAAAGGGATTGTTCCTCCTGTAATCTCTTTTAAATACTGGTCACCAAACTGTAAGTTTTCACCTTCATCCAGATATATTTTCCTCAAATCCGTATTTAGAGGTATCCATACTGTGCGTGTCTGGTGTCTTTTTTTAAGCGAATTTTTTATTTTTGTAAATACGTCCGAAGATATTATGGCGGTGTGCTTACTTACGGGTTTTAACTCATCTGGGACCTCAAAAACACACCCGTTTGGTGTCTCAATAGAGGTTATGCATATCACATTCGTTTTTCCGTCAGTTGACCCCAATACTACAAATTTAAATCGTAGTCTTTCCATTTTTCTTGATTTTAACTAGAAATGTCGTTTTATAAGACTATTTCAGAGTTTTAAATAAATAGACTTGCGTTGCTCTGTAAACAAAGTTTAATATTTTAATATTTACACAAAATCGAATATTTACATGATATACATAAGAAAATAAAATAAAATAATTTACCTGTAAACAAAGAAACGACATTTAAAGTCTATTATTCATATAAGTATATTATTTACACATTTCTTTATTGTTATAAATTTATTGATTATTGATTATATTTAATGACAATTAAGACAATGACAAACGCTTTTCTTGTTGGCTGCCACCATTACATAGGTACCTACCTCTATGAAGTATTGATACTTCATAGAACTTATATAGTAAGAATATAATTATTGAAATGAAAGAAACATATAAAGTTTCTTTACATATGGATATAGAAATATGTCTGAAAAAAAAATTTTGACTCTCTATTTCTATATCTCCGTAAATATTATATTATATATTAATGAAATGGTTTTATTCCTACTACTTACTAATTGGAATCTAAATAACATGTCCATATTATTCAGACCAATTTGATAAAAGTATGATTGAATAATGCTTTTCGATAAGTTTAAACTTTAAGATAAAGATCACGATACGCACCTTGATAATTTCTTAACAATTCAATCTATTTAATTATAAAAGGAAAATGTTTCAAATTCCCGTTATTTGCCTTTAGCTAGAAACTGTTTTGTAATTTTTTAAGGAGCGTTTTCCGGTCCCGTATTGCTAAATTAATATTTTTGCCTTTAAAGCCTCAAGGTGGGAGAGCGTCTTACATAGCGAACAGAATTCACTTCGTTTGAGTAATTCTCTTTACGACAAATCAGACACAAATGTCATTGATCAGCACGGTGCGGTGTAAAGTGGCTGAAGATGTTTTTTTTTTTTTTTTTTTTTGTATTCCGGGACAAAATCATGTATGAAATCGATATCTTTAACGTTAGCCTAGGTCTGGATGTACTTTGTTTCATTCCTTGTCCATTGTATGTTGAGCATAGTGTTGGAGCATTATTATTAAAATATTTTTTTTATATTATTAAAGGTGACAGACAGACTGACGTACTTGATGGTAGGTGGTTACCGTCGCCTAACGACACAAGCAACACCAGGGTGGGTACATGTGCGCTGCTGACCTTGCAGGAATTTGTTTACTGCTCGCTTGAAGAACCCCATATTGAGCTAGATGGAAACACCTTAGAAGGGAGACTGTTCCAAAGATCGCGCGTCCGTGGGATAAAGTTTCTACTCATCCGAACTGTGCGCAGCGGCACTTTATCCAAGAAATGCGGATGAAGTTCGCATCTATGACGCGCAGTGCGGTGGTAAAAGTACTAGTAGGTATATGGTGCCTAAATTTATCCAACCTTTTATTTTGAACGTTTGGAAATCCTTATGGATAATAGAAAGCGTAGGGGACGCTGGCGGGCTATGCCGGACTTCTACCGGCTAAAATCCAAACGAATTCTAGCGCGGCTTTAGATGGGCGGTATTACTGGAATATCCAGCGCGGGGAGGGCTACGCCACTGCTGTCGGAACCTCGGCGTACCCGAAAGTGTAAGTACGCCACTTTCTATCTGTTTCTCCGATAACTTCTTCTGAGCCAATCAACAAATTTTGATATGGTTCTCACTAATGGAAATACGAGAAAGGTTTGTGTACCTATATGATTAAAAAAAAATCCGTGCGAAACTAGGGGCAAGTCGTTAGTAAAATAATAAAACTAAATCTTATTAGTTGCTTTCTGAATTAGCTATGTTAATTCTGAACATCGCTCAACAATTTCAAATTCGAAAAACCGTATATACCTAACCGTGTTTAATTTAAGAGCTTTCAAATCGAATTCTTTTAAAAACGCTATTGCGGAAATATTACGTTTTACGTTTTGGTAAAAGCACGAAAGTCACGGCATCACGCGTACGGGTAGACCTATTTTAATTCGGTTTTCACTAATGGAAAGAGGGATAAACGGGGAATGTTCATATATATAAAAATTGCACCACGGGCGAAGCCGGGGCGGGCCGCTTGTCAATTATAAAAATTATAATTGTATAAATTGAAATATACTATATAACAATAAATTTAATTTTACCCATATTAGTTTTGTTCACATTATACATGTAATGTATACTCTTTTTCAATGTATGTAATTTAATGTAATTTATGTCAGAAATTGTAGGAGGATATGAGTTTCTCAGTACGTTAGATGCAATTTCACAGTACTGATTTCAGTAGGCCGTGGTTTCGACAGATTCAGTTACCGAATAATATTTTATAAATACGAAAATAATGCTGAAAAAATTTTCGCCAAAGAAATTTTTGTGTCGATTTTCACTTCATACAGGATGCTTAAGTATTGCTTTATTATTTATAGTGAGTGAATTATTTCTATCAAGTTTCCTATTAACTTCTCACCCATAATAGTTGTTCAAACAACCTACGTCTGTTTGAAGAGATTAATCGATTTGAGATTTATAAATGCTAAATTAGACAAGGATTTAAGATATTACCCGTCTTATTATAATGTAACCGTTTATCTAATATATAAAATTATCGCGTCACATTGTTTGTAACAAAACTCCTCCGAAATGGCTGGACCGACTCTTATGATATTTTTTTTAAATTTGCTAGGTATGAGAATAGGTCATAAAGTATTTTTCACCCTCCTGCCTCCAGCCCCCGTTTTTATAATCGCGATTTTAGTATTTTTGTATGAAGAATATTCTAATAATTTAACCGTCGTCGTCGTTCATTGACGTGAAGTGACGAGTCACTTTAACATATGGTTTGAAAATAAAATTGGACTCTTGAGGACAGTTACACGTAAAAGAACGTTTGATTATTATATTTATACCATCCCAAAACCACACCTGTTACTTAATATTTTTAAAGCTTCGTTACAATTGAGCTAACTTTATACCTTGGTTATCACAACAAAGAAATTTTTCTTCCAGTTTGTCCAAGCAATCGCAATTATAACAGGAATCGTCAGAGCTGTTAACATAAGGTCTATTAAAACATATGTAACCTCAATACAGTTGTGGAGAGATGCATATGGCATGAGCGTCACTTTGATCCTGGCGTCTGTTGTGACTTTCTTTATAAACCTTTGGTTTATTTGGGGTGTCAAGAAGGTAGGTAAAATAATAAACTTATATTATAAACTGTTGTCCCTACAAGTACCACCCATTTATCACAAAAAATGAATTCGTGGCAATAATTCGTTGAAAAAAGTGTGCAAAGAATCAACTACTCCGACCCCCGCCTCCCCAACTAGAGATGGTAGTATATATTCGTGCCCCACAATTGCGCTAAGCGCAACTCAAGGCGCATTTGGCCGCCAGTTTGTATTTGCACGTTTTGGAGTAAATATTATAAAAAAAAACTATTGAAATACCTCATGGTGCTGTGATTTGTTCTAATAATAAAAGTAAAAACGTGAATAAGCAAAATTCTGGTGTAAGTAATTAAATGCAATTTTTAGGTTTTTAAAAAACCTAAAATCAGCGGCAACGCCTCCTGACAGGCTGAATTTGTATGAAAAGCGTTAACCATTACCGTCTCTAGTAGAGGGTGGCGCAGCGATTCTTTGCTCTATGGTCTAAATTTTAATAAGAAAATATTAAGTAAATTTCTAAATAAACAATAGATTATCCTTTACATTTTGGTATATGGCTGTACATTGTACAAAGTACAATGTGCATCATCGCACACTGCCGACATAAATTTTAAAAACCTTATTATTAGAAAAGCGTATTATGAAAGGGTTAATTCATATTAGTCCACATACAACGTTCATAGAAATAAAAAAAATCGCTTACCATCTGTAAAGTGATTTTTGTGAATAATTGTTCTAATCATACAAAGATTTTTGAGGTAAAAACTATGATTAACGCAGTTAGCTGCTTTCAGGGTAAATCATCAGTAATTTTAAGCTGGATCGTTATTATGGGTGTTTGGTTGGCCCAGATCTCTTGTTTACTCATTGTGATGATCTGCATCTACAGTGAAGATGTGACTCTGTTAACTTGGCTGTGTGCACTTATTTTTGGACTAATCTGCATAGGTAGGTTTCGGTTCCATTATTTTTTATCTTGAACATGGTAAAAATCAATCCTCTGTAGGACCATCAGATAAGTTAGTAGAAAATAAGACCTGTGGTTACAGGAGACCATCGTGAAATAGCATGTCTGCTGTATTGTGTTTCAGTGAGTGAGTAAGGGATGCCAGATCCCATTTCCTTATCCCTTCCTAAACCCTCGTTCTTAAATCTACTAAGGTCGGCAGCTCATTTGTAGCTCCTGTGACGTTGCTTATGTTGATAGGCGGCGGTAGCCACCTACCATCAAGCAGGCGCGGATACAGAAATTTTTTAAGGGGGGGGCGCTAAAAGATATCTTGAGTTAATATATGGATGTACCTACTAACAAATCATGCAAAGCTTCAGAAAACTTTATTGAAACCGTTTTGAAGACAATAATTACAATCAACCAAATAAAAAATACACATAAAATTACAATACAAAGTAACAATTTGCTCTCATTTCTTTATACGACAAATTCCATGCATCTATTCTTCCTGGCAAATTGGTTAATTACATCGTCGACAGGACAATCGATATCAAGGTGAGTGTTCAACAGAGCTAAACCATTAAGTCGATCCTCTTTCATTGTCGACCTCAGCCATGTCTTTCTTTGTACGCCGTAATGCATGTTGAAAAACTTCTCTCTACTGAAGCAATAGATATAAGTAGGTAGACAAGCAAATATTTTGCAAATACTTGCTTCCTATGCCAGTACAATTATTCGACTGACGCGGGAGGCGCAGGCGGCGAGGAACGCTCTCCGCTTGCCGTGAACCACGCTTGGCGCTGGACCGCCTGCGTCAGGGGGGGGGGGGGGGGGGGGGGCGCCCCCTGCGCCCCCCATATGTATGCCATCAAGTCAAGTCCCGCGCCTGCCATCAAGGGGACCATTTGATGACCTTTTTATATTAGAAAACATATATGTTTCAGGTATTCTCTCATATTGTTTGCTTGTCGGATACGGTTATTGGTTGGAGTTGAAATCAGCAAATAATTTACGTATAGAAAACTAGCCATTTATTTTGTTAAAATTTATTATACATAATAATTAAAATTATATAATTTTATTAAAATACAATTTGTTTTACAAACCTCAAAACAAAAAATACGAGTAAATTGTTACCTTTGCGAATGTCACGCAAGTACCATTCTATGTTTAGAGAAGCCTGATGAAGGCGTGCCTTTATCAGGTTTCATCCACCATCAGGGCAATACTTGATATTCACATTACATATACTATTAAGCGTGTATGATTTTTCTATATTTGACATTGGTCTTTATTGTAGTGACAGAACATATAAGTATTAGAATATTCAGTATTGCAATCCGAGAAAATGTTTTCAAGTAAGTATCTTCGGAGCACCTTTTGTTAATTGTTTCCGATATGTATTTACAACTAGTATGAAATATATTGTTACTGAAAAAAAAAAATAACGTCTTCAGAGAACAAATTAGGGGCTATAATTTCGACGGTTTTATGTATGTTTTGCCCATGGAGAACTTTGTTATAACAATAGCTACTACAGGTGCGACTTCGAAGACATCGCCATATATGTGATATAAGATATAATTTATTACCTATAATAGAACAATAATCTGTCTGATAATATGTACTACGCTGTGTCACCATATTACGCTCCTCTGTTGAGCATAGGCCTTCCTTCTGTTTAAGATTGTATACAGGTATATATTACGACGCCCGCCCAATGCCATAGCCATAGTTATCAGGCAGCTGATAGTCCACTTGGTATTAAATGGTTACGGTCGTCTATTAACACTAGCAACGCCATTAGAGGATCAAGGATAAGGGATAAAATGGCGAACTCTGGTATCTCTTACTCATTCACGGAAACACAACAACGCATGCCCTGTTACTTCATTGTCTCCTGTAAGAGTGTGCTTGCCATCGTCTAACGGGCTACCCCATTGATAATTACATATCGCATTGGCGCCCAAACTATAACTGTGAAGAAAACGATAATAAGCGTTTATCACTGCTTATTATCGTTGTTTGGTTCAGCTGCGTCCAATTAACAACAAAAGTATAAGAATAAGAAGCACAATAAGAAGCAAACGTGCTAAAGAAAACTTTTTTTAAATGGGTTTGTGCTTGACCAGCATCTATCCATGTATAATATCCATCTATGCCTGTTCACTCGAACCTTGAAAAGATTTGGGTTGTATAAGCTCAGAAATACAGACGCCGGCAGGGAGTTCCAATCCTTAATAGTGCGCATTATAAAAGATGTTTTAAAGCGCTTGGTCCGAATTAGAATAATTTCGACAAGGTGAGGATTGTAACCAGCCGTACGTCTGCATGTCCGATAGAAGAAAGGGGAAGGAGGTATGATTTCATGTAGCTCCCGAGCATCCGCACTACATCTTATAGAATAAACACAGGCAATTTTGCGTTTATGTGCCAGGCTCTGCAGCTTAGTTTTTATTATTTAGTTTAATGAGTCTCCTAGCTCTGCGATCCACCGAGTCGAGTGCGGCAAGTTGGTATTTTTCTGAGTCATCCCAAAGGTGACAGCAATACTCCTTGCAAGATCGGACTTGTGCCTTGTACAAAGAGAGGAGCTGTCCAGGTGTGAATTTAGGATGCCCAGCTTTTTGGCCGCTGTTTGGGCTTTGGACTCGATAGAAGTGCCGAAGTTGAGATTTAAGCATAACTTCATACCGAGAAGCTCGAGATCATTGGCCACAGTTCGTTGGCCTCGGAAAGTTGGAGACAAGTCGCCGAGAACAAACACGCTTACTTTTTGGTGGCGTTAACACTAACGCCACCAAAAAGTGTTCAAAAAGTGTTATTTTAAAAGTGTAAAAAGAAGATGAATAGAGAGTTCACTCACATATGTACCAAAGTATTCCTAATATAACGGTAAACACTCTGTTCCTCTGACGTCTCGAGGTGAACACCAGCACAAGGAGAGTCATCATCATTAACATTAGTAGTACAAATATCACTGCGTACCAGACCCATACAGAGACGAGTAACGAATCATTCTGGAAGAATATTTCATTGCTTTTAAAAACACAATATGAACTTTATTTATGTCTGTGAAAAGTTATAAAAGCTCTGTTCTAGGGTTCCGGTAGGGTAAACATTGAAAATGAACTTTTCAAAGTTAGCTCTGGTCTGGAAGTGGAAAATAGTGACAGCGGGCACACTTCGTTTCGCAATCATTCGGGCAGCCCGTCTGGCGGCTATAACCATCCCCTTACAGAAGACCACCGTGAAATAACAGCACATTTGCTCTTATGTTTCGGTGAGTGAATAAGGATGCCAGAGCCCATTTTCCTATCCTTAATTCTTAAACTAATATAGGCGTTGGTGTACTGTTACTTCGGTGGTATTTCCATGATTCATTTGGATAAATTATCGTCGTCGTCATCATTATGAATTGTATTTAACTCATGTTTGCCTAAGGATGCCCGAATCTCGTGGTAGGTCACCTGCCTGTCTGTTTTTTTTTTTTCGATTATATGGCTCACAAAATCTATGTTATTGTTGCCCACAACGGTGAACCGACGACCATCGCAAAATTCGTCCCCAAGATTGACACAAACGCGTTTGAATATTTTTGAATTTTGTGTACAGTCAGCGTCAGAAGTAGATGAGCATCTGAAGTAGGCAAATAATTGTTGGCATTTAATTTTTCAGTAACATCTACACAACAACAGTTTCAAATTGATATGAGCTTCTTTGAATTCAAATAGATCTAAACACTCATATGTCATATATTTCTTTACAAACCGAAAGTCTTTTTTATGTATACAATACGATTGCCAAAGGTATCTAAGCACGGAAATCTTCAATTAGATCTCAACAATTATTAGGAATAAACTTTCACCTCTTTGTATTAAGGTTCATATTTAACTGGTGGCAATAATCTCCTACTTACATTATCTTTCATATTACGCTTGAATGACATCAGTGAGGAATCATAATCCTACTAATATTATAAACGCGAAAGTTTGTAAGTATGGATGGATGGATGGATGTTTGTTACTCTTTCACGTAAAAACTACTGAATGGATTTTAATGAAACTTTACAATAATATAGCTTATACATCAGAATAACACATAGGCTACAATTTATAAAGAAATGCTTGTAATAAATAATAATAAATCATTTTTTCAGGTTTCAGTTTTAGAATCTTTATTTATTCGATATTCGATGTAAGTTTTTTACAAAACATTTATCTTCCTCGAATTTTATTTTTTATATTTTTTATTTTATCTTTCACATTTTATATAGGTAATTATAAACTTCCACAAATGCTGCTTCTAGGGGGAAGACTTTTAAGTATATAGCTATAAATGTATGTACTGGAAATAGAGAATGCAACGGTAGTTTGAAACAAATTTATCTAAATCATATACAACATTTAAATCTTACTGAGGCGACAGATAAGTATTATTAGTATAATGTTGAGGCCAGAGTTTGATCCCGGGCTCTGGTATTCATATGCATATTATTATTAAAATATTCAATCCTATCCTGTAAAATTATGTTTCAAGTAATATCATGTTAAATCGTGAGAATAATAAGTAGACAGAGTTTCGTATGTCTAAGTCACAAAGACATTGTCCGGCACAAAATGAAAACTCTTGAAAAGAGATAAGTTTAGTATACGTCTATGTGCCTGTTGTCCTATGTATGTATTTTAATTGAAATATGCAAAAAGAGTATTTAATCCACCTATTATGATGCATTTATACAACCTCCTTAGTATAACAGTAATTTGCTTTTAATTTTGAAATCTGTCAATAAGCAATGTGAAACTTGAAGAATATTTTATTTTTTGAATTGCCTTTTTAAGTGAAGCAATATATTCGATTGAAAAAATTAACTAATTACATTATTCAATAACGTCGCGCAAATATGTATCGAATTGACAACCGTACCAAAGAGAAAATTATAGAAATGAGAAATACAGGTTTATCAGTGACTGATATTTCTGATGAACTAGGAATAACTGTAAGTAGTCATAACGGCGCCGTCACTGTTCAAGTTCCATTATTTACTTAGTACCCTGCGGCTAATATTGTTAAAATTTTCCAGAGGAATACAGTCTATCTTTGGCTGGATAGGTGGCGACACGCTGGCAATTTAAATTGCCATGTTACAACTGGCCGACCTCGAAGCACAAGTCACAATCAAGACAACAGAATTGTTCAAAGGGCACTAGATGAAAGATTCATCAATACGACATCAATACGATCAATAAGTGGCTACCGAGTTTCAAATATCTTCCAGCACTGTAAGAAGGCGTCTCAAAAAACGTGGCATTAATTTCAGAGTTCCGGCTAGGAAACCAGTTTTAAATGATAGGCACAAAATGCTCCGTTTGCAATTTGCAGCCAGATACCTGAACTTTGATTTTAGCAACGTCATTTTTATGGACGAAAAAGTTTTTGTTCTTCTGACAACGGCCGGGTCAGTTTATGGAGAATTAATAACACAAGATATGACGAAAGGAATATTGTTCCCGATCGTCGTAGTGGCCGAATAAGCAATGCATATTGGGGTTGGATGTCAAAGAACGGTCCAGGAGAATTAGTACCCATTTCAGGACGAATGAATGCAACTGATTATAGAGAAATTCTTGAACATTCTTTTTTGCCAACCGCTCAAATTGTATATCCAAACCAAAACATTCAGTTTATTCAAGATGGCAGTTCTATACATAATTCCCGAATAGTACAAAACTGGATCGTTGAGAATAACCGCGAAATAACTTTAATAAAACTACCTCCAAAAAGCCCGGATCTCAACCCAATTGAAAATTTGTGGGGGAAAATGGTTCAAGAATGGGACAACACCCAACCAAGAACGCGACAAAACTTGGACAGACAAGTTAATGATGTATGGGAATCTTTTAGAGGTCGACAAATTTGCGAGAATTTAGTGACCTCTATGCGGAAGCGTCTACAGGACGTACTCAATGCTGCAGGAGGGTATACGCAATACTGAGTTACTTTTTACTTGTTTCTTTTCTCAGGTTTTAATAGCTACATTTATAGTCACCTGATTAATTATTGTTAAAATGCGATAGATTGGAATAATAATCTATTTCTGGGGGATTTTCAGGTCTATTCAACATAGTTTAACTAATTTTGTTTTGCCGTAGAACTAAGTGGAATTTTTTTCAACATAATAATAATAATATTTATTTTCGATCATGGGTATTGTACCTGAGATAATATTTTTATTATTCCGCTCCTACATGAACTAACCGACAATCATTCGGTGTAAAAATTACCAATAACTTAAAACTATTCAAACCCACTATTAGCTATCTACACACAAATAATAATATCTAAAAATTAAACTTTGCAAATGTATTATATTATTTTATTTTCGAGGGAAATAGCTACTTTCTTTTATCTATGTATGAACACTTTTATTTTATTCATTTATAAGTTATTTATTTATATTAGCAATCTACCCTCGAGGAAATTTTATAGTAATATTTGTCTAGTAGAATTTTTTTAAGTTTAGTTCTGAATAAATGTATAGGTAGAAAATAGTTTTTGTTTTGGAAGGGTGTAAACAAAGTCTATCCCCGTTTCGCCGATTTCGAGATACTTTTTGGTTTAAGGTCGAAAATAAATGCATATTATTTTTAACAAATAAAGCTATTTTCAATATGTAAAGAAAAGGGAGAGTCAAATTTTTTTGTTTGATAAATAGTGGCTTACAGCTATCCATAGTACTTAATTTAAACATAGCATGTATACACCGCTTTTGAATCTTAAATATTATATAATTATCTGTAGAATTACCCCGAAATATAACACCAAACCTAAGAACAGATTCTACCATACCATAATAAGCAGTTATTATAGCATCTGCATTTACTATTGGAGCCAGTTTATAAAGAGCATAGGAGGAACTGCTGATCTTTTTACTAAGTTCATTTATGTGGCATTTCCAGTTTAATTTTTTGTCTATTGATAAGCCAAGAAATCTGACAGTATCAACATCATTAATAATGCTGTCATGATTTCGAGATCTTTGACAAAAATGCATAACATAAGTTTTATTTAGATTAATTTTTAAATTATTATTTTCAAGCCATTTGATTATTAATGATAATGTATTATTTATGTCGGACTGATAAGAATTTTTATCATCACAAGTCAAAGTTACTGTACAGTCATCAGCAAACAGTGTCATAGGATGATTAATGGCATTTGGCAAATCATTTATGTAAATAATAAAAAGAAGAGGACCGAGGACACTGCCTTGCGGGACACCATAAATATTATTACGTTCCTCTGATATGTATGTATTTTCACTTTTAGTTTTGTAATTTATTGTTTTAATTTCTGTGATTTGACGGCGGTCTGTTAAATATGACTGTATCAAATTCAATACATAGCCTATTATACAGTAGGCTTCTAACTTTTTTATTAAGATATCGTGACTTACATAATCAAACGCTTGTGACATATTACAATAAATAGCACAAACGAGTGATGATTTATCAAATTGATATTATCAACATTTACTAAAAAATCACGCACAGCCATATAATTATTGTTTTCTTCTGACGGAATCCTTTTTGCTCACAACAAAATATTTCGTTTTTCTCTAAATAAGCATTAATTTCATTATAAAAGTAGTCTTCAAAAATTTTGAGAATATTGATATCAATGCAATAGGTCTGTAGCACTCCATTAGTTCTCTATTATCTTTTTTGAATAAAGGTTTAACAATAGTTTTCTTAAGATCTTTAGGAAAGACACCCGCCTGTATGCAAAGATTGATAATATGACCTAGGTGATGTGATGACATATATCTCTATTAACAGTTTTAATAATTTTAGTAGAAAAACCGTCAAATCCAATACTGTTAGTATTTTTCAGATTTTTTATTATGTTGGGGAAGGCTTGGTGCCATGAACATAGATTGAGTTTATGATCAAGGCACACTTTAGCTTTTTCACCCACACCTTTGATTGGTTCGATTTTATCAATAAAATAATTATTGAATGAATTAGTTATGTCTGTAGGATTATATATATAAACATTATCCCTTTTAATTAATGATATAGGTTCTCTTCGAACATTCAGTCTAGACTTGTTAATGATGTGTCATGTAATTTTAGATTTATTACTAGATGTTTTAAATATTGAAATTATTTTGTGCATATTTTGTCAAATGTATTATTTTTTATAATCGCTTTGAATAATTAAGAAATTTTAGTTTGCTGATTTTCGTTGATTTTAATATAGATTATAATAATTATTCCACAATAATTTTCGTTTTTTTTGCTACATATTTGAATACGTTTACTGTTGAACAGCATAGAACGAAATGTGGTTGGTGTGAGAAGAATAGACAGGGTAAAATTGCTATCTAACGCTTACAGTGTTTGCAAAAAGATAAAATGGCGATGGACGGGACATATGTTGCGGGAAACAAAAGAAAAGTGGACCAGAATAATAACAGAATGGTACCCTAGGGGTGAAAAGAGAAGTAAAGGGAGACAATTTAAACGTTGGGAAGATGAAATAAGGCAAGTAGCAGGTCCTGCATGGACCCGATTGGCCAAAGATCGAGCAACGTGGAAATCTTTAGAGAAGGCCTTTGTCGTAGGACAAGCTGTTACAGTTAACAGACAGATTGCCGATTTGTAAACAAATACAAATGTTATTTGTATGTACTCACATACAATAAAACATGTAATGATTGGTAGGAACTATGAGTGTATATGTAATGAAACACTAACAGTAATAAAGGCTTATTTTATTTATTTTATTACTGTTGACCCATAAACATATTTTTCCAAGGGAAACGTAAGTAGGTAGTAGAAAACACTGGAATTTTCATTAAAAATACCGTATGCAACATTTGGATCATCGGTTTCATATATTTCATAGAAAGATAAGCTTTTTATACAGGTTTTAAATTTTATTAAATTAATTAAGTTTTGAAAAAAAAAATAACGAAATTAGTTTTCTACTTATAGATTATAGGAAAACCTATAAGAAGTCCATGATATTAAAATAACATGGTAAATCACTCAATATTGTGCATACCAACTTACATTTGCAGGTGGAATGTGTGGGAGAACATATTTTTCAACTCCATGTGATAGGTAAAATCGTACGGAACCCTCTCCACGCGAGTTCAACTCGCACTTGTCTCTTTTTTTTTTGTTTAACGTCTTTGTTTCTAACTTTTACAAATTCTTCTTAAAGGAAAAACATACCTGTTGAACAAAACACGATATCTAAATAAATTTAATTTTAATTTGAAACATTAATATTCGGTAAACGATACCTTATAATATCAACAATCAACTGGCATTTTTTTGTTTAATGTAATAAAATGCATAAAACTCATACAAAAATAAACTTCAGAGGTGTTTCGATTTTATTTTTGATGTGAATAAAAAATGTGTATAAAAAACTACCCAATATTGCGAGTGCACAAACATAGTCTATATAATTTTTATTTCGATTTTTACGTGAGCTCATACCGTTCACGTGACGATGGTTAAATACACGACATTTTGATACATTACAATGAATAAAACCATTAGAAGAACAACTATATGGAATATAGTTAAAGCGTTAGTTCAATCAATAAAACTATGTGCCCTACAGTTGACAAAATTAGTAGAACCGATTATCAGAGTACCGATTGTAGATAGATAATATAATAAAGTACATCTAAAAACAGACGAGGCATATACCCAGCAATAATGAAAAATATATAGCTGCTGTTATCGGCGCGACGACTACGCTTGGTTCAAACTATCACCTATATTGAACAACGTAAAGGGCCAAATCTCAATGCATATTATTTTTTTACTCCTTAGAGATTTTGTATCGGGGCTTTTTTTAAATTTCTAATTTAAGTTTTATTAATAGGTCATTGACACCTTTAATATACATTAGGTATTCGTCCTTCTATTCTTTTGTTATTGTAGATGCATACCTAATTTAAAAAAAAAATACATATAAACATTTCGTATCGAATGGTCTATAATGGACTTTTCTATATTGTGGACGTATTTTTCTATTAAGTGAAGAAATGACAATTTTAGTTAGGTTTAAAATAATAAACCAGTTTTCATTAACCTAGTTTCTTAATTTATTATATAGCAAGTACCTTTCACCTATATAAAGACGTATATAAAACCCTATATAAAACCTATACACGTCCTAATATAAAGACGAGGGTCATTCGAATAGCGAAATAATCTCGCTTAAAATATAATATAATATCTATATACATATAATATTGTCAATTATATTTAAATGCTTAGATACATTTGGCAACTTAGTTGTAAAATTAATTATGAAAATATGCTTGTACAGAAAATAATGACATTTGACTGTTTAGATATTTTTGACGCGTTGAATGTTCACATTAATTGGATTACTTTGCAGTGCACATATATTTGATTTTCGAAGTGTGTACTATTATTTGAGTACCTGGACAGATCCGATATATCTGATGCTGACTGTACCTCATATATATGTATATAAATAAATAAATAAATTGCAAATCAGCTATAAATAGTCGGTACATCATCGACAAAAGCATTTTGGCGCCGAGCAAAGCTCTGCGGAGCTGTCGAATTACACTTACAATCGTAGAAAATCATACTACGAAAATTTCCGCGAGATAAATCCCTGATGATTTAAATACGCAATTTTTAAACTGATGCCACAATTTAAAAACAAGTGACAATCAGATGAAACAAACTGTATTCTACAGTCAAAGAGTTCCGAAAAGTATAATATATCTATGAGTATAATATATCTAATTCGATTCATAAATAACAAAAACATTGACCCCAGTACCTTTGCTAACCCAAAGAACAAAACTATACTGGCCGCAAAGTAAAGGGCCACCAATACCCAGATGGTGACGAGGAGATGGCTCATTGGCATGTACAAGGAGCAACCGTACGCCATTGGATGTATCTGTAAAACGTGGCTCAAATTAATGTTATTCTAATTAAGTTTGGAAGGGCTTTGAGACTGGCAAATCGATAATCACAAGTGCGCTCGCTCGGCTTCCCTCTGCTTACTCGTATTTAATTATAGAAAAAAAGGTGACCTTATTCTATTTTCTATTTCCAAAATTGTAATCGAATGATATTTGCCACGTTTGGTAGACAACAACTATTATACCAACTAGATGAAAACCCGGCTTCGCTCAGGTGTAATGTGACTCATATTTACACATGGTACAAAATGTAGTTAGATATTTCTGTAGTCACATGAGTCATATGAGTAACAGTTCTTTGTAAGGTAGGTATACTTTGTTTTTAAAATGAATGGTGCGATGACGTATTGAGTGGCGAGGCGTATGTGCGCTAATATGAATGAAACGGAACGTTTATTAACCACTCAAGATGTCACAGGTGTCAGTGAGTGACGTTTCGCTAGAGTGGCCAATATGGCGACTGCGATTTGTCTGTCAGCAGCATTAGAATTTAACAAAATACTTGACAATTCGAATTTTGCGGTTATATGTTGTCGACTCGAAATCTTTATTTTTTTATGTTTTATTATTCAGGTAAGGTTTCAGTCGAGTCTACCGTACCCCGTGACGAAATTATTAATATAGATACAGCAATCCAGAACTGAATTCCTACAGCTAGAACAGCTTGATATTAGTTAAAACTGTTACAAAACAGTTGTTCATTTTGTAATTATGTTACTATTCTTAGTAGAGAGTTACATTTCAACATGTTTTTATTGAACGTCAGAGCAGACAGGCTGACGGTCCACTTGGTGGTAGGTGGCTACCGTCGCCTATAACACAAGCAACACCAAAGCTGCTGCAAGGGCGCTGCCGACTACAATAGGATTAAGAATAAGGGAATAGGCAGGCAGGCCAAGGTTTCGAATAGCAATAGGCAATAGGGTTATTTGCCGTATACGCAGACCATGTTTTGTTCTACTAAGCCATCGAGACGACATTTTTGAGAGGTCTGTCTCGAGGGTGCCAGGTTTGATTCCCAGCAGGATAAACTATGGAAATTAACTTTTCAAAGTTAGCTCTGGTCTGCATTTGGAAAGTTTTGCATTTCGCAGTCATTTGGGCAGTACCTACTACCCCCTTACAGAAGACCACCGTGAAATAACAGTATATGTGCTGTTGTGTTCTGGGTGACTGCTATGATATGGAGCACACTCGCAGCACCTGTGGCGTAGCTTTTGTTATAGCTTTTGTTAGGTGACGGTAGCTACCTACCATCAAGTGGCCCGGTCAGCCTGTATGTCGACCTTAACATTTAAAAAACCATTACCTACCTATTTGCGACATCTATTTGTCAAATCAAAATACGCGTGAACGGGTAGACCGATTTTAATTCGGTTTTCGCTAATGGAAAGAGGGATAAACGGGGAATGTTCTTATATATAAAAATTGGGGGTGGGTCGCTAGTATTTGATAAATTTCTTTCTTATCCAAAGGTTTCAATCATGATTAAGTTCATGGATTCAGTTAGATTACGATGAAAATTTAACTGTTGAGTTTTAAAATATAATAAAATGTAATTAATAAGAAACATAATTCAATTATGAAAATAATTTTAACAATGTATATTTTGAAGCAAAATATCATTGAAAAGTGATTGACAGGTATTCATTAATGTTGGATAAAGATCATTGGATAACTCACAACGCCAATTGCAGCAACAATCAACGATCCTGTCCTCAAATCTATTCCGAAAAACGAATCCACGTCCGGCAAATCATTCAAAGCAGACATGTTTCTTTTTCTTTCTTTTTCAGTTGTTAATGATAAATGAGAACACACTATATTCATTCATGTATAATATTGAATTGTGTTTCAATAGATATGAAAGAATTTATATTGAACCAGTGAACGGAAATAAGACATTGAACACAACTTACAACTTTTGTCAAAGAGACAAAAAACGTCAAAAGACTTTTAAATAAAAAGTTTTATTAATCGAGAATTTATCAATAGGCCATGTACCATTTTTATTTTGGAAAAAAAGTTTTTTTTTTTTCAAGACTAAGACAAAAATATTGAATAAGAAACTGAATCGTATGACTATTTTTATTACCTATTTAAAATTATACACCTGAGTAATTTACTCTTGGATGTTACAATCTTTGCCAATGTTATGTTCATAAAATAATGGTCCTATGTTAAACTGTTCTATTGGGATTCTACTTGACGAAATCACTATGTAGTTATCGTTTCCCGGCGATTTCCCTAAGTACGAGTAAAAGGCGAAAAATATATAGAAATTATAGTTTTTTATAAACATTTGTTACAACTGAAATATTTCTCAATAACGAAATTGTAATTAATTTATTTTATAACTATAATATTTCAGAAACATCAGTATTGTATCATAAATATTTACGTAATATTTAAGAAAATTTAATAACCATTTAAATAACTCTTAACAAGTAATATTTGAAATTTCCTTTTGACTAGTCGCAAATTCGTAATTTTCAAGTAGTGGTTCCAGTTCCAAGAATTTAGCCGGAATCTTTACAGGAGCCTTCACTGCTTAGATTGCATTTTTGGATCGCTTGATCTATTTCTGTCACAAACAAAGAACGTCGCATTGTACCCTGTCAGTATGCATGTACAAGAACATTTCAATAATATCAAGCGCATGGACCGTCATTTAAATTGTAGGGAGACTGGGGATACTAAACTTGATCACCCACTTTTATTTTACCCTCTACCACAAATAATACACATTAGAATGGAGATCTTTGTCTAGCGAAGGGTAACTGGCTTTACTGTGTATCAGTGGCCAGCAGTTGATTTCAATAAAAACAAATTTGTCGAAGAGATTAATATCGGTTTATATTTCTTTATTCTCATTAAAGCTTATAGCTACTTACATGAGAAATTCTGATAAAAAACTTAAATAGGTAACGACACACTGAACAGAGAGACCAAATAATAATAATAATAATAAAGGAAAATTAAATCAAATTTGATAACTGCTATCGAAACATGACATTCAAATACTTAACATAACATGCTTACACAGCTTGGATTTAAATTCTCCGAAAGATTTTGCCTGTTTTATATCCAAGGGTAATTCGTTAAAAAGTTGTGCGTATGTAGTACGTACTTTTGGTAAAACCACATGGCTTGCTCGTCTGGTTGTGCAGTTGAAAAGATCTTTTTGTTTAAGCAAAGTAATATCGGAGTGAATTGATTTATCTAGTATCTTACCAATGAAATGAAAAGTAGATTTTGTACCGTGTATCCTCGAGTATGGAAGACTTGATCCCGACTGCAGAGAGCATTGATCCCACCATCGGATCATTTCTACCATACATGGGATACACGGTACAAAAATGTTTTGGGATAAATAAAACAGCTATTTTCAATTATTTTTCTTTATTTATGACTTAAGAACCTACGTTTATTAATCAGTCTCAAGTTTAGTAGTTTCCTTAGTTTATTTAGTGCTAAAATAATAATTATAAAAAATTGTACCATGGTGTCGATTCCGAGTAACACGATTTATCTTTTTTGAAAGGACTTAAGTAACTAAATTTAAGCATTCATCTTTGCTTTCTTTATTTAAAAGATAAGAACGGGTACATAATGCCACTTTGATACATTTCTTCGATTTTGTTTGAAATGTTGTTGAGAGGGGTCTCCTGATAAAAGTAATTTTTATACTTACTAGGAGTGCCCCTACAAATGTAAATTTTTACCTTGTACCTAATAATAATAATAAGTCTCGACCAACATCTCAAGAGGCTCTCACTAGATGGCTGGATCAAGGGACAAATACAGAAGGCGGTACTTCTGGACACGGCACGAATTGTCAGGAAGTTCCTCACTCTGCAGCCCTAACCACCGGTAGCTTGGGCCTTGCCTCGCTATCTGCAGAATCCTAGTTTTAGGTTTTTTATGATATAATATTGTTGTTTTTTGGTATTTATATTGTAAAAAATTTAAAATTAGGAAAATATATTAATATGTGAATAATAATAATAAATAAATTTGAATTTGCTTATAATTATAACTGTAAAAAATAATACATGTAAAGTCGAAACGTAACTTTAAACAGGTACATTTTAAACAGGCATCGGTGCTGCCTGTTTAAAATATTGTAAAATACATGGTAGATTAATAATTTCTGTGTACCATGTCTCCCTTGAGGATCAAGTATCCCCAGTCTCCCTGTGTTTGGGTGTATATAAATATATATATAAATAGATTGTTATTTATTGCGAAGTTTTCGGTAGCAGATTCATTAAATCACCGCTTCAAAGGACCGGCCATGTCTATGCAAAGAAATAACATCCCTTTATTTATGTCTGCAGTAACACGAGCTTTTATTAAATTACTTCAGTTCTCGCTTTGAGGGGATTACTTGATAAAAAGTCCACAACCAAAATCTTTTGAAGATTTCATATTGAAATTCTTTATTAGGCGAAACGTATAAACACATAATACCCATTACAATCTATGTTTCATCACTAATCCTATGTGTATCATACATCCATAATAAAAATAACCGCACCTAGTTTGTGGGCAATTGATGTTTTCATATTATTACGTGCGGGGTGAGTCAAACTGCCGTGTAAGGACGAAAATGAACTATTTATTTCCACAAACTAAGATGACTTCCAAAAGGAGTAAACTTAAAATCGTTAAACTTCCGATAAAATCGTTAAACTTGCCAAAAGTCGTCAATGATTCCCTTAATGAGTCGCTGGTTTACTATCGCAGGTAACTTCCAAAAGCTCCGAAAAGTCGCTTTCGAATCCCTGCTATCGCATAACTCTGTCTCCGCCGCCCGCCACTCTCCTATTTATATTTGCCGCTAAACGTCTGGATTTATTTGGAATTCACTAGAAATAAACAAGTATTGTAAACACGGAATTATTTTTCTACTCCGTGATTGTAAACAAGTAACATTCACCGAAACACAACAGCACGCGAACTACTACAAGGGAGTGGTAACTGCCGCCAGGCGGGCTGCCAAAATGACTGCGATTGCTTTCCAGATCCAGACCAGAGCCAACTTTGAAAAGTTAATTCCCAAAGTTGACCCCGCCGGGAATCGAACTCGGGAATCCTAGAACAGAGCGTAAGGCAAGCACCCTAACCACTCATTCAACGGGTTCGTTAAAAATTACCTTTTCCTAATTCAAATTCAAACTTTGCCAAGTTATTTTATTTACAAATAAATAATTGAAACAATGTTTCACACAACCTGGAACCGAATTTCCATAACAGCTAACTAATTTTCAGAAATATTTTGGGTTTGTTTATTCTCCTTTCAATTCAATTCAGCAACATGTTTTGTCATTTTAGATAACTGCGAAAGTGTGACATTGAAACAGCAGATATATAAGGGTGAAAAACTTCATCCCTCAGTTTTCAGTGTTGCGTCAGATGCTCTCGTGAGAGGACGCGTTTCATCTTTGGAAAAGTGTCATTTCGATGTCTCGTAAAAGTTCTGAGTATTCTTTCTTGACTTAAAGCTTGTACAGAATTGCTGAAATGTGAACTTTAGATTTGTGCTTTTTGTAAGTATTTGAATCAAAGTTGATATTCTTAAAGAGAGTGTTAATCTTTTTTTTTATGTTAAGGTCTGTAGACAGGCAGACGATCCACTTGATGGTAGGTGGCTACCGTCGCCTATAACACAAGCATCGCCAAAGCTGCTGCAAGTGCGCTGCCGACTACAGTAGGATTAAGGATAAGGGATTAGGAGTGGATAGGGAAATGGGCTCTGGCATCCCTTACTCACTCACCGAAACACAACAGCACACATGCTGTTATTTCACGGTGGTCTTTTGTAAGGGGGTGGTTACTGCCGCCAGACGGGCTGCCCAAATGGCTGCGAAAACGCAGTGTGCCCTGCCACTACTATTTGTATCTGAAGTAGGAATAAAACTTATTGAAATATAATATTAAACCGAAACAATTTATTGCGGAAGTTTCATTCTCTAACTGTTAGTGGTTAGAGGATTTATTCAATTGGAAATTCATTTTCGTTTTCGTTTTCATTCTACATAGTATATAGCTTGGTGGTGAAAAGAGCTAACCCACACTTTTGACTAAATTGAGTATGATGAACATCACCACACTCAGCGTTAAACGGAGATTCTAGTGGTGGAGAGATCTAAGAGATAACTCAAATAGAAGTTGTTTTTTTCCTTCAGCCGTGAAAGGAATTAATTGAAACTAGGAACAAAAAAAAAAAAAAAAAAAAAACATTTTTTGTGGGTGCTTATTTATTTCAATTGTTGCTAATTAATTCAATTCAATTGCTTATTTAATTCAATTCAATTGCTTATTTATTTCAATATTTGCATGCCCTTGGCGGGTAGAACATACCCTTGTACTGTAACTGCTGTATACAAATTAAAATCCTGTAAACATGTGTTCGCGCAAATAAAGATTTTTTTTTTAATTTTTTTTATCTTGGAACCAATTTAATATGGAATAGCTCACTTCACCACTATAGGTACGATAGGCGACGATAGGTACCTAGGATGTAAATTATTAATTTTTGCTGGCGACTTCATCCGAGTATTTTTTCCTATATTTCAACTTATAACCTATATAACCAATCACAGATAATTTCATTGAAATCGTGTAGGCGAGTTTGGAGTTTAGCGTGAAATTAAGAATTTTAAGTTAGCGTGATATTAGAACGACGCGACTCGGCTTCGCTCGGTTGCAGTTGGACGAGTTGGTACACATAATATAATAATAACTTATGACCATCTCTAATATTTCACTTTTCAAATAGTGAAAGAGTTTCAAATCGTTGCAGTGGTTATTACCCTCCCGTATTTATAAGCAAACTTATAAAATCCGCTCTCTTTTTTTTAATGTTAATATTGATAAATTAATATAATTATCAAAGTAATAAATATGCAGATGGCATTTTCATACGCCCACACTATACATTTATTTTTTTAATCAAAAAATTTGATTTTGAATTACTGACCGCGTTTTTTGCTTTTGTAGCGCATTGATTGTACTCACGTTTAAACTAGCTGAACTCGGCCACGCTTCGCTGTGGCCCATCCCAAGTAGCACAACTGAGTGGGAAATAGCTCGTATATCATATCTATTTACATACTTAAGTGAAATATATAGCCATGATTAAGTTCTATATAGGTGGAAAGAACCTTAGGCAACCAATATAGAACCACGGGGAGAAAAATTGCAGCCTATTTTTGGTTCTAAATTGAATCCATAAGAGATCTCACGATTACCTTAAGTGTCTATTAGAACTATGGATGAAAGTTATGCGCAGTGAACTATTTATTCACTCATTGACCGAATTAATAATTTCAGTTCGGTCAATGAGTGATAAAGAGACGCCAAAGTTCCTTTGAGTGGCGTGGCAACTTGTCAATAAGTTGTTTTTTATAAGTGAATGTTATCTGCCATTTTAATTTTAGATTTATACCTCTGTTTGGGTAAATGATTAAAACTTCACGTTATACAAGCAATGAAACAAGCACGAAATTCCTGCGAATTTTTTGTTACTGTGAAACTATAGTATGGTTTCTTTGTAAATTTCGATGCGCCTTTGATTTGATCAGGAATATTTAAAAAGAGAGTGCTAAATCAAATAAGGAATTGATACTGATAAGAAATAAAACTGTTAAAAACCTGACCTAATGATTGTAGGTTACGTACAATGTTAAAGTAACATCGTCACAACTATCAAAAGTTTGTGATTATGCGCAAGTGTGATAAAATTCTGTTTAAAATAATTCATTTTCAAGGACTCCAATTTGTAAACATGGCGAAACAAAAAAGATCTTACAGTGTTTATTTTCACTTATTTGTTCTCTATTTGGAACTATCAGGTCTGAAAATCACTTATTTGTATCTTGCGAGTGGCAAAGCAGTGAATGCTATTACCAATACTAAAGTAGGGCCAATTTAATAGATCACATTTGACATCTGTCAGCTTAGGTTCATAGTAAAGCTTCATTGACAGCTTCTGTCATTATTTCAATAAACGTTCAATAAACATTGAACGCTATTCTTTAATAATAGCGTTCAATGTTGCACAGTAATTTTTTCAGATAAAAATAGACGTTTATTGAAATAATGACAGAAGCTGTCAGTGAAGCTTCACTATGAAATTAAGCTAAAAATGTCAAATGTGATCTATTAAATTGGCCATGTTTTAATTATTTGCTCTTTTGTAGGACGAATAATGTTATTTTGACAAGGGCAATAGAAATAATAAAATGCTATGTCCTAATTTTGGAACTGTTAGGTCATTAGTGGTTTGAAATAAGTGAAAATAACTGCTTTTGGTTTCAAAAACCTCCTATTGAGACTTTTATGAGTCTATTGAGACTCCTATTTATGCGTTTGAGTGGCAATAAGGTACTTCTAGGCCTTAAAAGTTGCAATCACTTTAGGTTCCAAAAGAGCCGTAAAATTATCTTTTTAGCCACTATTGGTGATATACTACTCTATTATACTTGTCATTTGGAATTAAAAGTTCCAAATAAGGGTATGTTCCCACTTATATGTAAACGTTGCTTATAAGTGACTTTAGGGCCTTATATAGCACTATTGCTTCTTATATAGTGACAATTAAAACCTGCATGCAACTTTAAGTAGCAAAATCTACTTTACCCAACCATAAGTAATAAAACAGAAACAAAAAACGTTCCTAAGCAACTACAAGTGAGAGGATGAACTTATATACAATTATGAGTTGTATTTAAAGTTATAAGTTTTATCAAACACTGTTAACCCACTCATTTAGAACATAAAGCTATAAGATAAGCTGCAAAATTCACTAATGTGCTGCTTGGGATACGGCGGCGGCGGCGTGCGCATGGGGCGCGCGGTACTGGACATTGCTTATATATAATACTATTTATCGTAGCGTAATGTTATATAGCCTATAGCCTTCCTCAATAAATGGACTATTCAAAACAAAAAGAATTTTTCAAATCGAACCAGTAGTTCCTGAGATTAGACCGTTCAAACAAACAAACTCTTCAGCTTTATAATATTAGTATGGATTTAAAGACTTTCAATATTTTACATTCTTAAGAAATACTTTACAACTAAAGAAGTCATTTTATAACTACTTATTCATATTAAACTCTTGCACATAGCACATTTGTATTAACGCTTGAATACTTGTGCGACTAATATTGGTATTACCCAGAAAGTTATATTGTTTCGATGGTATTACCTCTATAATTGTTTCCTATAAATTTGTAGTATCAGTTCGCTATAAATAAATAATGATAATTTCATAGCAAATCGAACCCGTCTCTGAGTGACAGGCAACCGTTTAAATATGAAGGCAGATCTTGACCTGTTACTGCAAGTGTATATCACAGTTTGTGAAGTTAAACTTCTTCGTTGAATACAATTTAGTGGGCTTTATTGTAACACAAATATCTATTTTCCTTGTTATTTTTTCCGACTTTTTCGAGGCGATTTAAATAGTCTTCTATAAGGACTGTCATCAGATGGACTGCTCAATTTGGATAAACAGGCTTCTTTTATGAGACCTCCTTTTAAGTATAAAATGATACTTGTTTCAGAACAATCTACACTACTTAACTAAAACCATATTTTACAGTACAAATAATGGGTGTTAGACTGTTAGTGCGCGTGAAAATACATACAATTTTATATTCATACATTTATATATTTGCAAACTCATTCTATAAGGATAATAAAATCTTAAACTAGCCGTGTATGTATGTACACCCGATAAAGATTTTAAAAAAAAGTTTGTACACGTTGTACTTTATGTTACCGAGGTCAAAGAAATAGTTTTTAGAGTTTTTGTCTGTTTGTCTGTTTGTGCAGGCTAATCTCAGAAAGAGGTTAATTGTTTTGAATGCGGTTGCTAGAAAGTTATATTATATTTCGATGGATTTCACTGATTTATTGTACAAGCTTTCCGTAACGTTTAGTGTTTGTTTCATTCCAATCGGTTTACAAACAAAAAAGTTACGCGATATATCGAATTCCACGCCACCGAAGTTGCGGGCTCAGCTAGTACGTATATATAATATTATACATGTTTTTTTCAGATAGATATACATATATTAATAACAAAAAATATTACATTATGCTACCTTATTTATATGTCAGCTTCTTCAATCTCATCATATTTTTTACTTTGAGGCCGTCCGCTAAGTATATTTTACAGATACGAGAATTTTTTGTTATAAATATTAATTTCTTTATTTATTAAATTAGACAATTTTGCCTATTGAAAGCGTCACTGTCTCCTACTGAAGGTCGATTTTGCAGTGGTTATTGGAGCAAAGGCAGGAGATAGCTATAGAAGCTTACTTTTTCTAATCCATGTAATGAATTTTGATACGGTTTTAACAAATGAAATAAGCGATAAACAAAAAAGGTTATGGTATAAAATATTGTATCCATTCTAAGCTGATGCTATCCATCGCTATGAATGTAAATAAAATATACTTATTAAAACTTGTTAGAAGTGAAAATATTCACAAGGAAATTTCCTCTTCTTAACAACTACCCATTTGCGCTTTCTACTGCAGGTATTCTGAGTTAACTATCGATTCTTCGTTATCATTCCAGTGTCACAAGGTATCACGTGTAGAGTATTTTGATCTCGATATAACCGCAAAATTGACCACAGAAATATCATCTATCCATAAAATCATACTTTATTCAAGACTAGCGAACCGTGGCGGCTTCATACGCATGCATTTTTTTTTTCTGAAAACTATTACACAAATAGTTTATCGCTCTTTCCATTAGTGAAAACCGTATCAAAATCCTTTGGTTGGTTTAGAAGAAGTTAGTAGAGAAAAGGGAGAGAAGCGGACAGCGACTTTATATAGGTAGGTATAGATATAGGTTAACACCATTTCACATTATAAAATCATAACAATAAACATAAAATATTAATTTTTTCTTCATTCACTAAACTAATTTTAAGACTTGAAAAAAAAATCGTCTAATTAAATTAGATAAATGATAGAATCTCGTTATTTTAACATCTTTCGACATTTTATTAAATCACTTAGTGATTTGACCGGCATCACCTAAATAATTTATATTATGTATAGAAAAAAAGTTTTTTGATAATAAAACAACGTGTCCATTTCCTTATTCTAGGGGAAATTCTAAGGGAAATGAGCCCATTTCCCTTCCTAATCCGCTACCCTTATTCCTAGTATCGGCGGCGATACTAGCGATACTAGCGGCGATCGGTCGGCGAGCACTTGCAGCACCTGAGGCGTTGCTTGTGTTATAGGCAACGATGACCACCTACCATCAAATGGACCAAAACAAATATCTAATTTGTGAAATAACTGTTACACCTAGATTTTGTCGTGAAAATAACTTATTCAATGAAAACAACTTTGTCCAGCGACACTGACTTAATTGCGGCTTGGAACAACGCTTGTGCAGAAATCTCAAACTTTACATGGGAGCATATTTTTGTGACTGGTTTCGGCGATGGAGAAATATATTGCGAATGCTGCAAATTATTTTGAAAAAACATCAGGTTAAAGTTCTTAATCTCAAAACTTTCCTAGCGGCCTAATAAAACAAGACCTGAAGCTCGGTGCTTATCGTCGATATACAAGATATGTCCCAAATCAATTCCTACAGATAAAGAGAGTGGATCGACCAAAACGCCTTTTGTCCCGATACGCATGTGAAAGACACAAAAATATCCTCTATACTGATAAAAAAAAAATACGATTGAAGAGCACTACAACAAGCAATTTGACAAAGTGTACGCTCACAGTTCTAAAGAAGCTGCCCTAGTGGTAGGAAAAGTACAACGTGGTCATCATCCTGAGGCAGTTATAGTTTGGTGTGGGGTGTCTTATCAAGGAGTCATAAAGCGTCATTTTTGTGTAAAAGGTGTGAAGATTTTTCAGCCAAAGTGTATCAAGAGACCGTCTTGGATCGTGTTGTGAAACCTCTCAGCGATACACTTTTTAAAAATGTACCGTGGACTTTCCGGCAGGACTCTGCACCTGAGCACAAGGCACGAACTACCCAAGCCTGGCTCGAAACCAACGTTCCGGACTTTAAGAGCTGAAGACTGGCCTTCGTCTAGCCCAGATCTGAACCCCTTAGACATGGCCTGCTCTAAACGACACGCCGACATTGAGACTCTTAAGAAATCTCTGGAGCAAGCAATGGCTAAATTTCGTATGGAAACAGTGCGTAAATCCATAGATTCGTGGCCAAACAGATTATAGATTTTGAATCCAATATTTTTTTTTTTTTACTGAGACTTCAATAAATCTAATATATAAAATTCTCGTGTAATATAAAATCCATCCGCTGAAGCATTGTCAAAACAACTGTTAGATATCGGCGATTGAAATGTAGCTGTACATGAAAATACTGGATGCATAAAATTACCAACTGATTTCTGCACAATCATTAATTCGCAAAATGCTCTCATTGACCAGATATTTCCCGATACACTTACACACATAATACTTGAATCTTAAGTGGCTGGCAGAAAGAGCAATTTTGTGAGCAAAAAATGTGGACGTCAACGATTTGAATTTCAAGATACAAAAGTTGTTGTCAGGTGACTTGGTGTCATACAAATCTATCGATACATTTTGTGATACCAACGAAGCTGTAAATTATCCAGCAGAGTTTTTGAACTCATTGGATTTGGCAAGCATGCCACCGCACCATTTACAACTCAAGGTTGGATCTCCGGTTATTTTGATTCGTAATTTGAACCCACCACGGCTGTGCTTTGGCACGCGATTCACAGCGCTCCATTCCTCTAAGTTATTATTTTTTATTTGACTACGAAAATATTCACTAGAAATATTATTTTTTAAGGAATTTAATTTAATTCAGCTAATAAATTAATACAACATTTATTGTTTCTGAGGCGGTACGAAGTTCGCCGGGTCGGCTAGTATGTGTACATATATATAAATTTATTAAGATTACCTTACTTCATAAAAAAATTAATGTATTTTCATTCGTAACAGAAGTTATGGCTGGAGTAGGTATATACCTAATATTTATACTAGTAAATACGAGCAGCTACAAAACACGATATAACCCGTCATCAATTATCCTTTATCCTATCAAAGTCGGCATCTCACTTGGAGTGATCTCTTTGATCTTTGTGTAGCTTTGATCCTGACGTATTTGTGTTAAGTCGACCAGTCTCGACTTGTGGAAGCCTACAACCAAGTGGACCGTCAGCCTGCCTTCACATTAAAACAAAATATCACATATACTTAAATAATAATATTCTCCAAATTCAACGGCCCTATTATGGAACACAGTTTACTCACTCCGTCAGTCTATCGGGCACATTTTAATGTGAAGCAGAATCCCGATTATCCGAATATCGATTATATTATCCGAACATCCAGCGTCACTGGATTCCAGCGTTGGATTGCCACTGGCACTGGATTGCGCCGTTTACATTTAATCCAGTAGACATTCTCACTTTGTTGACGTGACAACAAGTTTGTAGCGAAAATGAGTGGTTCGCGTCAGGCGGCGACTGGTGCCAGCGGGTTTACACGAATCCAGTGCCGCTGGCACGGGGTGCGCGGTGTTGATGTATTTGAACATAAATACTGGCAATATATATTTATATAGGTTTGAGTTTAAAATAAGAATGTTTTAAAAATATATGTAAGATGTCATTGTGAGAAAAATTAGTGAGAATGTGTTGAAGTTTAGAAACGATATGTAAAGGATAGAATTTTATAGTGTTATTTATTTTAAGGTATATAAGAAATGGATTAATATATGTGCATGTATATAATAAAATAAATGAGTTTAATTTAAAGAAAGAAGACTGGATCCCACAACAAAAAGATATAGAGTGTAGGCACGCAAAAGTGTTTAAACAAACCCAAAATTTTAACACGCGGCGTGCGGGGGTCCGACACTTGATTCAAAAGTAGGAACGTGATCTATTCCGATCCAGTGCTGGATACTGGACGCTGTACTGGATTGAAATATGTTTACACTAATCCAGTGGCAATCCAGCGCTGGAATCCAGTGACGCTGGATCCAGCTACTGGATCAATGAAAATCAGCCTTAATTGTTTATTTTTAAAAATATTGACGGCGCAACGAGACATTACGACTCCTGCTCTCATTTGTGTGCGGTATAGTGTTTGTTATTGTTTCATTTTCTTAGATAGCGTTTTGTGTTGGAAAAAAATGTCCAAGTCTTTATTAAAATTTAAATATTATTTGATTTGCATTGAAATCGATTATCCCGATTTTCGATTATACGGAATACCCCTCATTTTATTTGATCCGGATAATCGGAATTTTACTGTACAATAAAACTTATATCGAAGACACATAATTATATCATTTAACGTAGACTCTACAATTGTAATTTGTGCAATAAAAAATTATAACTCCGCTACTGGTTTCATAAAGATAAAGCTTCTGTATTTTCCAACAAGATATAAGTAATTAAAAATTATAAACTAACCCCTGACTTTCTATTAAGCCTAAATACGCTATATCCGCTGTGAGTTGCTGAGGAGTTGGGTATCCCGCAGACTACTTGGTGCTGCAAGGTTACCATGCTTTGAATGTATTGTGGTTTTGTGGTGCTAAAACAATAAACGAACCAAAAACAACACATTGTTTATGAAACTAGCTCAAACCGAGTTGGTAACAAATCTGGTAGACATTCTATATGTGGCCGTATGTAACTTTTTTTGATTGTAAACCGATTGGAATGAAGCAAACACTAAATGTTACCAGAAGATACTAGATGTTCAAATCGGTTAACCCGTTTCTGAGATTAGCGCGCACAAACGCACAGACAAACGGATAAACAGACAAAAATTCTAAAAACTTTTTTTTACCTTGTTAACATAAGTACAACGTGTACAAACTGTTTTTGTTTTTAATATTTCATGTACAGACACCGCTCGTTTACGATTTTATTATTTGTATGTAAAGAGAAACTTATAATTTTCTTTAATTTAAATACTTTTGGGTTAAACTACAACCTCCATGTGTGTTTAAAAACTATTTTTTTTTTACTTGTGCCGCAATCCATATAAAAAGAAGTTTGTCATCTGAATTATATAAAAATGAATTCCTATTTCCCTTGGTGAACGGGTAGACTGATTTTAATTCGGTTTTAACTAATGGAAAGAGGGATAAACGGGGAATGTTCATATATATAAGAATTGCATCCCAGGCGAAGCCGGGGGCGGAACGCTAATTTATTATAATTTAAAATATATCATTTTAGAAAACGTTTTTGTGATGATTCGACATTGTAATTAAATAACATTAAATGTCGCTAGAAAATCCAAATCATAGTAACAATATTATTATATGTATATATATTATTGGTAATAAGTGGAAAGTAAAAAGAAAAGCAGGATTAATCAACCTCTTGTTCTGTGTTAGAAGGTTATGTTGTTCCCAGGCGTTTATGTTGTGTACCCGTTAATTAGAAACAAACACTCCCCATAGTTAAATATTTTGATTGGCTTCGTTTAGTCCATATTTGAAACCTTCCATATGAATGCACAAAATTTTGTTATATTTATCATTATCTATGTATACTCAATTCATATGTAACTAATGTTAGGTTCAACGCCGACATAATAAGTACAGTCAAGTAGATAAATATGTATCCAAAGAAACGTTTTTAAAAACGTTTATTATAAACGTGCACATACAAACTGTCATTAATATGTCCTGTCTATTTTTGGGACATTGTTGCTCTATTATTGCTCGTGTGGTAATTAATAAAATTTTGGAAACATTTGCGAAAACAAATTGTATTATAAATTTCATGATTCCTTTGGTAATAGAGGTTCCCAGACTATTTTTCTCATAGACCACTTTTAAAATTTAGCTGGTTCCGGTGGACCCCCTGCAGCTACATTTCTACCATATTCCCAAAACTCGACAAAAAATGTGCAGATTAGATCTAACTATGGAAATTTGCGTTTCGGCTGAATTCCAACCACGAATGGGGAGTTTTCTATATGAAATAAGTGAGAATCGATTGGTTTTTTTTTGTCAAGCCAACATAGACTCCCGTCGAGTCTCCCGTGGACCCCTGGGTGTCCACCTGGACCACTTTGGGAACTAAGGCTTTAATACATACATGTTATTGTAATGGTTTAGTAGGTACATATTTTTAAACTTGACTGTACCTATGTATATATTATAATTACTAACCGATGCCGCGATTTCGTTCGCTTGTGGACGTCATCTTAAGATATGGATTTATAATTTTATAAACAAAAACTACAATTATAAACGGCTGTTATTTAATCGATCAGCAAAAAAAAATTATCTAACCTAACCAATTAACGATTGATCAGCTAAGATACCTATTTGGGCAGCAAGTACTAGGTCAGCCAAAAAAAGTTGCTGACTAAATAGATATTTTGCTGATTAAAATATTTATTCCTATTATTTAAACTAAACAAAATAAAATGGGCTGTTCCCTCACACCGCAGCAATTTTTTTTTAATTTCAGCATTTTTATACCCGTCGTATCTTCTAAAAGAATCGCACCTGATTTGAATCATTTAAAGAAGAATTTACATGTACCTTCTATTTATTCTAGCCGTGTTTTGATTGACTAATTTGAAGAGAAAACTTTTTTGTGGCTAATGATTAATAATTATAAAACGTTAATGACTAATGATTTATATAAAAATGTAGTACATTATTTTATGTATTATCAATCGTTTCGCAGAGTACTCCAAATAATGACTTTTAAAGCCAAATTTTTTATATTCTTATAATATTCTTAAAAAATAAAAATTGAAAAATAATCAAATCTTTATTGTCTTCAGTTCAGAAATTCTACATCAGACAGAAATTCACCTTCTTACTTTGACGTGGTTAGCATTTTTTTTTTCATCTTTGATACCTGTTACCTGTAAAACGGCCCCGCTTTCAGCTTAGCGAGTATCCATTCCTTTCTAAGTTTATGTTATACTACCGATCTTAAAAATTTCATCTTTCCTAAAATGTGACTGGGATCTTGGACTATATTGGGTAGGGGTAGGGTAGGATTTGTATTCCCGATAAATACATAAAAAAGCAGCGAAGACTGACTTGCTCCAAGATGGGCGCTTATCTGCGCTCACAGAACCCTCAAATGATAAAATTGATATTTAAAATTAAATTTTTCAAATGATAAAATTGATCACCTGATAAAATTGATATTTCTATTTGTATTCTCGGTGAATTCACAAGAGCTACGTTATTCATAATATGTGACAACGATTTGTGATTAATTTTTTTTATGCCAAATTATGTTACGTATATTACTAGCTGATGGGCACGACTTCGTCAGCGTTGAAAAATGAAAAATATATGTGTAACATAAAGCTTGCGTCTGCATCAAGCGAGTCCCGTCGTTCGCGTCGAGTTGGTGCGATACCGCTTGAATTTATTTTCTCGTGCATACTTTTTAATTTATGATAACTCCTAAGATATTTATTTAAATTTTATGGTTCACAGGACTGTTATAATGTGTATGAAATGCCTAAGATAACTAAGTAAACTAACGTATTGGTACCTCGCAGAGCTACCGGCGGCGGCCCGCCAGCGCCCTCCCCCCTCACGACCGCCCGCTTTGCACATCATAAATGCGCGTGTGGTACTCGATCATTATTTTGTTGTGGAGTTATTTTAAAACTATGATATCTCTTAAGATATTCATTAAAATCAAATGAAGTCAAGGGTAATATTGTTCAAAATTAAATACTTGTGATGAATAACGTATTTATTTGGATAAGGATTAATATCATGTTTCTAAAAACACCTTCGCAAATAATGCATTATTTTAGAACAAATTTGATTACCATAAAGGTCGTAGTGAGTCAACCTTAAAAGATAGACATATGCTGTCGCCAACTTTTTTTAGAACTTTTAAAGGGGAACAATTCCCCTTTAAAAGTTCTAAAAAGTTTTTGCGTAACTTTAATCGGTTATGCAGCGCACGCAACGGAATCTCAAAAGGGATAATTTTCCCGTTTTCGCAACATTTTTCATGTTATATAGCCTATAGCCATTCTCGATAAATGGACTACCCAACACAAAAAGAATTTTTCAATTCGAACCAGTAGTTCCTGAAATTAGCGCGTTCAACCAAACAAACAAACAAACTTTGGTTTAAATATTAGTAAGTATAGATAACTAGGTATAATGTATATACATATAATGTATAAGAGATAATGGATAACGTATATTTTTAATATACAATTAAAAGACATGATATTCTTTGTTCACAGGCGCAATGGGTTTTCAACAGAATTAAAGAATAGGTTAAAAGTTAGTGAGCAATGACGTCACACGTCGATAATTGGAATCGCACTCTAACGCGAACTTATGAAAATGACTTTCCACTTCTCATGCCGAAATGGGGATACGCTTTGTCGGCCTTTATTTTGTTCTTGATCGGTTTCTTTGGGTTTTTTCTTAATTTGATGGTGATCATGTTGATGTTTAAGGATCGACAGGTGAGTCTTATTTTTTATTACACTAGTTTTCCCATTGCTACTATAATACATGTTGTAGTGGCGACGGCCGTCTAAATATTAGCCAAAGAATTATTTAAGTACACCAAAGAATCTCCTACACCCAAAATTTCTAATATAAGTGAACTCTACACTTGATGGTAGGTTATTACCGTCGATTACAAAAACAGGCAAAGCAACGCTATTTGGGTTCCAAATTCGCTGCCTGCATGATATAATAAAGGATAATAAATAAAGAGGAGATAATAAAGATAATTAATAAGAGGGAATGAGCTCTGGCATCATTTACTGACTCACTGAAACTAACTGAACTCAGCGCACATTCTATGATTTCACGGTGGTCTTCTACAATTGGATGGTTACTACCAACAGACAAACTCGTCAGTTTATAATCTTTGTTAAAACCTTTAATATTAGGTTACAAATTTCCACCTTCATAAACTTGCATACAATTGAAACAGACTTAGTTCTCTTTCTTTTTTCAGCTCTGGACGCCACTCAATATGATTATATTCAATCTGGTGTGCTCGGATTTCTTTGTAGCAGTTTTCGGAAACCCATTAACGCTAACGTCCTCTCTGTTCCATGGCTGGATTTTTGGTGACACGTTATGTGTGCTTTATGGTTTCTTTATGGCTTTATTTGGTAAGTTAACACACACATTCATTCAAATGTATTAATTATAAAATTTCACACCGAATAGTGGCGATTCCTCAAACATGAACAAAATAATTAAATTACTTAATCTATATTAAATAAACTTTACACGCTAAACAATCATATAATTAGAGTAGTAAATTATTTAGATACACTCATTTGTATTTACCGCGCGCAATGTCGTTACCTTTACCTTTAGCTATTGTATGGGCGCCAACGAACACGGCTAGTTGGCGCTTTGAAAGACGAAATTATGATTGTATTAGATTGTTTGACTTACGTTATCGACTTCTAATGAAAAGATGAGCAGATCTATAATTGAAGCTCTTTTAGAAAAACTGTTTATGAATAAATAATATAGATTTTGTTATAGACTTGTTAATTCGTAATTCAGTTCAATTTTTTTAGTAACCATAGCCTGGAGCCAACCCAAGACTACACACCGGGAATCGCCACTGATCGAATGGTAATAAAAAAGACATATTTTTTTTAATTTTTGAAATTTTACCGTTTAACACAAACACTCATCACGACGATGTAACAGAAATAAATGTTACGTCAACTCAACTCTTTTTTTTTTAAGTTTAATCTTAAAATGGCCATATTATAAGTACCAAAGTATGTTAAAAATAGTAAAAATTACATAGTTAAACTAGCTGACCCAGCAGACGTTGTCCTGCCAGAACCCGAAAATAATTCCGTAAACCGATTGTGGCGCCATCTATCAGGTCCAATTTTATTTTCAAACCATATGTTCACTTTAGTTTCACTTTAGTGAAGATCTTTCTCATAACTACCAAATATAAAAAAAAATCGATGTCACTTTGTGAAATTACAGTTCACAACAATCATAATGATTATAGTGTCAGTCCTAATTTTAATATAATATAACTAGAATATATTATTAAAAGGAGTCCCTTTAGGCAAGGTTCCGAAGATACTGGCAGCGTTCCCCCTTTGAATAGCTAGACTAATTCTTTGTCCGAGGTAGCTGCCAGCTCTTCGGTCTCCTGTAATCTGGACTAAACTTTTTGCTATTTCAATAGCAACTTTTTGTGAAATAATGTTGCCATGTTCAATGTAATAGTGGGCGTTCAGTTTTCGTTCAATCACAGGAATTAATGATGATATGAATGAGTACATCGTTAATCTTATCTTACTATACAAAAAAAAAGAAATTATTTCTATTTTACTTTATCCGAATGTTGTATCGATAAATTAATCTACAACAGGCCTACCATGAATGTCATTCGAAGTTTTCTCTCTCTATCGTACTTATGTAAGAAGTTGCAAGTGGGACACAGAGGGTAAACTTCGGGTGCCGTTCATGGTAGCGAGGCAGAGCCATCTATTAATAAGTCATCGAACTAACCTATAAATAAACACTACTGTTGTATGATAAATATTTAATTTGCAATACCAAATATTGATGTCAATAATTAAGATAAAAACTATCCTATCTTTTAAGTTGGACTAAATAACAGATACTTACCAAGTTTGATCATAGTCGTTTCAGTAGTTTCAGAGTTTATCGCGAACATACATTATATTTGATCTCGTGACACGAGATTTTTATATATATAAGATTATCAATACTACATATTGTCATGACATATTTATATTAATATGTCATATTTCATGTCATGTCATGCTGAAATCTATAAACACTATTGGTTATCAGGAAGATTCAGAGGTTTAGTAAATGTACGTAGTGATCGCGTGAAATCATGTATGACGTTTGCTCTTTGTTGGTCCACTGAAGAATTGTGTGTCTTGTAGCAGACAACTTCTGGATCGTTATGATTATGGTGAACAAATCAATTGACAACAGAGGGCACCAGGGATATTGTGTTTCACTATGGTCGGCAGCGCACTTGCACTACCTGTGGCATTGCTTGTGTTTTGGACGACGGTAACCATCTACCATCAAGTGGACCGTTAGCCTGTCTATCGACCTTAACATAAAAAAGCGATATAGGAAAGCTCGAAAGATGTACTTGGCACATTTTTACATTCTCTGTTTTGATTTTTACTTTTAAATAAACATTGACATAAATTGTTGTGATGTGAATTTATTTTCCTTTATTTACTTATTTATTTTTCTTTGTAGGTATAGCATCAATAACAACTCTTACAGTTCTATCCTTCGAGAGGTATCTCATGGTTACTAGACCATTAAGCACGGGACAACTAAGCACTAAGGGAGCTGTGATGTTTATAGTTTTTATATGGGTTTACTCTTTGGCCTTGACCACACCACCATTACTTGGGTGGGGTAACTACGTCAGTGAAGCTGCCAACATTAGGTAAGATGAGACGTTAAATTTTATTATGAAATTTATTTATTGTAAAAAATTCTTATAAATTTAATCGAACTTGAAACGGGACTTAATTTGCAAAGCTCTACAAGTGACGGAAATAAAATTATCGCCCAATAAGTTCGTGTGTATTTTTATATATAAAAATCGTCAGACAAGCTGACGGTCCACTTATGGTAGGCGGCTCGCCTATAACACAAGCAACACCATGGATGCTGCCTGTGCACTGCCGGATTAAGGATAAGGGATTAGGAAAAATGATAAGGGAATTGGCTTTGCCATCCCTTACTCACTCATCGAAATACAACAAACACACACGCTGCTATTTCACGGTGGTCTTCTATAAGAGGGTGGTTACTGCCGCCAGACGGGCTGCCCTGCCCAAATGACTGCGTAACACAGTGTACCCTGCCATTAATTAAAAACAAAATGAAAAACATTTTAAAACAAATTACTTTCAAACTTAAATATATTTTGATCAAATCTTTTGCTAAAAAGATCATTTTGTTCAGCTATTTTGATCGTCGTTGTCAAAGTTGTGTCCATTTACATTCTCTTGCAGTAGTTATTAACAAAGAAGCTTTAATATGAAAAACCTCGTTACACACTTTCAAAGCAGCATTAAATCCCGGTTGTGTTAGCTGATTAAGGTCTAATTAAAAATTGAAAATCGTACAACTTTACTTATAAGCACGAACCAATTAACGCCTTTAAAGGCATTTAAATTCTTCCAATACTAATTCATTTTTCTCACTAAATTGCGACAGAAAATCATTTGCCTTTATCTATAGTAATAATAATATTATAAAGAGAAAGGATTTATATGTATGTATATACATATACCTACCTATGTATTTTTCTATGTTTGTAATGAATAAATTCAAGGACCACTGGACCGATTTTAAAAATTCTTTCACCTATACAAAGCTACATTATCAGCGAGTAATAATTTCTAAAGACACCCGGACGAAATCGCGAGCTTTTGCTAATATTCATATATGAATGTGTGTCAAATACGAAAGATGAACTCTAAGAACTAAGGGCCATCATCCCGGAAACCTACAACTCATATCTAAGAACTATACAACAAAATAGGTTATAAAACATATGGTATGTTTTGTAAGTGTGGACGATATGTGTTATAAAACAAAATTATACAACATTTGCGCGTGAAGGTACTCATAATGCAACCCGTAGTTGGATCATATTAACCATAATGTTGTAAAATTATTCCGGGACAGAAACTAATACTTGAAAAGGGTCCGTAAGGGTTTAGAAAGTTTTTTAATCAAACAAAGCCCAAAATCTAGAAAATAAACAATTTTTTCTGTATCTGATTTGATTCGTCTCGCCAATGCTTACAACTTACCTATACATTGCAACTTGATAAAATGAAGTTGCAAGTTTATTAGGTAGGTTTTATTAGTTATTCATAGTAAGTTTATTCATAGGTTTTATTAGGTAGACCGTCAGCTTGTCTGTTGATATTTAGATAAAAGAGAAGTGCATTTCTTACACAGATTGTCATAGGACAAAGTGAGGATAAAAAAATGACTGTCATCCCACAATCACGAAACACACCTGTGTGCTGTTATTTCACACCAAGATGTTGGTTAGTTTGCTTACCAAGACGGTTTGCTTACCACTGCTATACGCATCAAGGAATCATTGTTGCTAATATATTTTTTTTGTCAATGTTAAACAATGCTAATGAACTCACTTGTTTTAAATGTCAACAGTTGTTCGGTAAACTGGCATGAACAATCTTTCAACACTCTAACGTACATACTGTTCCTGTTCGCTATGGGTCAGATTGTGCCCCTCGCTGTCATCACCTTCAGTTACGTCAACATTATCAAGACTATGAAGAAGGTACGTAAGATGATTATTATGATGACCTTACCATGACTTTTACTTCCCACATTGTTTTATTTTTCATATAATTTTCCTTACCCTAAGGTTGCCTGGAAGAAATCGCTATACGGCGATAAGGCCGCCTTTTTTACTATTGCTTGTTGTTTCTGTTTTTTTTATTTATTCTTTTTTATATGTTTATAGTACAAATAAATAGTTTAATAATAACAATAAAATAAAAATTAAGCAAATAAATAAATATATGAATAATAATAACAACAATGATTTAAGTTCAACTTAAAGTAAATTGCACATAAAAGTAGTTGCACTAACGTTGCTTCTGAACAAACTATTAAGATAAGGTACATTAAACAGTGATAAACACTATACCTATTTGTTTATATATTTATTTCTACATCATGTAGCAACAAATGGAAAAAAAACAGCAACATATTGTGATACGCACAATCTGTTGGGCGGTTTAAAAGAAGTTAGCGGAAAAAGAGACTAGAGGTGTACAGCGAATTTATTTTATAATATTATGTACTTAAAGAAGAAAAGCTGAAATAAAAAAAGATGCTCATAATCTCTGGAAGTATAGTCGGATTTGAAAAAATATTTTTATGCTTGCTTTGCTATCTCTTTATTGAGAAAAGTTCTAGATTATCATAATCTAGAATCTAGAAGCTAAACAAAAAGAATAAGTTAGAAAAGACGCTAAGCGAAAAAGATGTCATCGCCCGCGCTGAGCGATGCGGTGGAACAGTGACCATAGATAGTTTTTAATTGAACTAAGGGTGAAACCTCGAGGCACTGCTGCAGGTTTTAAATAAAGGGTTTCTATTTTATGAAAGTTTTCATCGACATTTTTTTTCCGCTCGGAAAGTACAAACATGTGGCTTATATTTTAAGAAACTAGATACCCGCACCCGGTTTACCTTTTATTTTACCAAATTATACCCACAAACGTTCCTTTTAACGCTCTCTCCATAAGTGAAAACGTATCAAAATTCGATGCGTGATTAGAAGAAGTTAACGGAGAAACAGACAGAACATGACAACGACTTTATTTTTTAATATATAGGCTACACTGAAAGTTTTTAGAACTGGCCGGAACGTAAAGACAGAAATGAAAAATAAAAATAAATTTTGAATTAGGAACTCTTTAGAAAGCTGTCGAGGTAATTTCGTTCAGTTGACATTTGTTTTTAGAAATTTCGTCGCAGTCATCAACCACAAAGTGATGATAGACTTCGATTGGCATTTCATGACGAAGCCCACTATTATAACCCCGTGCCACTGTTTATAACTGGTTCAGAACGTGGTCGTAGCAATCTCACTGATGATTTCCGTAAATTACGTCGATCTACGGTGACAAATGAAAATAACTTGAGTGCTATGCGGCTCATGATTGAAACAGATTAAAGAGTGACTTACCAACAGATTCGCTCAAGTGCTAGGCGTGAACATCTAGGCGTGAAGAAGCTTTGTGCTATGATGATATCCATAATTTGATAGAAAATAAAAAACGCATCGCTTAGATTAGTGACGCGAAATGATTGAAAAATATAACAGAGATGGAGTCGAATGCTGTATTTGATATCGTCACAGGAGATGAAACCTGGATATATTGTTACGAACCCGAAACCAAAGGCAACGTGCACAACGATTTCCAACGAAAGGGAGAAAGACACGTTCTTTTGATAGACGAGACAATTTGCAACCATTGTTAAATGATCAAAGGACCTTTACTGCAGACTGATATATTAGTATAATAATTGCTTGCCAGTTGTCTTAGAAAATGTTCGACAGAAGCGCCCAAGAAGGAGGATCCTCCTTTATCGCGACAACGCTCCAGCCCACTACACCAAGCAAACAATTGAATATTCGACTATGGATGCTGTGGAATTAGTGAGTCATCCTCCTTATAGTCTCGGCTTGGCACCATGTGATTTTTATTTATTCCAAAAAATAAAGGATAAACTTAGAGGAATTCGCTATAAGAGCCCTGAAAATGCATTGAAATCATGAAAGAAATAAGATAAGTGGGCCCTAAAGATAAGTGGACCCACTGCTTCAGTCAGTGGTTTCATCGCTTGCGACGGTGCTCACAAAGAAATGGAGACTACTTCGAAAAAAGAATACAAACAATTTTCTACATTATTTAGTTTTCAAGTTTCTAAAAACTTTCAGTGTTACCCTCATAACTATGTATAGATTTAGATATAGTACACCATTATTGTGCTACAAATACATCTTTTTCATAGAATTCAAAACGACTCGGACGCGTAAGTCGAGCGGAGACAAAGGTGACAGTCATGGTACTTGTAATGATCGTCGCGTTCTCAGTAGCCTGGACACCTTACTCCGTCTTTGCACTAATGGAACAATTTGCTACTGGGGGGATCGTAAGTATTTCTTTATGGATTTAACCGGTATCAAGTTTTTATATTATTATTTGACAGGCTTATGATTCTGTCATTCTTCTAAGAATGATCTAAGACCTTAAAGTGCCTACTTTGTGAGTCGATTATTTTTTATATGTGTTTACTTAGCATTTTAAGAATATTTAGATTTTTTTACATAATTATTAAATATGGCGATAAGCAATGTGATGAACTAGTTGATGGTTGTTGGCAACAGTCACCTAAGGGCACAAACAACATCAGAAAGAATACAGGTACACTGCAAGAATTTCTTTGGGTACAGCTCGCTTGAGAAGGTTCTATGAAAGTATAACGTCGTTGTCAAACCAAAATCTGCTTATGTGCAAAAAGTATTCTTTGAAATATTGACAAATAACGTCTTTGTTGAAAATTTTTACATAAGGGTTTTTTTAGGGTTCCGTAGGTCCGAATAAAAAAAAACGGAATCCTTATAGGATCTCACTCGTGTGTCCGTCTGTCCAACCATTCCCACCTCCTTATCTCCGAAACTACTGAACCTAAAATTTTGAAAAAAAAAATACAGAAATTTGTTTTCTACTTATAGATTATGGGAAAACCTATAAGAAGTCCATGATATTAAAATAACATGGTAAATCACTCAATATTGTGCGGATAGGTAACATCGTACGGAACCCTCTTCATTTATTTGTGCCCGCAACTTCGTACGCGCTGTAGTTCGTTTTTTATAAATCCCACAGGAACCTGACATTTTTCCAGGATAAGAAGTATCATATATATTAATCCAGGTAATAAGCAATGTCTGTGCTAAATTTCATCCAAATCCATTTAGCCGTTTTTGCGTAATTGTGTAACAAACATACAAACTTTGGCATTTATAAAATTAATTAGGAACATTTTAGTTTTACTAGCTTTAGAGAGAGTTTATTTTACAAGTGTAGTTTTTTTCTATTATTTTATGCTTTTTTAATAATATGTTTTAAATAAATGTGTGTCAAAAGTATTTTCGAAAGTCAGTCGCTGAACCGAATAAGTTACAAATGATTGTAAATAATTATCTTATCGGAAAATGTATGTATATTTTGTATACAAAATAATCAACCCTTCTCACGCTCTTTCGTTCAAATATTGGAAATTGGAATGAAAGAGCGTGGGATTTCCAAAGCTTTTAATAGGTTCAATTGAAATCTCTTATTCATTGAAGAGTGAGGTAAGGTGAATTTTAACGAGGGTTGCTACTTATGTATTGAGCCTACTAATGAAAAAACAAATATCACAACAATGATTGAAAATATGATTGCATGCGTTGGAATAAATTTTTGAAGCATTGTTTCAACGACTGAGGTACTTGTAAAACGTGGTTTTAGAACATTTAAACAGCTTCTTCTGCTGACGAAAATCGTTACCCGTGCATTTTATTCTTGATGTTTGGGAACAAAAATAAGTCATTAGGGATGACCCATCAGTTCGATTTTTTGGCCGTACAAAATTTCGTTTGCGAGAGCTCGCATTATCATGATGAAGAATGATTCACATACGTTTCGATTTTTTCAGATTTATCCGAAAAATTCTGGCAAAAAAATTATGGTCGTGTACCATTCAGAATTTACTATCCTACCATTCTCCAATGGCACTGTCTCCACACGACCGGTAATTTCAAAGAAACAAGCAATCATTTTTCCGCGGACAACTTTATTGGTTTTGTTTGTTTTGGAAGACGGACAAATGTTCGTGCAATATCTAATTGATGCAAGTCATACTTATACTAGTGGCCAGAGTTGCCTCTATCTCGCGGTATTCCATATTTCGCTTTTACATTATCAGTCCACGCACAGCATCGATGTTTTCTGGCACAACAACTGAATGAACGACCACCTTTCGGTACATCCTGGAGGGAATGCCGACCACGATCAAACTCATTATAGCGTTTTACAGTGGCTTAGGATGGAGCTTTCATAGCCAAAAATCGAAGATCAAAGCGCTCTTGTCCTAATAATCCACGACAAAAGTTGTAAAATAATCATAGCACGAAAATTTTCACGATATCTCAAAGTCACTGGAAACGACACAAATCGCGTTCAAATAATAAATGTGATTGATGTTATGTCAAAGTCAAACTCGGCGCTCAGTGTTGCCAATGCTCAATATATAAGTAGCAACCCATGTATATTCCTAGATTTCCTAGTGTAACTCGTAGTGGAGTTTTTTTGAATTCTCTTGATCTGAACTGTAGAGAGCTTACGGAATTAATATATATACATTACGGAAAAATCTATAAATTCTATACAATTCTGGTGCATATAGCTACTTTGTATTAAAGCTAATACGAAATTAATGTTACTTTTACTACAAAATAAATTATTTGCGAATATTTAATTGTTAAAATACAACCACGCCATTAAATTTTTTTTTTTGCAGCGCTTGGCATTCCATTTCACCTGTACTTGTATTCTTTTTTCTCGTTGTATTAATATACGCGAATATGCCACGTATACTTACTACAAAACCCATTATTAGGAACAAACGAAATTAGGATAATCCCTTTAGAAAAGGGACTTTGAAGAACTCCATCTGGAAGTACTTCCCTTTTAGAAAGACAAGTGTGTTAGTTAAGTTATAGATTTTTAACACAATAGTTGGTTCAAATCATAAGTATGCGAATCACGTTTATATGCGTGTTTATATACTTTTTTATTTCATGAATTTTTCATTACCAAATAACAATTTTCGCCGATTTTAAGTGAACAAATATTCATATTTTCAATTAAGCTAATTAAATAACTATTCAAATTAATTAAAAATACAGAATAATTCCTCCAGCCCTGGAAGCTGAGAGGTTCAAGATCATCGAGGACCTTCAATGGATGATTTAATTTTCTAATTACCTAAATCTTAAATGTAATCCAATTTTGTTAAAGGTATCACCCGGTGCCGGCGTTATTCCAGCGTTGGTCGCCAAAAGCTCAATTTGCTATGATCCGCTTATTTACGTTGGAATGAACACACAGGTGAACACTCGTCCGATACTCAAATACCTGTGACAAAATAACAGAATAATTAAACTCTATGTCTTGTTCACAGTTCAGGCAGTCTGTAAAGAAGATGCTTGGAATGCACAACAAAGGTGGGTTCACTCAAACCGAAGGGGGTAACCACCACACTTGCATGTCACCTACACCGAAATTATCCAACGATATTACCAAATGTAACATCACTGATACTACATTTAACGATACTATACGTAACAATGCCAAAAGCGCCGAATTAAGTACTATTCAAGAGCGTAGGGTTATAGAAGGCGAAGGGAACACTGTCGATTTCAAAGCAAGTAGGGGTAGTCAAGATAATATTAATGAATTTTGTGAAGTAGCATACGACGTTAAAGAAAACAAAGTTAAAGACGTTAAACATTTATATGCAGAAGAGAATAGAGATAATATAAATGGAGACAGCAAACGTAACGCCAAAATACATCATGGGTACGGTAACGATGCATTCAAGAATCACATAACGGACGTAACTGAGCCAGATCATATTCTCGAAAAAAATGAATACAAAAAAGTAATTTCAAGAATCAAACATAGTAACTCGTTAGATTTGGGTAATATTTCAATTAAGAAGAAGAAACGGAGACTGTCTATTGAGGCCAGATTGGAAACTATTATATTAGCCAAAGGAATGCCCAAATCAGTAACGCATAGATTAAGTGTCAAAGAGGGTAAAGAGTCTTTTATGAAATATTTATTCAAAACTAAAAGTAAGGAAGATTTTATATTGTAGTTATTGAAAGTTCGATTATCAGTTTTATTATTATGAATGCTGAATAAACTACCTAATAATCTTACGATTCTAACCTAAAGTTATAAGCGTAGTAAGAGATTTAAATGTACGTGTATACATTGTTCTAGTGTGACATATTCAACTTTTTACCACACTATGGAGATAATTCTAAATGTAAGAAAAATAACTGTAACTAGAATGTACTACGCAATATTTCTAAATGTATTTTTTAAATTTACAGAGTGGATTTTTTTTTACTGCACCAGGGAGGCAAAGCAAAGCAAATAGCAAATGTTACTCAATGAAACAAAACTGCATTCAAAAATTTTTGAAAATTCGTTTGCCACAACCGGGAATCGAACCAAAAATTCCAAAAAAATAACTGCCTGACATTAATCAATAAGGTCAATCATAAGGCTCAAATTACTCTAACAAACCTGATAAATTAGATAGACATACAGAACATTTATTTGCACAAATACATAAAAAGAGAAAAAAATACAACTATTAACAAAAAAGGATTACAATAAATATAACAAATTTAGAATTCATACAAATACGCTGATCGTATAATGTCATTAAGTGTGCATCAGGAAATTTTGATATCGAAGATGCACCTCGCTCTGGTCCGCCCTGTTACGGATAAAATGGACGCCATTTTTAAAAAAGTTGAGTAAGGTCGGCATATCAGTAGTTACGAAATAGCTGAAGAACTGGGAATTGACCACCAAACAGTTTGACCCATTTGAAAAAAGCTGAGTATACAAAAAAGCTCGATATTTTGGTGCCACACGAGCTCACTGAAAGAAACCTTATGAATCGTGTACTCATTTGCGATTCTTTATTGAGACGTAATGAAACCGAATCGTTTTTGAAGAGATTGACAACTATGGATCACTTATGACATGAATGTGCGAAAAAGGTCGAGGTTAAAGGTCGGTCAGGCTTCACAGACTGTGCCAAAACCCATGTTAACTCGCAATAAAGTGATGCTGTGTGTATGGTGAGATTTGAAGGACATTGATCTTTATGAGCTTTTAGTAGTAGAGATCCGAACCATCGATTCGGATCTCTACTACCAGCAACTGACGAGATTAAAGCAAGAAGTTGAGTGAAAGCGGCCGGAATTAATCAATAGGAAAGGTGTGGTCTTTCATCACGATAACGCTAGACCACACACATGTTTAGCCACTCAGCAAAAATTAAGAGAGTTTGGTTGGGAGGTGTTAATGCATCCGCCATATAGCTCTGACCTTTTACCTTCAGATTTCCACCTGTTTCGGTCTCTTCAGAATTCTTTAGGCAGTGTCAGGTTAACATCAAGAGAGGACTGCCAAAACTACTTGTCGCGTTTTTTTGATCGGAAGTCCTAAAATTTCTACAGCAGTTTAAAAATGTCTTGAGTTTTCATATAAAATGCAAAGAAACTCTTTCGCCAACCTATTATTCACCGAACGTCTACAAACAAAAGAAGGATCACGCCAACTTAATTTTTCAAACAAATACTCAGGTCTTTCAGTACCAACCACTTCGAAAACTAGCGTCGCGTAATAAAGTTGTTGCCTGGCATTCATACGCAAGAAGTTATATTTGTTCAAGAAAGGCAATTTGATCTAGGAGGCACTTTCAGGCAGTAACGCAAACAGGCATTCTGCACTCGTTGAATTAATTTGTTGGTTTTTTTGAACAAACAGTGACCATATACAATCAAACAATAATTCAACTTGGACAAAACAATCGCTTTACAGAGTTTAAAGCGCAAAAAACTTAAGCATCTCTAATTTTGTATAAAACTTTCAAGCGGAAAAACCGGTTTTTGGACCAGTTCAAGTACGTGTTTCTCAAAACGCAAATTACCGTCCATGATAACTCCGAGGTTGGGCGGAGTTTAAATGAAAGGACAAGCAAGTGTGGCAAGCGAATCTTTGAATGCAGTTTTGCTTCTTTAAAGAAATAAAGAAATGTTTCCTTTGAGTAAAACTTGCTACCTGCAGTATTTAGAGTACTTTCCCTCCAAGTGCGGTTAAAAAATTCCAGCTTGCACATGTCTATTTTTGCATATAAAATTATACGAATTTCTGAATGTTGTGCAAAACACTTTTCTTCACTGCTTCAATTTGCTAAACCAGTGAACAAAACAGACTTGCTTATTTGTTTTGGTTTTAAGTAAAAAACGAGTGTGCTAGTGTCGATAAGGTATTTTTATTAACTAAGCAGCTACTGATATCTGTGATAAATCAAATGTGTCTCTCATATCAAAATATTACAGGCGAAGTTCTCATTGAGTCGTTTGGCACTGACTTTGGAATAATGTTTACAGAAATCAGGTACGTCGATAAAGATACGATAGAATAGTTTTGTAATTTATAATATAAGAAAAAAGAAAGATTATAGGTATATGGCATTACCTAAAAGATTTTTTATACTCTCCTTGAAATCAATTTAAGGTGGATGTAATTTTTTATTTAATAGTCATTAATTTATGAACATGCTCGATACTCGCATGAATATCGAACCTTTGGTCGAATGGCTTAAGTGTTATCTTTGCGACTCAAAGATTCTGGGTTCGATACTTGTCAGGAAAAATGTATGTAAACTAGCTTTTAAAGTTGTCTTAGTTGTGTAGCTGTAGATTATCTTAGATACTTATAAAACAGTAGGTACGTTGAGGGAGTGACTTACTAACATACAAACACATTTCGAGAGACATAATATTTTGTACTCAAGGTTTATAATAAGTATTTATACATTTGCGGGATGAAATTATTTCGCCGCTAAGGACGTTAAATAGTTGTTTTAAGTAACATTTTTATTTTATGAAATAATTATTGTGACACCACAAAAAAGTAAAATATTATGAATTCTAGTCTTATTAGGTATTATTAGTAGTAATATTAGGTATTCTAGTCGCATGTGCAACAGAAAAACCCTCAACTCCATCGTCATCGAGGCCGAACATAGGCCAAAATTTTCCTCTCACACCTGTGTAGGCCATTTTTGACATTTTTTTTAGTTCTTTGGTATCTCTGAAGGTTATGCTTTGGTATCTCTGAAGGTTATGTAAGTAATTTTTTTATTTATTTAATTACCTATTTTGTATTGAGTAAGAATTAGTTTTCTTTTATTTTAGTTTTATTTTTGTATAACAACTTTGATTGTTTTTTATTACTTATAACTTACTGTCCCTTATTATGTTATGTTGTGTTTGCATCGTGAAAGGCACAATTATTGTAGAGTTTCTTCTAAATAATTGATATTATTCTGTCTTATGACTAAGTACATCATAAACATTGTCACAGCCGCAAGACTATGTGTCCACTGCTAGACATATAGGCCTCCTCCATAATTTTAGAAAAGTACCAATGGAGTAGCTTGGATCCACCGCCGATCCGAGGTCATTTTCAGATCGTCTGTCCACCTTGTGGGTGGACGTCCTACGCTGTGCTTGCCGGTCCGTGGGCTCCGCTTAAGAATCTTCCGGCCTCAGCGATCGTCGGCTCTCCGTAAAGTGTCCTGCTCACTGCCACTTCAACACTAATCCGCCGTTAGTGTTGACGTGGCATATCCTCATTTCTGATTAGATAGCACAGAGTAACCCCGAGGATAGCCCTCTCCACAGTCGTTGAGCGACGTTGCCTATGACAGGAGTAATGTGCTGCTTAGCAAATAACCTAATACTTACATAGATGTTCTATACATAAGCTCAGAATACAAAACAAATAAGAAACTGCCAGCGCGCTTAAGAGCGCGTATAAATAGAATTACAACAGCTGCTCGGCCACTCGGTCGCGCGGATGCATATAATTCGAGCCAAGCTGAAAAAAAGATATTTAGAGTACCTAGTTTACTTGTCACTTTGATTATGAGACCCTTGGTCCGTGGGGTCCCAGCGCTCGCCAACTTTTAAAAGACATTTCAAAAAGGCTCACCGACACCACTGGCTGGCAGCTTCGGCGCAACGCATTAGCATTGCAATAGGTACAGCGAGGTTTTATTTATTTTTTAGGTTTTATTTAGTTTTAGGTTTATTATAAAAAATTAATTGTACTTAAAAAATTTCATTAAAAAACAATTTGTGCATTTATATATAATTATAGATATAGATATACAAATGTATATAATATAAATAGATATAGATAAAGATTCAATTCCATAATGTGTCAATGTAATGGACTTGCGTAGGAAGAGGAAGGGATTCAATTATAGTCTATCACGCGTTTATTTCATTATGAAATGAATGTTCATTACCTGTCACAAACTGTTTACATGGGTAACAGCAAAGATGTTGTATTATACACTAATACAATTATATTTGGGTAACAGTAATATATACAGAGCAATATAATCGAACGCAGCTTCTGGTTGTTATGTATTCTGACATTTATATAATTCTAAAACTCATTCCATACAAAATGTTATTATTGATGTTTATTGACAATTTTTTTTGTGAATTTATCAGTTGTATTAATAGAATATCTAATACATTGTAAAAGAATAAATCAATAAAATGTATTATGATTATAATAAAATACTTCGAAATATTTAAGTCTTTTTATTGAAAGAAGTCATTTTTACATAGCATCCCGAGTGAAATCACATTGTCGCTTGTGTCACGTTACTGTGATATAAATCCATTCGAATCAACTACAAATCAAGTATTTGCTCACATATAACAGGGTATTTTAATCTATATGAAAAAAAATCTAAAAGTATATTATTGAGATAGCTTAGGCAAAAAGCAGTCGGAAAATGTTGGTTTTAGTTCCTAAAACAACAAAATAAATTTTAAAATTAAATTCAACGTTTTCAGAATTTTTGGTCTGTTCTTAAACACAATGAAATAGTAGCCGCCATGTTTAAGTCATACGGTTGTGTAAACAAAAAAGTGTCAGTCAGTGTCATGTCAATTACCGGCGCATTTGTTTACACAGCCAACTGACGTCACGACCGCAGAGCAAAATGGTTTCCAGCGTATTCGTCAAATTACGCCCGAAATTTGAAAATGTAAATTTTAAATGCATTTTTATTAAACTTATCGATTGAATAAAAATTTGGTGTTTTTTTTTAGTGATTCATTAGCACTACAGAATCCCATTGAGACACTTTTTAAAAATGGGTGTAATACCCTATTTTTTATGTAAAAAAAAATGCAAAGCAGGCGAAGTGACCCGGATTAAACACGGTTCTCATATGGACAGCCATCTATGTTTTTTTACGTTATAAAGCGGCATATGGGTTATCAGTCCATTTAAAAGAATTTAGTAAGTAATCGTGTTTATAAACATAAGCAACACATGAGTGAATGCTCTGTAACTGTTCTCATTTGCCAGCAATAAGCATGCTAATTTTAAGCATACTACTAAATAAGCATGCTCAAACAAACAATTGGACACACGTGCTATTTTAAACCAGGCTCTCGGCTAAAATGGAAGTACAAAAATAGAACAGTGTCAGTGCTATCCAGGGCTGGCTTTACCTATAGTTCAGGGTGTGTCGTGCATACGGGCGCAGCCCGCAGGGTCTTAGAGGGCGCCGAGCAAGCGCCGCTCCCGCTCGTAACACCTCCAAAGAGCTTGTGTCTCTCGCGGTAACTACGCTCTGAAAGACTGTCCCCATGTTATGACCAACGCCGGGCGTGGTAACAAAGCAAGGTGCACCACGAGCAGCCAAAAGTTTAAATCATTTAAAATGTTAAAAAAACCAAAAATAAAACATTAAATGAGTTTCAACATTACTCATGGTGAGGGCGCCAGATTATTGATTGCACACGGGCTCTACATGAGCTTGAGTCGCCTCTGGTGCTATCCATACAGAACTGTATAAAATAATCATATTGAATGCAACGTAATTGTTTAAGACCAAAGAAAAAGAATGGAATAAGGTTGAGAAATAAGAATACGGAAAGGAGAATTTGGGTGAGTAACTAGATAAATAAAATAAAAACACTAGATTTGTATAGAGGCGAACGTGTGTCACGATCACGAAAAGCAACGTTTTTTCTTCTCCCCAAGGCGACATAATTGACGTAACACATCGCGGATCCAGATCGATCAAATCCTTACTAGCATGCTCATTAAGCAAACCTGTTCAGACGCGCTCGGAGCACGACCCCTTCCACTCGCGCCTCAGGTAGCATGCTCGAAAATCAAACGACTGTTGATTTTTAAGCATGCTCAAAGTAAGCATGCTCATTACTAGCAGCGTTTCGGCACACATGCTACTAAGTAGCAATTGCTCAATAATATCATGCTTTCGTGCTAGTAATGAGCATGTCTATCCGTACCTTGATGCGCGACCTTGAGAGGACAAAATAAGGGACACGTGCTGTCCTTATGACTTTGCCCTGACACGATTTCGATTAAATGGACAGAAATAGTTTACTGTCAAAAACATTGGCGGCCACACAGTATTTAGAGCAAGGTTGGGCAATCACCCTTTGATTTAACTTTTCTCTTAGTGGAGTCGTCGTAATGAATTATTAATTCAAATATTAATCCAAATTGTTGAAGTTAGTTACTAGCTTAGTTTATTGTGCCCTTATTCACACAATTAAAATTTTAAGAACTTTGAATTTGTTCAAAAATACAAAATCAAATCGTTTATTTAGTTTATTTGGAAAATGCCACCGTTTCGAAAATAAAATTCGTTCGCTCTTTTTAATCCGATGCATTTTTAACTGCTAAGTAAATAATCTTCATTTGTATAATACATGTTTTACAAATGTTTTAATCGTGATTCACGTTTGACTTTAGGGATTTTATTATAGAAACGTACACATTGTCCTTTAAATGATTTATCTATTTTCGTTAGCCTTGTGTCGCTCAAAGCAAGATCATGTTTATTTCTAGTAGTACAATTATGAATATCACTGTTTTTTAGGGTTCCGTACGTCCGAATAAAAAAAGGAACCCTTATAGGATCACTCGTGTGTCCGTCTGTCCGACCCTATCTCCGAAACTACTGAACCTAAAATTTTGAAAAAATACAGAAATTAGTTTTCTACTTATAGATTATAGGAAAACCTATAAGAAGTCCATGATATTAAAATAACATGGTAAATCACTCAATATTGTGCGGATAGGTAACAACATCGTACGGAACCCTCTTCACGTGAGCAACGCGAGTTCAACTCGCACTTGTCCCGTTTTTTTTTAAACGTTCAATGTTTTTATGAACAAAAATAATTGTATTATCAAAAATGTATTGAAATGGCACTGTTAATATGTTGGTCTCCTTAAATTTATCTCTTAATGACTGTCTATTGTAAAAATTATAAATTGTTCGAACAGCCCTCTTCTGCAGCACAAAAATTGTTTGAACATTAGCAGCGTGTCCCCACATTAAATTGCCGTAACACTATGGAAATAACTGAAATAATCTACAGGTTCTGTATCTTCGTCTGTGTGTTAACGAATTTTTTTAACCACGGTGCAGAATTAAGTCCACAATATTGACGTTTGGTGTTAAAAATTACATTTAGTTTTATTACTGTTTAAAAGCAAATTATTTACATTGAACCAATGAACAATTTTGAATAAAGGGTTGTTAACATCATCTAAAACTGATTCGCGCCTTTTAACCTTGAATAGAAGTGATGTGTCATCTGCAAATAACATTATTTCATGATTATCTTTAACAACGTGTGGCAAATCATTAATATAAATAGGAACGGGCCAAGAATTGAACCTTGTGAGACACCCATTTTAGTTGTTGATCCAGGGGCGCACATTTCATTGATATTAACAGTCTGAATTCTACATGGAAGTAATAAGTTCCATGGAATTCTATTCTCCCTTAAAGTTTCAGTGCATTACTCTTTGTGCCAAAGCCTTATAATTTCCTGTTTACAGTCTCATCTTGGACGCAATCGAAAGCCTTAGATAGATCACAAAAAAAACACCCAAGGCATCCATTGAATCCTTCCAAGCATTAAAGATGTGATAAATAAGCTCAACGCCCTCATCGACTGTTGGGCGACCTCTCGTAAATCTAAACAGCTTACAATTCGGCAAAGTACTAAAGCGAGTGCATTTGATTTAAAATAATTTTTTCAAATATTTTACTGAATACAGGTACTTGTAGTATAGAAATACGAGTTGGTTTAAAATTAGAGAAATCAATAGTACTACCTGATTTAATAAATATAGATATTGTCTTACTGTTTTTCTTGAGATCAGGAGCTATCAACGAGATGTGTTTTTTAATTTTAATGACCTTTAATGACCTCAGTATAGTGCACATAATATTTAAATTTAAAATATTTAGAACATTTCTGTATATTTTCTTTTAACGTTGTTTCAGCTAGTAAAGACGAGGAATTCAGGGATTTAGTTGTTAAAACTGGAATATTATGTTATTTTATGTAAAATAGTGATAAACAACATTTAGGTATGTTAAAGGGTGGCAGGAAGACTATATAGAAGGCAGATTATATACACAAAGTAACACAAAGAGGGATGGAAGTGGATACCAAAGTCCACAAGCTTATCGTAAAATGCTTGTGAGAGTTGTATCATGTGAAGCCTTGGGAACGTCAGCTGCGGCTACCGTAGGTGGGTTGAGCAGCGGTACCCTCCCATACATGTAAAAAAAATTTTTGTCATTTCCTCCCGATTGAAATATTTATCAAAAGTCAGCTGACTATAAAGTGGTGGATTATACGTCAGTTGAAGACATGAACTTCAAACAAAAAAACTTTAAATTCAAATCAAATATTTTTTTTTGACGCAACTGACGTTCAGCTTCGTGACACAAATCTCACTAAAGCATTTTACGAGTTATCGCCTAAATCGCATATTTTTTTTACCTCATAATGGTAAGTTACCACTTACCTTTATGAGAACGGTAAGACTATCTGTTACCCTCTTTCATAAATAATACCTTCATAAGTTTTTCATCTCGGTAGGTACTTAACTAAATTTTAAACCTTTGCAATATAGCTACAGTAAAACAAAGAGAATTCACTTATAGCAAACAAACATGAAAGGTACATAGTATTACTAAAAGCATTGTTCTGTGATGATATCATTTATAATGCAGCACAAGGTCGTATTCCCTGAGGATAATGTAACGTTCCTGAGCCAATAGTCAGTGACCTTCAACGAACAAAGCAAAGAACAGTCAACCTTGTACTTCACTTTAATAGTTTATTCCGAGTGCACGCTGCTACTTTTTTAAATTGAATTGTATTGCAAAAAAAAATCACAGTGAATAAATATTATTTTTAGCTATATTTTATTTCATTGAATCCTTTCCTAATAATCAAAGATCAATCACTCAGCAATTGTCAAACATGCCTTTTACTAGAATTTCTAAGTTAAGACACCTCTTGGTGAATGGCAATTGACAGAAAACGATGCGCAAAAAAGCTACTTACCTTTTTTTTATTAAAAATGGTTTTACTCTTGACCAGCATCTATTCATGTAGGAAGGATGAGGCCGACGATGGAGCGAGCTCCCCAGAAGATGCCTATTCACTCGAACCTTGAAAAGATTTGGGTTGTATGAGCTCGGAAATACAGACGCCGGCAGGGAGTTCCAATCCTTGGCAGTGCGCATTATAAAAGATAAAGGGCTTGGTCCGAATTGGAGGGATTTCGACAAGGTGAGGATGGTAACCAGCCGCTGCATGTCCGATAGAAGAAAGGGGAAGGCGGTATGATTTCATGCAGCTCTCGAGCACACTCTCCGAAGTATATCTTATAGAATACACACAGACAGACAATTTTGCGTCTATGTGCCAGGCTCTGCAGCTTAATTCTTATTAGTGTATCGTCGCCAATGAGCGTTCTAGCTCTGCGATCCACCGATCGCAAATGAACCTATAATGCCAATGAACCTAAACATTAATTGCTTAAATTTTGTCACATGAATTTCTTATCGGATACCTTTTAACCTTAAAATTAATGTATTATAGTTATTTGATAAAAAAAATATATATTTCTAAACAGTATAGTTGCAAAGCATTATTAGCCTTTACAGCAAAAGCAATTTAATTGCTCGCACAGTATTTCTATTATTTTGGAACTTTGAACATTACAGCCATAAAATAAGTAAGTACTGGATTCTAAAAGTCCTCTGACAATTATAAAACAAAACTCTTGCAGATCATTTGCAGATAGACAAAGCATTGTAACACTTAGTAGTGGCATGGCGCAACGCGTTTCGCTGTCATAAATTTGGGCAGTCTGTCTGGCGACAGACAGAAGATCACTATAAAATAACAGCATTTGTTCTGCCGTGTTTCGATGAGCGAAAAAACGAAACCAGAGTCCTAATCCTTTCTAATCCTTTATCCTACTGTAATAGGCAGCGCACTTGCAACACCAGTGGGATTACCTACTTGTGTTATAGGCGAGGACAGCCACCTACCATCAAGTGGGCTGTAAACTTGTTATCCAAGAAACATATATTTTATGATTAAAAATATTAAAAAAAATGTTTACAAAATAGTATTACTTGGATTTGTTTAATACTCTTAAAAGTAATTACTGATGTTTTGCATCTAGAACGCATGTATGTGTCCTAGGTTAAATCATATCAAATGTTGAATTAATTTCTGGACACCTTCAGTATTTCTTTCAGCATTTCTGGTAAGCTGCTTTTGGGAGGACGTTCAGGTGCTCAAAAGTACGATTGTAGCATCAACAGTTGTTGACATAAAAAAAAATATTTCTATACAAGAATAATCAAGAAGTAGAGCCAAGACCGAACGATAGGGACGAAAATACCGACATGTGCTGACGAATATGTGCTTTGTACGTATGATATAGGTACTTGAAGGTATATTTTTCGTTTTGCTGTTAATTTATATGATTGACTGAGTTGAGCCCGCGACTTTTATACATGAGCTCGCACTCAAATCGGTTAAGTCGTTTCTGTGATTAGCGTGCACAAACGCATTGACAAACAGACAAAAATTCTAAAAACTATTTTTTGACTTCGGTAACACAAGTAGGTACCACGTGTTAAGTGTTAAAATTGTCTGCCTGCTAGCCCGATGCATTCTCTCGAACAAAATATTTTTGTAGCAGCTGCGCTTCTCTCTGGTTTATTTCTTGCGCAGCGTATATTTATTTTAATAAAATAATCCTTTGTCTTAGTCATTGTTCTAATGTGCCCAGGATCTCTAATAGGTTAAAGGCGGCCCTGGTGTTATGTATATCGATAGATAGGGAATACCAGAGTTCATTATTCTATATCCACAGCACAGATAACCTCCTACTGTGATCCACAGTCATTATCTCTTCTCTCATGCATCTCTTTTGGAGCATACATATGAGTCCGGCAATCCTCATTCCGGTCGAGGCTGGTATAGTGCTTTTCTCAATAAATGTGAGGAAATAATGAAACACGTGATAATGCAAAAAAATTATCAATGAGTGCAAAGGAAACGCCCCCGCCTACTACGCCTGTGACAGCGGCGGCCGCGTTCGTGAAGACTCGTGAAACTTCGGGTTTCATCGGGCTGAGCAGCGGCCAGGAATGAATTTTCATACAACATTCTTGGCCTAGGCCGAGAAAGAAACGTATGAGCCAAGAATTACAAACGTCGTGGCTTGTTTTTAGTACAAGAATGCCTACATTTCCGAGCATGTTTGAGGAAAAATATATTGGTAATAAAAAAAGCTTTTATTTTGCACATGATTAAAGTTAACCAGTTGTAATAAATTAATTCGCGGAGCTAACGAACTTAACGCTTGCTCCATCTGATTATAAATGTTGCCAAGCTATTTAACCTGTTGCACAACAGTATTGCCATCACATTTTTAAGCCAGATGGCACTTTGTTTCGTGCTGGAATGTAAATTGTGTACTCGTGTAGATGGCGCTGTCATTTAGTAGGACGCGATATCATTAAGTTGTTTCAGTTTACTTATGCACTTGTTAATCTTGCTTGTTAATTTTAAACACTAGATGGAACATTTGTGGTGCAGATATTTCTCACGTTAATTCTATATTGAAATGAATAAAATAAATGTGTAATGTTTATTACAGTATATTGATACAGATATATTTGAAAAAATGACAAAAATTTGATTCTTAAAATAAAAAAAGCAAATTAAAAAGCTATCGAGCACACTGTTACAAAGAATTATAATGATACATTTAGTTTTTTTTAGGTTATAATAGTTTCCAATTAATAAAATAAATCCTTCGCTAGATCAGGGGTATCTTCCAGCGCTCCTTCGGTCACGGCTAGTTTTGCTCTACTGTCATTTGAGTATACCCGTTTCGGTAGGCAAAGCATAATTAGCTCCGACAGGTCGCCCGGAACGGGTCTGATCAAATCTTGTCCGGATCAAATTATGCTCGAATGGAGTGTTGGAACAGCGTGTATCCGCGGACACCCCTGAAGACAGTTAAATGTTTTATTGCGACTGGTGACAGTTTTATCGGTCATTTCAGTATTAGTTGATTAGTATTAGTCTTGCGAGTGAGAGACACGCGCAATTGTACAGACCCGAAGTGGCTCTATTCGAGCCATATACTGAATTGGTGTTACAAAATTCCAGGAGAAATTATTACTGGGATGTGAGTTCAAGTTTCACCCAAAGCCGTTCAAACGCAAGTTTGAAATAAAAAAAAACACGTAATTGTTTTAAAGAATTGTATTTAAATAGTGACCAATGTTATATGAATATACAAGTACAACTACATAGGTACGTTACGTATAATATAATATACTTAAGCAATACTGAAACAAAACAATAAAATTTACAAGTTATCTCTCTCTACTAAACACGCACATTCTTAAATAGTAGATATATAAAGGCAACTTCACACTAGATCAATCCAATCGGAGCTACCTTTTTATGTTTGGTTTAAAAGTTACTCGTTTTCGAAATTAAATATTAAGATAAGTATCTTTCTTAGTCGTGAAATAAAATATTATATTTTAAATTTATTTTTAAAATATTACATATTTTAATTTAAAAATATCATAAATTGAATAGTAAATGATAAAATCAAGCTAGTGCGAAGCACGCCGAATTCTTTTCTCTATCCACACATCACGGTAACAAAATTTGGTGATAAATAAAAACATATTTACAATCAACTTAATTTTAAAAGTTCATTTTGAAGATACGTTATTCCATTTAAAGCCATTTCAATTTAATATATGATTAAGAGATACTTTGATTAAAGTTCAGAAACTTTTCTCTTTGTTCAAAACTTTGTTCAAACGTAACTTCGAAATGAATAGAGTAATTTAAATTTAAAAACAAAAATAACGTCAATTCACAAAATCAAATAAATAATAGATCATTTTATTATTGCAAAAATTAAAACCCTAAATAATTTAGGAATTTACAATTCGTTCAAAAGTATTTTATTAAAAAAGATTACACGACATATTAAAATTCATTAATACATTAACACCGTATAAAAGAAATATAAGTACGTATAAAAGTGATAAATATAAAATCCATCGAAAAACGTTCGTTTGTGTATTAGCTATTTAGCTATACTTTTTTTTTTTTCAATTCCTAACCGAAATTAATCGTCAAACATTTAGGCTCATCAATTCCAAGTTACATTATATTTCAGTAAAGTTATTATGTATTTTTAGTTTTCCACCATTTAATTGTATAAATTGTTCATAAGTAAAAGGACAATGTAGATAAAATTAATTATCACCGTCGAAACTACGTCACAGGCCGTTTTTGAATCATATACCAATACTCAAAAGTATTAAAAATAATGTAAATCAGGTAATTTACATTATTTTTAATACATATATTTTAATGTAATAATGAATCGTCAAAAAAGACAAAAGGAATGATACATTTTCCCATAAGTTACGATTCTCAAAAAAAAATTGTCTCATAGAGAAAAAGCGCCCAATGTGATCATTAAAGTTGTATTGAAATGCGGTTAAAAGTTCCACTGATTTTGTAGAACACTATAATACTTTGTTTATTTAGTACGATTTATTTTTAAAAAAGGCCTATCTATATTGAGCGAATTTTTTGAATCAATGACCCGAGACGAATGCACTTCTTTAAAAATATAAGAATTTATTATATTAGCACAGTGATTTACAAATATTATAATGCACTACAAACGTATAAAAAAATCTAGAAAAAAAAAACACTAACTACTCTATGGTTATTTAAAATCACACATTTGCTTATTCAACTTAATAGGTGACATTGCAGTCTTGACGTCAGTCGTTCGTTATTATCTCATTACATTCTGACCATAATTACTTCGGACCCCAACCGGGGTCCTGCGTACTGTAAGGAAACGCTTGTAAAATAATCGAAATGGCTTCGAACATACATATACATTCGTTGTAACATAAATCTATTTATGACACATTAAACTGGTGTTACGTCACTAGACCTAAAATCCTTTGTAACTATCTATTTTTCTCCTTAAACACTCCAAGAAACATATGCCCTTGGCACTCTCACTTTGCCGCTAAAATCACTGCAAACCTCCTGCCTGAAACTCGCGCATATGTCGAATGCAAATCTAGCTCAGTTTATGAATTCAAGAGAATCTCAAGAGGGTGTTCGGTTCAGTTCTTCTGTCGTTCTCTCGAGTCCTCCCTGCAAACGCCTCTGGGAGGTGAATCTCGTCCCTTGTGGCCCGCCTTGGAGGCCTTTCTGGACCTCTTGAACTTAGCGACGTCGTCTCCGAACACGTCCCCAGTCCTGAGCGCCGAGATGAGATCGTCAAACTCACCCTTCTGTCCGTTGGTGAGTGTTCCGTCGCGCGACGAGTCTCCGTTCGCCGAATGACCATTACAGTCGGAGCCGCTGTTCTTACCGAGAGACTTGCCCACGGAGCTCAGCAGGCTGGACGCCTGTTTACGCTCCATTGTGCGCTTTTTCAGCTGTAACAGAAGACAATCGTGTAAGTTTTTTGTTACTGACAATTCACGACGTCTTAGGTTTCGGTTTCCTCAATTTCCGTCAGTTTAAATGAGTTTTAATGTATTTAAACAGCTTTTAGTATTGTATTTTTGAGATATACATATATTATAGATTTTTAATTAAGTATACCTATTGAGGCGTATAGAAAATAATATATTTTATGTCAAAATTAGGTAGTTTTAATAATAGTTAATAAAAGTCATGTTGATATAATTACATTGAAATCAAAAAATCGAAAACTAAGGATAAGTTCAGTACTCTTAATATGTCATTGTTTATAATACTTAAAACTATTGTATGTGTACAGAAGCGTTTTGGTGTGATTCAACATTCGGTAGCAGCGCCACCTATCTGGAGCCGTGTAAACTCGCGGTGTTCAAGATACCTCCTGCTCGTGCCTGGAGCGACGCTCCTCATCGCCACGGCGGCGCCGCGCAGCGTCGCACTCGGCGCGCGCGTCGGCCAGCTGCGCCAGGAAAGCATCGAGCGCTCCGAACAGTTGCTCAGGCGACGCCACGTCCTCGCCGAAGGCGTGCGCGCACGCCTCGAGGCGGCTCTTCATGTCGTGGAAGAGGTCGTCGAGCTGCGAGAGCGCACACTGCGCGTGCGCGTGGAAGTCGCGCATGGCGCCTAGGAAGGCGTCCGAGTGCGTGTGGCGCGCGGGTGCGTGGTACTCGAGCTCGCGCGCCACCTCGCGCAGCCCCGCCTTGAGGGCGTTCACGTCGCGCTCCACCTGCTCCAGACAAACCTTGGCGGCGGCGCGCACGTGCGGCACGTCCTCCTCTAGCAACAGCACGTCCTTGAACTGCATGTCACAAACACAGTATAAGTGCTCATTTCATACTAACTAAGTGATGTGATTACACAGACGCAAATGGATTTAACTAGAAATGTGGTGTGTTCGTAGAACTACAACTAGCTGTCTTCACCTCCAACGCTCAACCTGAATGCTGTTCATCGTTCTTTTCTACTCTCGTTTCGGAGTATGAGGCTGCCATTGAGGAGCCTCATACTTCCCACTCGTCCAATTGATTTAGTCCAGTTTAGTTAAAATTACGTTTGCTAGTTGCGCGTGGACGGCACCCAAGCTTCTTGCTTTACGTCTCCGAAGTTAGTAAACAGATGGCATTGTAACGGGAACTGTTTCCTAAACCTGCCGCTTGCGGCGCCACTATCGGGACTTTGTGACATATTTAAACTATAATATATAATACTATTGTAGAACGGTATTATAGCCAATAACAGTAAAGTTCAATAGATGGCGCCAGTGGTTTGTTTTGACTCCATAGTGAACGGCTTGTGACTAGATGTCGCCTTACATGCTTTGAACCCGGTATAGTTAGTTGTTGGTTATTTGATATATGTGCCAACAATTAGAAAATAAATTGAGGTCCGTCACCAGATCTAAAATTACTGAAGTTTTTTTGTGACAGTCCCACCAGTGGTTTTAGCGTCATTTACTGCGAGTACACGCGCAATTGTACATTTGGTCCTTCGAGCCGGATAAGTATCGGCAAAGGGTGCCAGATCGACCCAGACAGCAGGACGGGACTACCTGCTACCTTCGGACCCTTGGCAGTGGATCGCTGTACGGGACGAGTCTACACGGCGCTGAAGGCTGACAACGTGACGACAGCAGCTTCGCAACTGCAGCGACGTGCACAAGACGGGGCGATACCAAGGAATCAAGTTCAAGGGACGAAGAGAAGAAAGAATAAAAATTGTGAGTTCGTTCCATATTTTTCGTGCAAATTTGAACTTTAAATATAGTGGAAAAATAACTTTAAAATTTCATTAGTGATTTATAATAACTTTGAAAAATAACTTTAAAAATTAAAATAATTTTAAAATTTCATTAGAACTTTTACATTATTTTGGACTTGTAAAATTTTTAGTGCATAAGTGGTTGAGACGGGGAATCCATGCCGGATTTCATATCGATGTTCAAACACTTGTAAAATTTTCAAAAAAATTTGTGGACTTACAATTTATTTCAAATTACTTTGGCGAATTGATGAGCAATACAGTCCAACAAGATGGAACGATTTATTAACTTACAAGAAGACATTTATGAGAGAATATCTAAGGCAAAAACCAATTTTAAGAAATCGCCAAAGGAAAGAGTTACGCGGCCGTACATAGAAATAAGGTTGTCCAGTTTAGAGGAACTTTGGCAACAGTTTAAAAAAAACCATGATAGTTTAATTTTAGAAACAGAGTTAGAGGAACTAAAGGCTAGTACATACAGTAACAAAAATGTGTTCGACTCGTGCGAAGATTGTTATTTGGAGTACAAACTTCTATTAATAACGAGTCTTGAAAGTTTCAAGGGTGGCGACAAGTCATATAATACTGAGCCGAGTATAGTTTCTACTTCGCAAGTAAAATTACCAAAGATAATCATACCCATGTTCTCTGGAAGCTATACCGAATGGGTTACCTTTAGAGATTTGTTTACGTCGTTGGTGCACAACTCCGCGAATTTAGACAATGTGCAAAAGATGCACTATTTAAAAGGATATTTAGCTGGAGAAGCGGAACAGTTGGTTAGGCAGATTTCTATATCGGAACAAAACTACGAAAAGGCATGGACTATGTTAACGGATCGTTACAATAATAAAAAGTATTTAACCAAAAATATATTGCAACGTTTGTTTAGTCAGAGGTCTGCGACACAAGAATCGGCTCAGCACTTGAAGGGCTTAGTGGATACTACATGCGACTGTCTTAATGGATTGTCGAATTTAGGTGTTAAAGTTTGTGATTGGGATATTATAGTTATTTATATTTTATCAACGAAACTTGACCCAGAAACAAAAAGACAGTGGGAATTTACTAGTAATAATAATAGTTCTGAGATATTGTCAACCTTTCAGGAATTCAAAGAATTTCTAATCAATAGATCTCGAGCTTTAGAAGCCCTAGAGTGTAAACCAAATGTGTCAAATTTTAAAGCTTTGTCAAATCCTAAAGTCTTACATGTAGTTGATCTAAAATGTTTATTTTGTTCTGATGCACATACATTAAGTATGTGTAAAATGTTTTTGAAAGAAACTCTAAACGCACGTCGTGATTTCGTCCGTGACCAAAAACTATGTTTTAATTGTTTAGGAAGTTCGCATATCGCGAGATTCTGTAACAAAATTGTCTGGTGTCGCCGTTGTAAAAAACGACACCACACGTTGTTGCATCAGGAGTCTAGTACTCTTCAGACCGCTACACCAAGTGATCAAGAGAATTGTGTAGGCAAAGACACGTCGAATGCAGCTTCGGAGAATCAACTCTTCTCGTGCTTTTCAGCAGGAAGAACTTATAACCAAGTCTTACTGGCTACCGCTTTGATACAAGCCCGTTCTAAAAACGGATCATGTTATCCTCTGAGAGCATTGCTGGATCAAGGCTCACAAGCGTCATTTGTTACGGAATCAATGGTTAAATTTTTGGGACTCAAGAAAATACCAATTAAGGGAAAGGTTTTAGGTGTAGGAGGAAACTGTAACATCGCTTCGAAGGCTATGGTTAACCTCGAGATACGTTCCAGAATTGAACCAGAGATAAGGATTACAGTAAAAGCCTATGTTTTAAAAATGATCACTTCGCCTTTGCCGGCTAGAGGATTTCCGCCTATAGAATGTATAAATTTTCAGCGTATAAAATTAGCGGATCCAGGATACAATATGCTTAGCCAAATTGACTTATTATTAGGAGGAGATATTTATAGTCACGTCTTGAAAGAGGGTGTAAAAAGGGATGTCAGTGGCATGATAGTAGCGCAGTCAACTTCACTGGGCTGGATTCTATCAGGCGGTGTGAATAGTTCAATTTCACCTTTATCAGGGATGGTTAGTTGTCATTCTAGCATAGAAGATGATAAGTTGATTAAAAGATTTTGGGAATTTGAATCGGCGCCGGCACTTACCAAACCATTACTAAAGGATAGTGTTAAAAAATTGAAAGAAATTTCGCATCAAGTTTCGGTCAAGAAACGAGAAGATACGGCTACAGCTGTCAACAGTATCAAAGGTAAACTTATAATCAAGAAAGAAACGACTCCAGGTGGAGTAGCAAGGAGTCCTGATATGGGAAAGGATAGAGATATTGAGAGAAGGAGAGAAAAGATAAAACAATTAAAAAGGAAGATGAAGGGTTCGAAAGAAGAAAATCAGAAAGGGACAGAAGTGCAAGAAGGGACAAGTAAGAATGAAATGTACAATTGTCAAAAAATACAGCATGGTTACACGGTCGGCGGATTTGGTCTGGAGGGTATTGAGACATTACTTTCAAACTTATAAGTAGATATTAGGAATTACGGAACGCGATAGTGGTGATGTAGTAAAAGAAAACGATTTATACGGCTTTATCGTTGGTTATATGGTAGGATAATGTCAAAGCATCTGGTTCCGGACGGGATTGCACGTGTTGTCTTTTTGCAAAGATGGAATTCAGATATTAAGCGACTTTTGAGCAAGATTTGTGTGTTACCGTTAATTTCTGAATATATGGTTGTTTGATAGTGATTGTATACATATTGTGTTAAAATACCACTGCAATATTTTGAAAAGTCATGTCTTAATCTTAGGTTTCTTAAGTATCTTAAGTTTTTTTTTATAGTCATTATGTTGTATTACTTTATCGGGTCACATCATGGTGGGCGGCAGGAGTTAAATAAATTTTATAAGGAATTTGCGGTTTAGAACTATTAGAAGACTTAGTTCTAGGTGGGCGGAATGTAGAACGGTATTATAGCCAATAACAGTAAAGTTCAATAGATGGCGCCAGTGGTTTGTTTTGACTCCATAGTGAACGGCTTGTGACTAGATGTCGCCTTACATGCTTTGAACCCGGTATAGTTAGTTGTTGGTTATTTGATATATGTGCCAACAATTAGAAAATAAATTGAGGTCCGTCACCAGATCTAAAATTACTGAAGTTTTTTTGTGACAGTCCCACCAGTGGTTTTAGCGTCATTTACTGCGAGTACACGCGCAATTGTACACTATAATATATAATATCAATTGGCGTTGCACGAAAATAAATATAAAAATATAAATTTTTAGGAACCCCATTTAATTTCGTGGGTGTAAGCATTTTAACGTATGTCGACTGATAAATGTATACTCTAATCGTTTTGAAGATATTTTAGTATGATATTGACTTGTACGTAACAAATGAAGTGAAGAAACGGTTGGAAGTGATTACCTGAGTCTCCAGCATCTCCACTAAGTAGTGGAGCAGAGTGGTGTTGCGGCTCACACTGGACTTTGTGTCTGCCAATTTGTTGAGCGACGACAACCGGAACCCTGAAGCGTTGCCTCGTGCACCTCTGTAATGGAAACACGTCCACATCATCCACTTGGGCATTACCATTAAACTAGATATTTTCAAAATAATTCACAATATATTTCATTATAGTTATTGTCAGAACTGAACGATAACTAAAGGTTTCTTTGTCCTTACACGTGAGTGTACTTTGTACTTATTATTATTAAAACAATTTATTTGTACTATAAACGTATAAAAAAGAAAAAGAAAGAAATAACAAGTAATAGTACAAAAGGCGGCCTTATCGCTTTATAGCGATTTCTTCCAGGGAACCTTAGGATAAGGAAAATTATATGAAACATAAACTTACATTCTAATAACTAAATACTAGTAGGTACATAAATTGAATATAGACAAATATCAATGACATCAATTGATAAGACATATTAATATAGTATATAACATATTAGAAGACAAACCTACATATAAAAATTTAACAAATAATGTCGTCTTTAATTTGACAGAAAATTGACAGAATTGAGTGCTTTTTTAATAATATGTCCAGTGAATTACATTGTCTAATGTTCAAAGTTTAATGGCCTGTACTGTAAATGGCCCCTCGTAAGTATTATGCTTTGATTTATTTTGCTACCCTCTCTCACTCAACAAGCGCGTGTCTTGCCGTCCTTCTTCATCTGTCGTTGCGATTCGTACATCCCCTGTATATTGACTCGATACTTACGTTACTGCTCGATGATAACTACATATTATGGACCTTTAAAACAAAACTACATATGTCGTTACAAAATTATGTTAGTAGATAGATAGTGGTACGACAGAATTACCACTATTATTAGTATTACAGATATGAGTCACGTACCTGTTCATGTAATTGCCGAGAGCTAACACGATCTCGAGCAGCGTGCGCAAGCGTCGCGAGCGCGTCATCTCGCGAGCGGCGCGCAGAACGGTGGACGCGCGGCTGGTGGCTTCCGCTACGGCCGACGGGAACTTCTTCTTGAACAGCAGCGTGCGCACGCGCTGCGAGTAGTGCGGGATTCTGAAAACGAAGTTATTCACTTATTTATACATTTACACAGAATTATTTCGTAAATTTTCTTTTTTAATGTTTTTTTTTTCGACAGCGATTGACCTGATGATAAGTGAAGATGAGGTCGAAGAAGGAGTTCGTTTGCCTATTAGCAGCCTATTTACTCTGTTCTTGAAGAGTCCTAAGATGTATGTTTCGGGTAACACTGAAGTAGTGTGAGAATTCCTGTACCCATCGACTGTGGTACAGGGCCACTGGCCCGTCACAGCTTAGTTAGGTTGCAGAGAACGCAAGTCGTTCCCTTCGGTTCAAATAGGATGACGTCTGTGGCGCGGAGCAAGTATTGGAGAATGACAAGTGGCAGTCGACTTTTATAACACACTGCCCGTCAAGCGCAGCCGCATCTGTTCTCTTTGTTTAATTACCTTCCGTGTACCTTTTTAAATTTTAAATTTAGTGTAGCCTTTTTAGTTTGGAATTGCATACACGAATATCTTTCAATCTTTAAGAGATAACGACGTCAAAAAATCGAAGCAAACCAGCCCACAGTACACATTCTTATCCCTTCTGCAATATATATAAATATTCGAATATTGTGCAAGATTTTGAGATAATCATATTGGTAAATTAAAACAACACTACTGGATCTCAAACAGAGATTACATGAAAATGTAAATAAGTTACATTCTATTTTAATACATATTGAAATTGATTATGTCAGAAAACATCAATTTTAACATCAGTTTTTCTGCTCAGAATGTGCCAAATTATATGTAAACATTATTAAAAATAAAAAGCTAGTACAAGATGTAAATTCATCTTATTGTGTGTGACATATAAAATGAAATATTTGAAAAAATTACAGGGAATCAAAATATGTACACTGTTCAATCAAGTTTTCCAACTGAAAAGGACTCACTTTGAAATTTCATAGAGAAATCTATCAGCCCTGGCCATGTTGTCCAACTCATCCTGATGTTCTTCCAGCAAGGCAGCTTCCTCGGCACTCGGAGTGAACTTCAGGAGTTGTTCCACCATGTCTATTGGTAGCTGTTCGCCACTGTCCATACGCAATATTGCCCTGGAAAATATATAGGTACAAAAATTTACATGAGTTAATTGGACCTAAGATACGCTAACTTCAAAACCATAGTTTAAAGTTATTGTTTGTCTGTCTTTTAAAAAACTAAACACCCAAAATTATTACAGAGTTAGTTTACCTGCAAATCTCTTCATCAGTCATTTTTAATTTGGATAGTAAAATTGTGCAATTTTGTGCGCGCCGACCGTCGATCACCGACAGTATTTTGGTGCGAGGCTTCGATCCCAGTTGCCTTAAATCTTCCACTGAACCCTCGTTCTGAAACACCAAAACCATTTCATCACATTCTTTGGTACAATAAGCCCTTTTAACTAGAAACAGTAAAAATACATGTATTTGAGCATTCGACAAATGGACGATTTCATTTGAATTCAAAGCGTGTATAAGATGTGTCCACACTAGACCGGTGTAGTAAATTATAAATTTCAATGTTTTGAGCAGCAACAAATTTCTTAATAACCAAACCTTATACTAATCTGGGGTGATTCTAAGCTAACCTTACAATTAAGGCAAAGGGTGAATTTTGTGAGTTTTTGTGTATATAGATAATTTCCCGGACCACCACTGTACATAATTATTTTATACTCATATTTACACATATATGTGTAGATGGAGTGGAGAACCAATGAAGAACGTATACGATGTAAATTCAAAATTATCTTCATTGACCTTGTGATCAGTTAACCATTGAAAGCACGTACTTTTTCCAACGGAAATTTCGCAACTGTCACACTTTTGGTTTAGGGAATTCAGTTTCAAAACGTTTACTGAATACGCTCCAGACAGAAGAGATCATAGATCATAATCGACCGTATTAAAATCGATATTAGTTAAGGGCGAATCCTTAGCTCTGATGAAATTGAAAAAGATTCCTTCCCAGCTACGCTTCTGTGAATCAATATTTATGACCCAATAATGCTCGGTATATTGAAAGGATAGTCTTTGTTTATGGAATTATGGTTAAATTACGGCCCGCTAATTTGACCGGACGTGAACAATGTCACATACCTGTACTCCATTCTTCTGGTATGCGCAGAACATTTTGTCGATAGTGTGCAGATCCATCGCGTTGTAGAGCTTCGTGTCGTCCAACTCCTGCCAAATCGTACCGTGGAGCTTCGCGTCGGGCAACTTACTCCAGTTGAAACTCTTGAGGGGGTTGCCCGGGGTAGGGACGTTCTTCTTGGGCTTCGGCGGTGCGGGAGCAGCCAGGGTGAGCGGTGCAGGCGGGGGGAACGGTGCTGAAGGGGGAGGCGGTGCGAGTGGAGGCGGAGGAGGGCACAGCGACGGGGGAGGAGGAGGGGGCGGAACGGAAAATGTCTCGATCACGGCGTTCTTCAGGTTGCTCACCTGCGACATAGTAATGTTCCATTTTATAGATATAGGTGGCGATTTACCTGTATCGTTTATGGTAATTGTAACGTATTACAAAATGAGCGTTCCATTAGTCAATACAAGGCGTGTAGCCGCTCGTTTCTCGCGCTGGGTTGTTGGATTTTTTAGCGAACGCCTTTGATTGTTACGTTCAACAGTCAGGTCAATACGCGTCACCGTCGAATCATCGTGATCATAACTATCGCAGGCAGTGTGTCGATGCTCTCCACCGCGAATACGGAGCAAAGTAGAGCACAGAGTTTAAAACGAGCAAAGTAACAAGCTCGTCCCGATTGTTACGTTACAGCCTCATTAATCTTAACATTAGAGGCCTCATAAACTCCATACTCGTACAACTCGGTTTATCCTTGCTACAAGCATAGATGGCTTTGCGACTTCCACGTGGAAGTCGCTGATTGTTATAAAAGTACTGAAGCACATAGAAGACGTAAATTACTTGATTTTTTTTATATTAAAAATGGGTTTCCTCTTGACCAGCATCTATCCATGTAGGAAGGATGAGGCCGACGATGAAGTGACCTCACCCAGAAGATACCTATTCACTCAAACCTTGAAAAGATTTGGGTTATATGAGCTCGGAAAAAAAAAACGCCGGGCCGGCAGAGAGTTCCAATCCTTAGCATTGCGCATCACAAAAGGTGTTTTAAAGCGTTTGGTCCGAATTGGAGGGATTTCGACAAGGTGAGGATGGTAACCAGCCGTACGTCTGCATGTCCGATAGAAGAAAGGGGAAGGCGGTATGATCTCATGCAGCTCTCGAGCACACTCTCCGAAGTACATCTTATAGAATACACACAGACAGGCAACTTTATTTTTGATTTAAAAATAAACTAAATCTTCATTTCAAGCCAAGTAACTCGCGAAAACTAACTTTCATCAAAACAAATTTAACGAATAAAATTTACTCTGTATTGTATTAGAAGTAAATAAAATTTATCCGACTTACGATTTCATTTAAAATAAAATAAAAACTGTTACGTCAGTACTATAATTTCTACATTTAATACTAAAAGCTATACCTACTGCTATGAAATAATGAAAAAAAGGCTTGTGTGATTGGCGTAATTTAATATTAGATTTAAAATTCAGATTACTTCTCATATATTTAAATTAGTTTGTGATGCAAAAACCATGCAAAAACATTTTCCCTTGTACAAAATATATCTGCCGTATTAAATAAGTGCAGCAAATATTCCTTTTGTCTTCGACTGACCTTAGCATCATCAGGTATGCTGCCCTCACTGACTAGTTTCTCAAATCTCGCCCTTTCTGCTCTCTCTTGGTTCAACTGTAATAAAAAGCGATGCACTCAGTGCCCAAGCCGATGGTGTTAGGGGTAATGGTAGATGGCAAGCGTGTTAATTTCTTCTCATATTTAAGGGCCTTTAGGTACTTTACCTTGATGGCAATGAACAAAATCAGCATTAATTTTTGTAATTCGACAAGTGTCAAGAAGAAATTCAAAAGTTTCTAAATTATCGACCCACTTTATCAAACCCTATTTCCTAGGATTGCCCCTTAGATGTAATATGAGCGATATTTTCAATTCGAGTCACTTTGCTAGGACAACTTGCAATTGCAGTATTTAATTAATTTCAAATAGCCATTATTAACATTGCAGAACTTCGATAGGAAATTTTAATAATGGCTGCTTCAAAGAATGAAAGCAATCATTATTAAAATTTCCTGTCGAGGTCGAGATACGCCAAAGTTCTTTTTGAAATTGTATTTGAATGATATGTTTTTTGCTTTTTATCCTTTCTACGAAATGTAAAAGACGGTATCTTGCTTTAATATTATTATAAACAAATTCATAAACAAGTACTTGTTCGTTAGTTTATGTTTTAAATTAACTTTAACTCTATGTCATACTTAAGTTAAATAATTATGGCAGAACATCTATTTAGGTTTCACTAAAATTCAAAGTCTCTTATTACGGACTCGAATTCAAAATAGAACTTACTATCGAAATTAATCTCCAAATCAGATCGATTCTGTTTTAGTTAATGTGAATATATTAGTTCACATGCCACAACTTTTAAATGAAAACGAAGCTACATTCTAAATATATTAATATTTCAACAGTAGATAGGCTGCACAGAAAAAATGATAATCATTATAAATGACTTTCGTAATGTTTCTATATTCTCCTTCGTGTGTTTAGTCATGGGTCTAACGTTAATATTTAATCATGAAGTTTTAATACACAATGATCGTGCTATTATAATGTAATGTAAATTTTCTGCAATAATCTTCGGGACAGAAAAAAATTCCATATATAGGTATGTAAATGTATAATACTAAACACTAAGCGTGGTTTATCCATTTATATTTTCCAATTTTTTTATTACTCAAACTCTTGGGAACTTGAGCTCTTGGGAAAAAGAGGCTTCTTTTTATTCTATTTTAAATATAATGAATGGTTCTTAAATTTTGGTGAAAAAACCCAGCTTCGCACTAGGTTTAAATTGTTAGTGCGTGTCCTGAGTGACGGCGTACGCGATTCACTGCCTCTCAAACAGGTTCAAACAAAGCGAGTAAGTATTGGTTTCGTGCGCCGCGGATTGCTTCCGCGATACGCCGCCACTCAGGACACGCATTTAGCCAGACGCTTACGTAATAAAATTTACCTATGTTTAACATTTTCGCTTTCTAAACTTAGTAGTTTTAGCTATGCGTTGATAATAAATCAGTATTACTGTAAAATCTAGGATTTGACGAGGTAACATTTGAAAATGTTAAAAGTTGCGACATGTATATTATGATCGGCACAAAGCACGCATTACATCTCAATATTAAATATCCCTGTTAATCGGAAAGCAGAATAAAGGGTCCGAGTGAACACCTGTTGTTCCAGCTGGTGCGATCTGCAGGCAGAGGCCCTGGCTCGTTCCGAGCACTCCATATGCGCGGCGGTCTCTCTCTCCAATCTCTCCTTCAGTCTCGACATGGCTCCCTCCAACTCCTCCCGCTCTTGCGTCTGCTGGTCCAATTGCTTCTCCTGAAAAGAATCACCATTTTTCTCAAACACTATTTTTCTCAAGTCTATAGTGAACGACCACTATCGCCTAAAACATTTGATGATGGTAGTTCGGTACTATCGCCAAAGAAAACAAAGGAAACGTCAGAGGCAGATTCAAGTATACTTTTTGACCATCATAAAGGGAATTATGCAAAGTCAGGGTGGAAAGGGAATTAAGCAACTTTCACATTGAAATATTGAAAATATTTGTTTATTTGTAATGAATATTCTTTGAAATTACCGAAACGATTCTAAAAATGTTTCTTCGATAAGTAGCTAAGCTATCTGCGTGTAACAAAAATTGTACTTTATTTCGATAAAAGTACGTTTTTAGTTTAAAAGTTCAATATCCCATAAGTGACAAGGTGGAATGTCAGGCTGCATATTGACATTTAAAAAAGTTTGATGCGCCTGCGATTAGGTATTAGTATTTTTGAAAATTAGGCATTTAGTGAGCCCCATAAAATCATCACTTGGAGGACTAAAATGGTAAGGACTATTAAGGCAAAGGTGTTAACAATTTCTCTGACCTTCTTCGCTAATTCTGTCGCCATATCAATATTTTCTCTCTCCATATTTTCAGCTTTGGTTCTGGCCGCTACAAGTTCCTCCTCCTTGGCGAGCAGATGTACTATTTCACCAACGTTGATGTCGAGGGGCGCCACATCCGGATCGTACACCTGTTAATTTAAACATCGTATTAATATAACCAATATGATAATATAGGTATATCGAGGTAGAATAGAACGCTCGGTTGACGTCAAGTTCACAGTATGCACCTTTCCCGTTTTTCATGAATAAATTTATTTCAAGTGTTAATTTATAGTAAAAGTGATAATAACAAATGAAGGTTTTATTTTCTCTTAACACAAGGTTTATAATAGGCTAAAATTAAGTGCCTATAATAGGCAATAATTTGGACACTCCGTCTGACGGCAGTAACATCCCCTTACAGAAGACCATCGTAAAATAACAGCACGTGTGCTGTTGTGTTTCGGTGAGTGAGTAAGGGATGTCAGAGCCCATTTCTATAGCACTTCCTAATCCTACTATGGTCGTCAGCGCACTTGCAGCACCTGTGGCGTTGCTTGTGTTATAGGCGACCATCTAGCGGACAGACTGTCCAACGACCTTAAAATAAAAAAAGAAGAACTATAACTAATTAGAAAACTATTATTTCTAACTATAACTAATTAGAAAATAAATTTAATTTTAAATATGAAAAGAACGTACAGAAATTATAGAAATACGTCATGAGTGAAGACTTTTTGAAAGTACGATGTTTTTTAGAAGGGAAAACTGAAAAGCAATGCTGGGAATAAAGGATTTATTCAGGCTCAGACAGCAAATTTTAAATTTTTACATAATCAAGAGTTTGTAAATATTACTCTGTTGTTAATTTACAGTTGTGTTAGAAATTATCAACTACTCCAACGCTCTAAAAGAAAATATTATTAGTAGCATATGGACCTGTGTCATTAGGGAATTGCAATGGATCTCGCTTGGAAAGGTATATTGATCTCTGAATACTTATGATTGAAATGAAGTTACCTTGCCAGGATCGCTTTTGTCATCTCGCACGTTCTCCTGTGAAGAGAGCGAGCGGCTGCAAGCGGCTGACTGTTGTAGCACCACTTGCTGCGTCACGCGGTCCAGCAGAAGCCAGTGCTGCGAGTGAGGGTTGTACTCCACTGTGGACATATAAACTCAATCCTTAACCTAATGCCATTACTAAAACTATCCATTTATTGTTTCAACTCGTCAGAGAAATCTACATTCAGACTATTTCTACTCATCAAAGAAATGTCCATAAATTGCTTTTACAGATTTAATGTAACGAAATAATTTACTCCACTCCGTCTTATACTGAAGCTGGATGTCGACAAACATTTCCTTACAATAAGACCTACAAAAAGTTTGTTCGAGACAGGACCAATATTCTCATATAAATTATTTTGTTCCATTATTAACGCCATTTTGGAAATGATTGTACCTATATTTAAACATAGACGCTTCAACCTTTTGCTATCACACGATAATAAATGACAACTGCATATTATAGAGTTACATTTAATTTGTAGCAATATGGTTGGTATATTTTTTAATAGTACAAATTGATGTTTAATCGATTATATTTTTGAGATGTTGGAAATATGAAACGGATAAAAAACAAAGCATAATTTTCTTAAAAAAACCTAATAAAATGTCTTAAAAAGTTTATGGCAAGCTGACCAGTTATTATGCCTTGGGTCCTGCACAATTTGGAAATTGCAGAATTACTAAAATAGTGATTGAAAAGTCCAGAACATTCAGTGTTGTTGAAATAATTGGACGAACGCTTAGTTGACCACTAAGACAGAGGTAATTTCGAATATCAGTTAAGCACGCCCTTGCCAGTGAACTGAAATGCTAGAAAGTTATATTATATTTCGATGGGTTTATCGGCTTCACGTTGAATTGGAAATAATGATTAGGTACTCTCTAATGAAGGTTAACGCCGGGGGCAAATGTGCACTAGACTAATGCAATGGACTATTTTAACACTTTGTCCGGGCCTACTACTGCTGACATTTCCTTTCTCTAGCGCATTTATTTCTTGACTCGCTATTCAAAGAAAGAAAGCTTGCGCTAGTTTTTGAACTGGTTCAAATTGTTTGCTGGAATCACGTCTCTGGCAGCTTGACATTAGAGAGAATTCGGCTTCCTCCTTTATCCAAATGTCAATTGTAATTTAAAAAGTCAATGCTAAATCCCCCTTTCAACTTAATATTGAAAGGAGCTATTCGCTTAAATTTGTAATTTAATAAGCGTTGCGATTGATACTTACGTGGCAAGAGGAGAAGGTGTTGCAGAAGGGATAGGAGATGCGGATAGGCGGCCGTGTGGCTGAGCTTCCTCCTCAGCAGCTCGAACATGGCGGAGGCACTCTTCGAATCTACGTGCTGCTTGTCGAACCTCCTCGCTAACTCTTTCTCGTCTTCGTTGCGCACCATCTCGAAGAAGTCGATGTGACGGTCCAGAGTTTCGTTCTCGTATTTGCGCAGTTTCTCGATCACTGAAACCATTTATTTTGTACCCATATAATATAAGATTTACCGCAAAGTTCTTGATAATATAATTGGCAAGCTGAAGTGGTTTGGAGCCACACAACTCGTACAAATGTTAAGGTGTAGTGTGAGAGGGAAAACAGTGGATACGGCCTGCCACTAGTTCTGCGCTTTGGGGGTCTATGTGTATGACAATGAGATGAGAATTTATGGATAAGATATTTGTCCCATCTGTCTCATGCTGCCTTAAAAAAGCACATCTAAACTGAATCTCACTAATGATATATGATATAATTAATTTCAGATAGTCAACACTTGTATGTCAAAAATTGTGTCAACACATCTATAATGCGAACTCTTATTAAAAATTTATTAAAAAATAAACATTAAACAAAGAAACTGTATAGTAAAGTGATTGGATTTCACACAAAGCTATTATCCACCAGTCATATCCGATATTAGTGCAGTTTTTTTAAATGCTATTCATATTTATACAGTAATCAGGTTTAATTAAAAGACAACTCTCGTACCAAAAGAAGGCAAGGTAACTAAATTAAACTATTATATTATTATTTTTTTCAATCTCTGTCTTCTCATCTATGAATATAAGATAAATGAACATAACCGCTCACCTGGTTGTATGCCCAGCATTAGAAGTTCATACCGCAGATGCAATCTGAACTCCAAACTCTCTTCGCCTGGTCCGTAGTTGAGAACAGCATTTACGAAGGACATGATGGCCGTCTTTAGACCTAGATCGTCTCTGTACGCCTCCGTATTTCTGTCCAACTCGTTGATCACGCCTTGGAATCGAGCTCTCTCACCGGCGTACTTTTGGTAATGAATCATTGCTTCTAGTACCTGCAGTGTTATGGGGTCTATTTAATTTAAGAGGTCGAACTGCTTCCATAATAATAGATAAACTAATCTTGTGAGGATTACCTAAAGACAAAATAGGAGAAAAGTAGGGACTGGATCGTATGATGAATAACTGATCTAAATGAACCATCACTATTGTACTGAACATTATCTAAGATAGGCATTGAAATAAGACTACACATCCAAATCCTATCATACGAACGTGGCATCTAATTGGCCTATCATACGTGGCAGCATAATTTTTGACCTCTCAATAAATTGATACTTTCGACATTTGAAATCGACATTTTATGAGTGATAATCTGAGGCATTCATTGGACATTCACAAACTTGAACATTGACACACTGGCCACAATGATACATTAGGATATTTTGATTCATAAGCACGTGGGATAAATTTCTCTTATATTGTAAAAGATGTCCGAACACACATTTTCAGTGTCAAATTAAAAATATGATCTCTTTCCCATATAATGACCGTGATAATAATCGCTAAAAACATATAAAGGTGTTATATATGAACTAGACATCGCTCACAATATATACATAGAATATTAAATACTATACCATTAAGTACTCTTACGGAATATCCGGTAAGTAGTATTTAAAATACTCGTAGTTACTTCAAGTCAGAGTCCAGATAATTTAAGCTATTCAGAGTAAAACTATTAATGAAATACCTCTTATAATAGACCTATATTATAGCGCAAAAATGTGAAGTGGGCTCATATTTTTACGCTAAAACTTTAGTATCCCAGGGTCCTCTAAGTCGCCCCAAAGGTGACTAAACTTCTCTTTCCAAGGACCCTAGTGGAGTCCTCTTTTAATTTAGACTGTACCAGCGTAAGAACTGTTCAATATATTGCATTCTAGGAAAGTTTAAAAAGCTAAATAGTTGACCTTCTTATGTCCACCGGGCACCAGGCACACAGCGCCGAGTATCTCCAAGGCGGCGACTTTAGTCTTAACGTTGTCAGTGTCGAGCGACTGCGCGATCAAGTCGATACTGGTTGGATGCGCCAACACGTGGGCACGACCAGTCTGTAAACGACAATATTCATTTATAAATGGCAAGTGTGATGTGAGGGCGAAGGAATAAAATGGTACAATAATTAAAAAAATATGAAGCAATATTGTAAATATTGGTTTTAAATAAATAATTCCTACTCTCGCATAAGTGATAATTGAACCACTGGCCATCTCATTGGAAAATTTTACATTTGACTTTTGGTTATACTTTAAGTGACGTCTATGCTTGGTAGTCTTTTATGACTTAGTTATTGGAGCACTGATGGTTTCATAATAGTTTGCAATGAAATAAAATACCTACATAATTATGTTTAAACATTACATATAAAATTATTTTTTCTTGTTGTAGTGTGTACAAATCAGAGTTTATTATATTTATAAAAGGCCACGGAATAAAGTCAGAAAAAATTACTATTGCATTCCTTACTCCTACCCTAAATATAACACCACTCATGAGAAATATCATGGTGGTCTTTTGTAAGGACAGGCTGACAACAGGTTCATGAGTGTGGTACGCTAAAAGTATTAAATTAAACAAATACAAACCGAATTGTTCATGAGGGCCTTAATGCCTGCAATAAGGTTGTGTCTCGTGATGGCGTCGTCCCGAGGAGCCTTCTGCAGTGCGTTCAGTAAGCCACCGAGACCACCTTGCTTGATAAAACAGAGCACGAAACTGTGGGCCCTAGTTCGGAGAGCCGTTTTTAGACCATCAACAAGAGCGCACACTTCTGGAGGCGGTATGCCCTCAGACGATGCGAAAGCCTGAAATTCAAAAACAATATACAAATAAGTAAAGACAAAACAGCTTTTCTACACAGTTTGTTAACCATTTTTCTTTTCTTTTTTTTTGTGTTTAGTAGCTTCTCAAAAGAGTTTCAACCCACCTTTGAAATTATTACTAGAAATTCGACCAAGGGGCGAACACTAGTCTGTTTAATTGTAGATCCAAGAAAAATAAACTCGCAATGTCGTCGAAGACATAACAAAAAATGCATTAAATAAAGCCATGTTTTATGTCAGTCGACAAAATAAATAAAATTCTAATGATACCAACTAAAATAATACAAATAATCACATGTAAGTACATATATCGATAATATATAGGTATACAATATTATAAAACTAGCTGTGTCCGCAACTTCATAGGCGTTGTATTCGAAATAGGGTGTAAGTTTTCTTTGTAAACCGATTGGAATTGGAATGAACACTAAATGTTACGGGAAACTTGCTACAATACATAAGTGAAAACCGCACTCAAATCGGTTAAGCCGTTTCTGAGATTAGCGTGCATAAACGTATACACAAACGGACAAAAATTCTATAAACATTTTTTTTATCTCAGTAATATAAGTACAATGTGTACAATTGTTTTATTATTTATTTGTCTCGTTTACGATTTTATTATACCTATGTATAGACAAGAGAGTAACTTAATTGCCTTCCTATTTAAAACTATACTCAAAATTAGCTCTTTTTGCAAGGACAAGCTTAAAAGAAAAATCCTAACTCACATCGGCAATGTCATTGAGTGCCTTTATGTACTCTTCCACTTGTGGTGCCGTTGCCAAAGGTGGAGTCTGTCCAGGCGGTGGTCGTCTACTGCAATAGATTTGCCATTTCTTTGCTGCGGGCAGCTCCATCATCGCTGCTTTGTTAACAGCAGTCAGATCTAATTCCTCCTGAAAATTAATGAATAAATAAAAATTTATTAAAAATGCTTCATTTAAACTTGTGCCCGAAGATATCAATAATTTTCATATCTATTAATGGCTCCTACACACAGTGCCGGCGGCATGGCCCGCCGGCTTTCGCCGAGCGGCACGTGCCGCCGGTTTTTGCCGGGCGTCTGTGCCGCCGGCACGTGCCGCAGAAACTTGCACAAAGCCGCCGAGCATCATTTCAGTTGTGACAGAAGGACAGTAGAACACTAGGAGCGATCTGACCTTGCAAGCCCGTGCGGCACGCCGGCATACCCGGGCGGCCATGCCGGCGGCTCGTTTGTGCGGCAAAGCCGGCGGCCTCATAAGCCGCGGGTCGCACAGCGGCTTGCCCGACGGCAGTGCCGGCGGTCCTGCGGCGGCTCTGCCGCCGGCACTGTGTGTAGGAGCCTTAAGGCTCGAGTCTCCTAAAAGTTAGTGTTCTTGCATAATTTACAGAAAATAAATATTTTTTTATAATTATTAACAAAGGAATAAATGAAATATATTTTACATTTTTTTAAAGTGTTGGATTTGAAATTTCCAAAACACTTTATTAATTTTAATTTGATGCACATTTTAATAGCTCTATTAGGCCTATATTTAGGTTGAACACGTTGAATGTCTCATTGAAGCAAATGCTACGTAAAAATTATAGCAAAACCACGAAATACAAGTACATTCAATTTACATTTACTCCCATATCATTGACAATAATCTTTTTTTACTTTTTTGAAAAGTTGTAATTTCATGAATTTTACCACTGCAAATGTATATATTTTTCTATTGAATTTTTTTTTAGCGCAGTTCCTCTTACAACCACTTAAAAAGGAACTATAAAAAACACAAAAAAAAATTTATGTACTTTTTTAATAGTTGCAATTTATAAACAAGACGCGTGAAAATTCGCTCAGTTCTGTAGAGTCGCAAAGCGAGACCGCAGACCGCCTTCTCATATCTCCTTTTTCGTTATTTCGTTCTATATTCTATTATTATAGAATAGTCATGATGTTACCTCATCCTCTGCAAAGGCAGATATAATTTAACATCTAAAAACTCATCAAATAAAATAAAATTTCCTTCATTACACTGCGGATCCGTTTAACTAAAAGATCAAATGAAAAGAATTTCAAATAAATTTTTTTTAACGGTGGTGATCTAAGTACGTAAGCACTTTAACATTAAATATTAGCTTATCAACTTAAAGCCAAGAAACTTTTAACACTTGCCTTAAGAGGATACGGTATCTCAAACAAAAAATTCAAAGTGTGTAAACTTAACACAAATGCAACCCTTAAGAATATTATTTTTTGGCATATAATTTCACCTCACTATTTAATTTCAAAAACAACATTTTCGACTTCCCTGATATTTTTTTCAAATAGTAAAACATAAAGTATCTTCTTGTTTTTTTTTTTATGAACCTTTCACAAAACAATTCCCACTGAAGTTTCATCACAGTCCGATGAATGTTATCGACATATTTAGGGAACAAACATACGACCATTACTTTTTATTTATTATCGAGATTAAAAAACATGTATTTCTTTTTATTCATTTTTTAATATATATTTTTTTATCCTTTATCGAATTTTGATATACTCGCCTTTAAATGTTGATCTTTAGAAAAAATATATTTAAATCTACACTTTCAAAAAGAGAAATTGGCAATCTTGATTCTCCTTTATCAAGTATTTAACATAGAAACGTTGTAACACTCAAGTCGACTCATTCTATGGACCGGAATTCCTTGACGCAAGGAAAGCCGATCAGTCAAAGATCAATCGTTTTAGAAACTAGAATTGATAATGCAGTAATCGTGATAGTTTATTAATGGGTTGTCCCTTCGCTCCGCCTTGACATAATTGATTGGATTATGATTTATAAAATTATCTACATTGCGGTATGTAAGGACACTGTCTCTTGTAATCAAACCCACGTGATCGCGTGAAAGGACAATATTGATGGCCAGGCCTTTGGGTTACTGGAGAAAGAAACAAGTAATGAACAATTAGTCAATTAGATAATATGACACTTGTCACGTCCCAACGATATCTTCGATAAAAATAAGCCATATATACTCGTAGATCAATTAGCAAAAATACCCTAAAAATCGGCTTATAATAAAGAGACTTTATAATAAAGAAATATATTGTGAAGTGAGCGAGTGATATAGTTAAGGCCACGATACTTATTTAAGATCACCAATAACATTAACATAGTTAGCCAATTATAATAAGGAAACGTTATAAATCGTAACATAGAAAGCAATTTATAATAAACAGTAAAACTATACTAATTATTATATTAAGCGTTTTCATATTTCCACCAGTGGGCGAACACCAGCAATCCATGCTAATATTATAAATGTGAAAGTAACTCTGTTTGTCTGTCTGCCTTTTCACGCCTAAACCGATGAACCGATCATCATGAAATTTTGCATACAGGATGCAGGAAAGGACATAGGTACCACTCATCTAGAAAAAAAAAGTACTGTTCCCGAGGGATCATCTAAAGCCTGGCAATTATAATATTTACCAAAGTTTATGACCAAAGACTGTCAAAGCAGGATGCATGTGGCGGAACATCAAAATAATGTTTCACATAAATGTTTATTTACAGTAATGAAATAACGGAGATCAAATATTTTCTGTACAAGTAGCAAGAAAGACCCAAAAAATAAGATAAACGCCAACGGTCTGATATGCAAAATAGTTTTATGAATTAAACTATTTCAAAAATATCAAATAATCACAGAGTAATCCGATAATAAGCGAGCGAACGCTTATTACAATTACAATCGATTGTTAAATCATCTTGAAACGTAACGAAAGCACTAGCTAACAGACCATTGATCACTTTCATTCACTTCTCGTCTAATGTGTGACGCAACCTCGAGAGCTGTTATATTATAATGACCGTAAGTGCTTCGGGTGTAATTGCTAACGGATCGCCGTGAGGGACATCGACGAATATTGTCGGATGTTAGAGCGATGTAATTGTATTTGGCACACCCAGTATTGTTGTTAAGGAAGTGATTGTTTGGTTAGCGCATGCATGCTTCTAACTAGAAGTCAATGAAAGTGTAATAGTAATGTAATATCCGTTATTATATTGAATGACACGAAATAATTAAATCAAAAAGAAGCAATGAAATCAAAAGCCAAATTCAAGATTTGTTGGCAAAGAAATAAAACAATGCACAATATAACGAGAGCTTTTGAATAACAAAAGATATGTTTGGTGAAGCGTTAAACGTCAGTCAAGAGAAATGTCAAGGTTTGACGCACCCGTAACAGTGAATAAAGAAGTTAAACGGCTCGTTAACACCTTGTCAACAAACCTGATTGATGGCCGTGACACAGTGATAGATGATACAAACTGACCGAGGGTAACAACGGATACCGCGGTAGGGTTATGACGAAATGACGTATTGATCAAAAGTCTAATAATTAAGCAGCAAAATGATCAAAAAACTAACTAAGCTTAAGCTAAATTAAGCATCAGAATTAGCTTAATGAAGTACAAGGACTCTATTTGCTGGAAGTGCTTTTTATGTAAAGAGCATCAAGCAAGCTGACGTTCCACTTGATGATAGGTGGCTACCGTCGCCCATAACACGAGCTGCCGCAGGTGCTGCAAATATGCTGCCGACGATAGGTGGTCTTATGTGAGGGGTGAGAACTGTTTTAGATGTTAAATTAATTATCCTTTAATTAAACTTTAACTCAACCGGACAGAGTCCACTCAAAGTAGAATCAGCTTCTAACTCGTCTTGACACAGCAGCGTTGTGAATAATATCACCTTGAAAATCTCTCGCATAGTTGAAATGAAAGACGTTAATTAATTCTCAATTAAACTCAACTGCGACAAATTAGCGGCATATTAGAACAGCGCTTAAAACAAGTAGGTGCCATAGTTTACTAGATATCATTAGCCAGTTTCATTATGAAGGCATTATAGAAAATTGCGCAGAGGTTAGAATGTGAACTCATAAGTGATTAATGAACACCTATGTAAAATTAATATTACATAAAACACGGAAAACTGTCCTCTTTTTGCAATAATTATGCAAAATCATGTAACGTTCAACCAATGATTACAAATTACGTTATTATTAATCGTGGTTTACATGAGATAAAAAAAATACAAAACTGGCAGATACTACTTCATTTCGTCTGGTGTTGCATTTGGAAAATGAGAAAATATCAAGGGTTAAGAAATTTAATCTTGTAGTAATATATTTTATATGCATTGTAATTAATATATTTTGGATTAATCATCCCATTTTATCCATTTGATCCATTAATAGAATCAACAATTTAAATATTCAAAATTATATACCAAAGATAACCGGATTGTTCAAATATTACCTTTTTTTTTCTTTTCGGGCAATGAATTAAGCAATAGCTTAAATTAATGAACACTTGATACAGTTAATGCTCCAAGGAATATCTTCATTATAAAATATTTTCTATAATTGGGTTAGTTGTCATTAAAGATGTATATTTTACGATTTCCTTTACAAAATATGGCGTCAATTTCATGTCTTTATTATCTCAGCAAAAAATTTAATTCTTAGTGAAACTCCTAGTAAAAATAAAATAAGCAAGTTGGCTTGATTGACAAGTTTTCTAGAGGCAAGTGTGTCATCTTTTTATTTAAAGGTCGGCAGGCAAGCTAACGGTCCACTTGATGATATGTGGCTACCGTCGCTGACAAACACAAGAAACGTCATACTTGTTGCAATGCGCTGCCCATTCAAAAGATGAAGAACGAGAAGGGAAATGGACCCTGATAACCCTTACTCACACACCGAAACACAACAGAATACGTAGTGTTATTTCCTTTATAGGCCATAAATACTTGAGGCCATTATAGATAAGCTAATATTTTTTAACTAAAAGCTAATTAAAGTGGAGTGTAAAGTTGAATTGTGTAAGCATTTAATTTTAAAACAGGACATTAAACGCTTATCGTACATAAAACTTTACGAGTATCGTACTCTTCTGCACATCTCGTGAGGTAATTCTAGAATTTTCTATTAGAAATCCTTACTTTCCTAAAGCTTTTCTTAAATTTTGCTCCTTCTTATGTAACATTCTAAACCAAACATTCTTATGTACATTTATTTCCTCCCAAATTGAAATAATCCCGAAATCCCGACAAAAAATAATATTTTTGTTAATATTCGTATAATGAATTATACAGAATGCTTTTATGCACTTATAAATCCAATTTAAACACTAATCTAAACCTACATAAACAATCTAAACTAGAAAGGCAACAATGATCATTGTTTCTGTCTAGTGTCTGCGACACTCAACAGTACGATCACAATTTATATTATAACAGCTAATCTCACGGTATTCAGTCAAATGGTCTTTAACTGAATACCGTGAGATTAGAAAATCAGAATCAGCTACATCGACCAGATAGTGAATGGTCAAAAAGTTCCCGACAATTACTTACGTACATCAATTAAATAAACACGTTAAAGGGATTATTTTAAATGATTGATGATTATAAAATACAACATAAGTAACAAGCATAGAATACGTCGATATATTTTAGGATTTTCTGGAAAAATCGCAAAAATTTAGTTTTTAATTTTATATTCGTAGCAATATGGAATTCAAACTTCCCTTTATGGCACTTCCCTTTATGGCAGATGAATTACATCCTATCTCCGCATACGCCTTTTGTAAATGATAAATTTCAGAATTTACAGTTCTCTATTAAGTTGTTCCAAGACAAGACTCACATGCATGCTATATGTACCTACATCTTAATCCATTCACGCTCGTGATTGAGTAATAACCATCAAAACTAGTAACAAACGAGAATTTTAACAAACCAACCAACAAGTCGGATTTGTTATGTTTTATATATAAAAAATAAAACAAAGTAGCGGTCCGTTTCTGTCTGTTTCTTCTGTACTAAAGAGAAAGGGAGCAGATTTTGTAAGTTTGTTTGTATTTCCAGAACTACTGCACTTATTTCAAAAATAATTTTACTGTTAGAAAGGTGCCTTACTCTCTATGGACATATTATGTATATGTCGGGCGATCCATATAAATGGTCATATGGATCCTACATACTTAAGCAATGCCTGCATATGCTACGTCGTGTTACTTCGATAGAGTCTATGACTCTTGGAGTAGACGTTCAAGGTACAAGGCTGTATCGAAATTCGAAGCGCGATACCGAGGAACTGACATACGTATAGTATATCTATCCATTCGATATTATATCTAATTTACAGCTTTATTAAGGATAATTATAGAAAATACAGACATTTAGAAAATTAAATATTTTAATGGACTTTATTTTGAGTTTTACCACAGGTTTTAGTTAGAATATTATAAAATAAGATGAGTGAAAATAATAAGAGACTAACGAAACATCCACTCTCGTGTTCTTTTCAAACCGACATATACTTATTCCCCCAATTGCACCCGGATAAAGTCAGGGCGCGTCAGTGTAGCGGGTCGGTAGTAGTAGGATACTTATATGATGATATTAGACATTTATAACATTTTGCTTTCCTAAGAAACTTTCATCGTAGTTTGAAGCCTCTTTAAATCCAACAGTCAGTGCAAGCAAATATCCACACCTCCGCAATTATCACATCTACGCGAATTTCTCCGCCCTTCAGTCTGCCAATCCACGAGGTTCTTTGCCTATTACCGGTGTAATGAAGCAAGAAATTAACTCGCGAACAGAGTTGAAAGCTAAGTGCAGACGGTGCAGGTATAGTCTGACGAATAAGTAGGTTTTACGTGGGCAAATTCTCAGAAACTCCAAAACCGGTCCAAAGCTTAGAAATTTTAACAAAAATAACAAATACGTTTCATATATTTGCGTGTGTCTCTCTTGTTTCGTTTTTATGTGGAAGATAACCAGCTGGGTACTACATCAGAGGTATTAAATGCAATATAATTTTTTTCTGGATCGAAGGATCGAAATTAATAGTATATCGTCGCTATTTTTTCTTGTTTTATATATTCTTCGTTAATTAATTAATTTTAAAACATTGTTAATGTTTAAACCCCCAGAAGAATTGATTCGACCCGCGAAGGGCAAGGAGAAATTTTAGTAATTTACTGGGAGCCCTTCAATAATGGTAAGACACGTATCTTATGTTTATTGTATGTTCTTTGATGTTATTAAGTGTTTCATTAAAGTTGTGTGAAGTTGTGCAGCACCAAATTTATTTGGATTTGAACAGAAATACTAGTCAACCCATCCCTTGTTTATTATAATAATAGACTAACGTTTATTAGTCAGACTATACTGGCACCCACAGCTTTCTACTATGAGTGTATTTAACATATTCGCTGAGACAAGAAACGCGTGTACCTCTCTTCACCTTGCGCACTTTATGGAGGCTAGTTGGTTATTAATTTACTTGCATTCTAATAGAGCAAGAAGCCTGTCCTGTACCTTACATTGACGTTATGTTACAGAACAATCATAAATTTCCAGCTTTATCACTTTCGTAACTGAAATTGCGACGCACACGAGCTACTGTGGTATGATAATTCATTAACAATTTAACGTTCTTTTAATCGTGTTTTCGTCACACACGCCACAATAAATCAATGTCAAATTAACATTTTCAAAAGTAAACAAAAAATAAGTAGGTAACATAAATTGATAATTTAAATATAGGTAAATCCTTATAAAATATTTAAAAAAATGTCTAGAGCGTATAACCTTGTACAATAGGTACAAGGTTCTTTCCTACAATAACTTGTAGGAAAGAATAACAATATAAGTAAGTAACAATAAATATTTTTAAAGTATTAAAATTTACTAAAATAGTTAAAACGCATTATGTTTATTACTTCTTGATAAATAAGTTAAATGCTTTCGCACGTCATTATAGAAAAAAGTTTGCTTGTATACTTTTCAAAGTAATATAACGTGTTTTCGTCTTACATTTGCTCGTAGTTAGGGAGGTTTTTCTTAAGCTAATATTGCTTGCACGTTACTTTTTTATGTTAAGATCGACACACAGGCGGTCCAATTGATGGTAGGTGACTACCGTCACGTCGTCTATAACACAAGCAATGCCACAGACAGGTGCTGCAAGTGCGCTGCCGACTACAGTAGGATTACGGATAAGGAATTGGGGTGGGCTTGGGATTCCTTCCTCACTCATCCAAACACAAGAGCACACGTGCAGTTATTTCGAGGGGGTCTTCTGTGAGGGAGTGGTTACTGCTGCCAGATGGGCTGTCCAAATGACTGCGAAGCGCAGTGTGCCCTGCCACTACTATCATTATTACCCGCGATATCTATTATTACCTGCTCACCTTACAAAAAACAATATAATATTATCCAATTTTACGGATATTTTCCTCGGAATGATACTGCCACTATTACGCACCCTGCTCAATCTGGATGCATAAAAGTTATCAGTGCGCTGAATGTTGACGGCAGAACTGTAGCGCAGTAACCCCAATATCATTGCAGGTTTTTTAAGTTGAAATAACCCACGAAGTTTTGGTATGAAAAGCTTGGCAGTATGCCTTAAAAAGTTTAATTTTCACTTGCACCGAGCAAATATCTACGTAATAACATTTTACACAGCATTGACAGAAATTGGTCGGCGGTAACATAAGTGATTCCTTTCCTTTAAAAAAAAAATATGTAATTGGGGGTAATCCATAATATAAATCTCTATAAAATAATATTGTAATCTAAATATCTACAGTAATTGTGAGCAAATTGCTCCCAAAAGAAGTCGCGAATTATACTAAATATCAACGATTCAATAAAACGAAATATACTCATATGTATGCACGAAATTCGCGCCTCAGTAAGTGATAAATTTCTATTCGCCAGTTAGTTTTATGTAACATAATATTTTTCCAATGTTTACGAGTGTGAGCAGGTTCGCAAATAATCTCGATAGGCTATAAAACTCTCGCCGCCACACCTCGAACACTTCCGCTACCACTAGGAAAACATTTGCATTCTAAATTTCATTGTAAATAATCCCTCGATACATGTCTCAACCGCTAATTAATATTTTATAACGTGTTAATGTTTTCATAACGCGAAAAATGATTGGATTTACAATCTTGGAAATTTTATTGCCAATTTAATTAGAACGACAGTCGGCAGCGAACTATTGGCAGTGTAAAAATCTTCACTATGTGCTACGCATGTTCTGTCTCTTGTTAAAAAATGTTATTCGATTAAATATTTAACCTGACACTTGTAATATTTTTTACAAACAATACTTGAATTCCCTATTACATATGATACAATCTTTATAACATTCACAAGACTATTCAATTTTGCGAGACTTAGGACGTTGAAACGAGGAAAAACAAGGCTGTGTCTCAAGGCTGTATCTTCGTCAACTTTCCTTGACTGCAGCACCAGTCATAATTTTGGGTACTGATTTGGCACAGAGACGTATTCCTATAGCATGAAGATAGATATGGGTATTTAATATCTGATGAAGGCAACTAATCTCGCGCATACAAACTCTGTCGCATTAACGGGATAAAAAGTATACTAAATGTATATTTATTATATGTATATAGGTACTAAATTCATGCAATCTTTAAGAATTTACGTTTGATAAAATTACAAACATACTTACAAAATTTCACATTCATAATAATGTATACAGTTTGTCCTATCACGTCTGGAGCACTATGTTAGTTGAAATTGAAATTACAAGCGGAGGCAGGCCTCCGATCCTACGGGAAATTAACATTTAACTTAGGACCAACAAAAAGAGAAATATGTGAAGGAAAGGCAAAAGCAGAGGTCGCCAAAGTTTCACTTTAGCACTCCTTTCGCCAACAAACTGTACGATGAGTCAGGATGTCACTAAGGTCACCACGGTTAAACGCGTCGATGGCTTTGATAAATTCCAAATCCTAGATATCTTATACTACATGTCTACCAGAATTAAATTCAACATGTCCAATGTTTTTCAATGAGATCATTTTGTCTGACCACCGTAGCTTGTGCACACTAGCAGCGCTATATGGATTGTGAGTCTACGCTGCCGACCTAGACAGGATAAACAATAGGACAATGGGCTCTGGCCCATTCACCAAAACACAACAACACACGCGAGCTTTTATATCTGATATAAGGAGGTGGTCTCACACTGGTTACGTTCGCCTACTTTCTTTTAAACTTACTTTAAAATTTTAGACAAATCTGACATCTTTATTAAATTCAATTGATTTATAGTAAACAAATAGATCTCGATTTGCTATCTAAATTATAAACTTAGTCTGTGCTTTATATTTTTATTCTATTATCATAACTTTACTGACACATATTTTTTAAAGTTTTATCTAAATTGTTACCTGTCAACTCATAATAGGTAATAACTTATTGATTTTTTTTTTTATCGATATCAAAATACTAGCATCATTAGACGTAAAAAAATTAGATTAACCCGAAACTAAAGCTCCAATAACGCCATTAAGTCAACTTAATGGTGTAAAAGCAAGAACTAATTCCTAAAAAATCTTATTGATATTCAGCAGTTTCTTATTGACTTGCCATGCTATACAAATAAAACACCAAATTGAAACTATAAAAAATTTCTGTACATTTCGCGATTTCTTTAGATATTTAAAAGTAATTGAGGGACATTTTTCATGTTTACAGCAGTAGTTTTAAGAGGTAACGGAATCATCTGATACTTCATAAAAATACCGAGAATATTTTTATAAAAGCATCGCGACAAGATAACTTAAATGGGGCCTCCAACAATCATCAGCAATGCATTAACGAAGTGCAAAGATAAGGATAAAGTGTCTTCGTGACTCCACGAAGGCCGATTGGAAAATTATTCACTTTAATAACTTGGAAACTAATGGAAAACCGTCGTTACTGGATCGCCATTGAAATGTTAATTAAACTGGAAACTAAATCAAAGTAAGTTAGCATTTATGACTATTCTGAGGAAAATCCATTTGGACGCAGATCGCATTAGTGTATTTATTACTCAAAGTATTATTAATAAAGTGTATTTATTACTCAATAAAGACTAATAAAGTGGCCCAGTAATATAATATTAAAGGAAAACTAATATATCCTAGCTACATGCAGTAAGTCTTTTAGAAGACGCAAGGAAGATAAAACAAGGATAAATCAATTTAGAAAAGCTTCCTATAAATATAAATAATTATTCAAAAACTCTCGCGGGTCGTAATCGAATCTTAAAATGAAGGTTCATTAATATACCATACAAATTACATTCATAAACACAGTTTTGTGTTCCAGTATTAACTAATAGGAAAAAAATTATAAATAACTGAGTTTTGAGTCTTGGTTCTTTAAATTTAGCTTAAAAATGTTGCTATACTCCATGTTCATTTATTTAGGTTGTAATAGAAAAGCCAGACCTAATGAAATATATCATTAATTAAGCATATTATAATTACATATTTATCCGGTCTAAAGTATGCTGCAGCTTTATTTTTTACTACTTGGTGTCCGCGAATTGGTCTCAAATGAAAAAAAAAATGAATTTTTTCATAATACATACGAAAAATGAAAAATATAATACCTAACGTTATTTAGGTTTTATCACTGTGGCGCGCACTCGGTAATCTAACATTTTTCCAGGATAGAAAGTGTCTTATATATTAACCAGGTAATAAACTATCTGTGTGCCAAATTTCATCCAAATCCGTTCAGTAGTTTTTACGTGAAAGAATAACAAACATACGTACATTCAGCCATACTCACCATCTTTCGCATTTATAATATTGCGTTATAACATAAAGATAAAAAATATTTGTAAAACTTACAGTATAGAAAATTAATAAAATTAACGCTCCAGGATTCCATAATACTCCTTTTCCCACAAAAACATGCGGTTTTCTTTTTTATTATTTTAGAAATAATAAGTTTTTCCTGAAAATTATATGTTATACATTCTTCTATACTAAGGATGGCAGGTAAGCTGACGATCCACTTCGTGGTAGGTGGCTATCGTTGCTTATAACTGCAAGCAGCACAGGGAAATTCCCTTTAAATAATAAGGAATAGTGATACACAACCGCACAAGAACTGTCATTTCACGGTGATAGTCTGTATTTTTTGCTAACGTCAGTCCTGTCCACAGTTGTGAAATTATAGTAAACGTTCATCCAAAACACGACAACAGCAAAAGATACTAATACCAATAATCAAAAAATCAATCATTGAATAAGCAGTAATCATTTTTCCATTGATAAAAAGGTAATATACAAAATCATTTTTTTGGTAATTTTATAAGAACTTAAAAATATTTTTTGGTAATTTTGTAAAGAGCGGCAGACAGGCTGATGACACACTTGATGGTCATCAAGTATGTGACCATCAAGTAGGTGGCTATCGTCGGCTATTAACTCAAGAAACGTCATAAGTGATGCGTGATGCGTGCCAATATGTTCTGTCGATTTTGATAAAAAAAGAGGGCAAAGGGAGTGGGCTTTGTTATCTCTTTAGTCATATTTCACAGTGGTCTTATTGACATAGGGGTGAATTGACATAGGGGTGAATTGACATAGGGGTTGCAAATCTTAATATTAATATAACCAATCCAAGTGAAAGTCAAATGGTTGTGATTAAAGTAAACTGAAGAATACAATTAAGGCTAACGATCTATCATCACGTGGGCGATGAAACGAGTGATCTATGATCTCGATGATGGACACCACCGGTGAAAACATCGGACGCCTTGAACGGTCGAATGCGGCGCAAGTGGATAGTGAAATCATTAATAAGTTTGCTCATTGACGCGTCCACATTATAACCGACTGCCAATCACATTGTCGGAGATCAGTGATCACCGCAGGGGGCAGGAGAAAGCGTATACAATACACATTTTCACGTATTGTCCAATTTCGTTGGTATTTCATTACTACAAAAGGAGTTTGCAGTTGGCAACCAGTTTTTATTCTATCAGCAATTTATTGAATCGATTATGTCACTAGATGCGCTTCAATTAAGTTTTTATTGTATAAGACACGTTGGGCCAAGTTATTTTATGTAATGCCAATCAATTCATTTATAATCCGAGAAGGGAAATTTAGAAAAAAAAACACTGTTTAATCTCAGGTATTAAATTTTAACGGATTTTTCATTCTATTTTTTTTCAATTTTACCTGTAGTAAAAGTATCTTGTGTCTCGTGGTCTCTAACTATGGGCGCTTCATAAGAAAGCTCGAGGTAGTTCAACGAGCTATAGAGGGCTTTTTTATCTTCTTAGTGGCTATTTCTGTCTGCTAGAGTACCAGTATCACTTCCTCCATTGCTGAAATTTGCTCTGGGCTAAGGCTATGCTCAGGGTTACGAGTACTCTGTGAGTAACGAGTGCTTAATTTTAAAGAGAACAACACACACTTCGTAAATCTTATCTGGACGCCTACTGCTCAATATTACTATTTAATATTAATAATTTATACTAAAAAAAAAACAACATTATACTAATTAGTAGGTACAAGATGATTTTCTACTGTCAAGGAATAATTTTTTTATTAACAACTAGCTGGTGCCCGCGACTTCGTCCGCGTTGATAAATGACAAATATAACACCTGAGAAAACATGTGAGTAATATAAATAATGCCTGACAATCTTTATGTGACGACGCGACGGTGCGGTGGCGCCGTTTTTTTTTTAATGTTTTTAGACGATCCTAAAACTTGAAAAAGTATTTAAACTTTTTCCAGGATGAGAAGTATACTATATGTTAATCCTGACATTAAACTATCTGTGTGCGAAATTTCATCCAAATCCGTCCAGCCGTTTTGGCGTGATTGAGTAACAAACACACAGACTTAAAAACTTTCCTATTTGTAATATTAGTAGGATAATAATTAGGAATTATTATATAAAATGACAAAGTATCAAGGAAAAAATGTCTAACTAACCAATGCCTACGACGGAACTCATTAAAGCTAAGGTATTCAGCCGTCCAGACGCATAAGGTGAATGACGCAAATTTACATGTCAACAATCCGACAGTAGCGATCATAATTCAACGTTATCTTATCAAATGTACGCTGTTTGACACAATAATGACTGGAGTCGGGCGCCATCTCAATTGTACGGAGTCCACACACGTATGAATCTCACAGCGAGCCACCGATCTGTCATCGCATCATTCGGTGAAAGTAACTGGACATCTGTTACATCACTACTACATAATGGATCGCAATTCAATGGGGTAAAAAACTGACTTTTGCTCACTTCAGATGGCAGCACTGTTGTGTGTTCCCTAAATTTGACAAGTAACTGTCATTTTCCATAGTAATTTTGTAAACAAACAAAAATAACTGAATTTATTTAATTAACATGACGCTTACGTTCAGCTTTGGATTGCAAAAAGACGGGAATCCATATATTCCCTAAAGATTTCAAAAGAAGAAAACAATAGATAAAAGCTTTACGAAGAAAAAATTGGGAGAAGACTAAATATTCGAAGTTATGTGCAGTAGATGCTTTTCTTTTCCTCAACTGTTCTTTTAACTGCTTAACACTCTATCTAAAATACATTTTTGTAGAAATAAAGGCAAAATTGCTGGTAAATACAGGGAACCAAAAACGCAATATGGGGGCAAATTAGGATCACTCAACAGTGGCGCCACCTACAATTAGCTTTCAGTTTTTAACCCCATTCATTTACTTATCGATGTAATGTAACATGTCCTGTCACAATTTGCTCACGACTTTTTGACAGTTAATAAATGTGTTACAAGTTAAATGTGTACGTTCAAAGATATCATCATCTTCATCAGTCTGTGTCTCACTGTTGAATATAGACCTGTCCCAAAGCTCGCCACCACCTACGATCCTTTGCCCTCACATCCGGTCGTTAAAGGATAATTATAGCTCCGTTAAATTTGATAACATTGACATTTTGAATTAATAGTTTTAATTAAAGCCAATTCCCGTGAGAATATGTCGAAATAGAACCTCAAATTTCGTCTTTCAAAGTCCAAAAGTTTAAGTAAAATATATATAGATTAGAAGTTATTCGCAGCATAGTCGCAAATAACACTGTTCAAGGCAGCGGTTAATATGTTATCGGTTTAAGGGCGGCTCAATCGGTGCATGTAATTGGCGTGGTAGCGGATTGTAAATCATAATAAACGCCACCTACAGACTTCTCTGCCGATGTAAATACTCTTTTTATCTCAAATGCGCTCCAGCCTGGCTAAATAGAGACAGGGTTGGGTTCCTATTACGAAATAAATTTGAAAAACGCTTCTCCCAGTGCTGATACTGAAAACAGTAACAATTCTTAAATAAAAAAAGGAAGTAGTGCGAGAGTTGAACTCGCGTGAAGAGGGTTCCGTACGATGTTACCTATCCGCACAATACTGAGTGATTTATCATGTTATTTTAATATCGTGGATTTGTTATAGGTTTTCCTATAATATATAAGTAGAAAACTAATTTCTATATTTTTTTTTCCAAAATTTTAGGTTTAGTAGTTTAGGGGGGGGAGGGGTAATGGTCGCGGACAGTTCTAGAAGCAATAACAAATTAATGCAGACGGTATGTGAAATCATAGTACACGACTCAAACTAGTGGCAGTTATATGTATTATATGAAAAGGAAAATATAATATTATATCATTATAGCAATTTAAAATCATCGAGATACATTACCAAAAACATTGCCCTGGCCCTGTTGGAAGAAGGCAATGCATTGCATGAACCCTTTTAGTTAGGAAAAACTCCTGCCCGAGATATTATATCCTAATTTACAAATTTGACTTTACTTTTTCACGTCTTAACTACTCTTACCGACCATCATGAATAGTTGCATCATGCAAAGGACATAGGGTTCATATAAGAAAGGTTCCCGAAGGTCATGGACGAAGTTACTAGTAAGTTATATTCCTCGTTTAATAAGATTCGTAGTTTATTATAAAGAAAAGACTATTATTAGCTTTTGGTGAACAACTGATATCACCTACAAGCTACAAGTAGCAACCCTGATCGTATTGTAGTAATTGTGAAAGTGGTATTGAGGCTGCGTCCAGGGCAGGCGTGCCTCTAATCTCATCTGTCACAACAACACCTCCAGACTGTTAGATTGCGCATTTCCAACGCGTTTATGATTAGAACAACCACCAATCATACAAATCACGTCGTCCACCGACTCCCTAATGAATGTCCGCGTCTGGCACCGTGGGCATTAGAAACTGTGATAAACAACCGAACAACTTAATGGGATTTCTCGAAATGTGTGCGTAAATTGTAACCAACTTCACTTTAATCATTAGTTAACGGGAGGATTGTATACATGAACAGCATAAACTGCATTGATAGGATCAATTATTGACGGTCGCACAAAATAACATTTTAAACGGTTCTTTGAAATGCATTCATCAGACCGTCCTCAATCATCTCTAATAAGTAAAAAAGTAGTATTACAACATACATGGAAATTAAGTAGATTTTTCACAATGAAGTGTACCTAGACACAAAAAATCTATTATATAAAAATGAATCCCCATTTCCCTTGGTCACGGCATCACGCGTGAACGGGTTGACCGATTTTAATTCGGTTTTCGCTAATGGAAAGAGGTATAAACGGGGAATGTTCATATATATAAAAAATTCATCCCGGGCGAAGCCGGGGGCGGAATGCTAGTAAAAGAATAAAAGCCATATTTAGACCGAAAATTAATTCTTTTCATTTTATTGTACGTATATGTAGCGGGAACTTCTATTTTATTTCGCGTTGGAAATGTGGTTTGAATCCACTAACCTAACCTAACCTAACCCTCATCCAACGGGCTCTCTTATATCTTAAAAATATTAAGGTTACTAAAAGTTTGAAATTCGATGTGGGTTCAGGTATTTCAGAAATGGACATAATGTTGTACTCACGACAAGTTCGGCAAATTTGGCATCCAGCTCGTCCTGCGGCGGCATCGGATGGGTGGGGGTGACGGCCTGCAACGCCAGGCCTCCTTCACCGCCCACCACGCAATACGTGATCTCGGGTGGTTCGTCATTCTGAAACAAGAAGTTGTTTTTATATTTATTGTTATTAGAAAGTGTCTTACGCACGTGTATAAAAATCAAATCATTTAATGAACACTTTTATACTCTAAATAAAAGTCCCACAGACAACATATAATAAAAAAAAGTTAAAAAACGAACATCTTCTAGTACAGACAATATGATCTGTCTCTTTCTTGGACACTCTTTGTGGTAAAGGGTGGCAGGCAGGCTGACGGTTAACTGTATGATGCATACCTTCATCTATAAACACAAAAAAACACCAGGGAGGAGAAAATAACATTTTGGGATAGGGCAAATGGTTCCGACACCCTAATTCATGTACCGAAACCGAACAGTACAAGCGCTTTTATCTCAGTAAACTTTATAAACAAAAACAAGAAATATGATTCACTGTTTTATTTATTTTGAACACTTCTGTATACATTATTTCTCTGTTAAACTGTGATGACAAGGTCTGTGTAACATAGACTACATACACTTAAATTCTACGGCTTGCCCACAGATGAAACCTTAGTTTAAGACATTTAGGACTTGGATTCATTGCCAACTCAACCATTACAATTCAACCCATGACTTGCGTCCTCCTTTCTACGCAATTTTCTTGCAACCCATTTCTATGGGCGATTTGGGATTGTATAAGAGTAACATTTCTGTCCTTCATTGTGCCTGCTACCAGCTGATATGTAGCTTACCATTTATCGAAACAAAAGTCAAGGATCAATCCTATGATGTCGAAATGGATAACAGAAACAAATTATTTATTGGACTTCCAACGCGCAGTTATTCCAACAACTCATTAAATTGTCGTATTTTCGAACCTCAATAAAGAAGACATAAATCAACCGAGAAATGTCATTTGTCTTGAAAAATTAAAAGCGAGCCATGAGACGAGGACTCTGAGAAATGTTCATTTCATTTCGGAGATGAACAAAAAAGGGTAAGACGACACTACGCTACTATAAATGGAATCGAGAACCAATAAGGAAACGAGGTATGCAGCTATAGCAATAATAAGCAGATAAATTGCAACTTTACACGCGTGCGGACACAACTTCTTATTCACTGTATTGTACAATATGTGAACACAATTAACGCTATTAAACGAGCGCTAATCTGCCAATTCAACTTTGCAATGGATGTGTTTGTGTCGGAAGATCTTTGATAATTGCCACATAGATCCTCAGACGCAACCGACACATTTTTTTTCTTTAGTTGGGAAATCTATCATGGATACCCAGCAGCGAAAGGGGACGCTGTGGGACTCCTTACCGGCTAAAACCCAATGACTTTCTAGCGCGGTCGCAGGAACGTAGTTACTTTCCACCGCTTCCTTGCGCGACATAACGTGCTCACAAAACGTGAACTTCGCCTGCCACGCAAGGTCACTGCCGACCATCGCTTTCACGACGGCCGGCAGCGAGAGGTCGGGTCCCACGACGAGAGACAGAGCGGCGCGCTGCTCTGCCTATTCGGGGCAGTCAGCCACAGTGGTGGCATTCCTCGGTTGGTTCTCTCACGGCCACTCGGTGAAGGTAACGCCCGAAGCAACCGTGCCCCGAGAGTACCTGCACCAGGCGGAACGTGAGGGCCCCGCGCCTCTTTGCCAACCATCCCTCAAGGGAGGGGCGAATGGCCTCGATCGTGGGGCGGCCCGCACTGGGCTCCAAACCTGTCTTTCCAGGTTTGGAGGAGGATCGTCCTCCGATGTCAAAACCGAGCCGCGCGACCGCGCGACGCAACCGATACCTGCAGCGAGCCCGTTGGATGAGTGGTTAGGGTACTTGCCTTAAAAGTGTAACATTTTAACTGGAATAGCCACACTGATTTTGAATAAATACGAAACAAGTTAAAATAACTTTAAATAACTAATACTTAATCAAATAAGGATTACGGCCGCCAAACAACATTCAATGGACTAAATCTCAACAATTATACTCATTGTTATACATTGTTTGTTGTTTCAACACGTCAACCGTATGAAGGCATCATCGCAAATCAAAACTTATGAAATATCTTATTGTAGCTTCGTCGAGCTGAGTTCTCATCTCAACGCCGCAAACATTTCGTTAATGTCAGCGATAAAGAAGTTTATGAATAGATCTGCGACACAAATGAAGTTTGTTTTCATGTTTAAAAACAATAAACGAACAATGCACGTTCTCGTCGCCAACTGGCTGAGAGGAGCTATGTTTATGATATACCCAATCCCGCGACTACATCAACGTAAATTATAGCCTATGTATTAAGTGTGATGTAAGATATAAACTATATCAGTGTAAAGTTTCATATAAATCTGTTCAGTAGTTTTTGCGTAAAAAAAAAACTTAATAAGTGCGAGTTGAACTCGCGTGAAGAGGGTTCCGTACGATGTTACCTATCCGCACAATATTGAGTGATTTACCATGTTATTTTAATATCTGGACTTCTTATAAGTTTCCTATAATCTATAAGTAGAAAACTAATTTCTGTATTATTTTTTTCAAAATTTTACGTTCAGTAGTTTCGGATTTGGGGAGGGGGGGGGGGTCGGACAGACGGACACACGAGTAAGGGTTCCGTTTTTTTTTCGGACGTACGGAACCCTAAAAAAAGGAAAAAAAACATCCATACATTGGAAACACAATGCCACCCGTCCCGGGCTTCGCAAGGAGTTGAAATTTTCAAAAATCCTTTCGTAGCGGATGCTAACGTTATAAAAAAAAAAAACAATGTTGTAAATTTCAACTTTTTAGACTTAGTGATTTTGGCGTTGATAATCAGTCAGGACAAACAATTTTATACGCATAGACTAGTCCCTTATTTCCGTAACTCGACTTGCATTTATGAATATTTGGGTGACTAGCTGAGCTCGCAACTTCGTGCGTGGAATTCGGTGTAGCGCGTAACTTTTTTGTTTGTAAAACCGATTGGAATGAAACAAACACTTACGGGAAGCATGCTACAATACATTAGTGAAAACCGCATTCAAATCGGTTAATCCGTTTCAGAGACTAGCGTGCACAAACGCACAAATAGGCAACAAATCTAAAAACTATTTTTTTGACTTCGGTAATGTAAGTACTCGTAATTTTTTTTTTTTAAATCTTTAATGTACATACACGGCTCCTTTACGATTTTATTATATGTATAAGTAGATAGATATAATATTATGTCTAAAGTCTACTTGGCTTTAAATATAATCAATTATACTTATATAAACAAACAAACGGTAGCAAAATAAACACAATAACGAATTGACGAACGATAATATCAGTCTATCCAATACGAGTTACTGTGGAATGTTTACTTTGTGTAATTTGTTTGTTCGAGGATCCTGGTAAACTAATTTTAGGAATATTTTACTAAAGTATGTTCTTATCGGCGCTCAGTGTTACTTTTAACACAAACACAACTTTTTAACTTTTAAAAGTTTTTGAGTATGTACCTATAATCCATACATATAATAAAATCTTAAACGAGCCGTGTCTGTACATTAAATATTTAAAAAAAAATTGTACAGTTACTTTTGTTACAGAGGTCAAAAAAATAGTTTTTTATAATTTTTGTGTGTGCGTTTGTGCACGCTAATATCTGAAACGGTTTAACCGATATTAATGCGGTTTTCACTGGTGTACTGTAGCGAGCTTCCCGTAACTTTAAGTGTTTGTTTCATTCCAATCGGTTTAAAAACAAAAAAGTTACGCGCTATTCTGAATACCACGCATACGAAATTGCGGGCACAACTAGGTAGTCTATAATATGTTTTTCATGCAAGATCTACCAAACTAATCTTGATGTAACTTAACAGTAATCAAGTTTGAACATCACAATAACTTATAATAACCTATGCGCATACAATAACCTATGCGGAAGAAGCTTGCGGAGAAAAGCTAGAATTTTATATTTTTACTATTTCAAATATCGCTTCAAATTGGCAAAAAAAAATGTTTAATCTTTTGTGTGAACTTCAAAAGTACGTACCCTATGTAATTTCGCCAAGTTATCTGAGTCTTGATAATTTCGTGTCCTAGTTTTGTCAAAAACATTTAAAATTTTTAACCTACAAAGAGACATACATATTTTCTTATTAAAAGAATACTAAATTTTATCCGTGACTTCGTCCTCGCCCCCTTGGAGCGGTCTATTCCCAATATGTCCCACAAGAAATGTCCAATTTGGGACATTTTGGGAATGGAGCAATACTGTTTCTGGATGAAAGGTACTATGTTCTTTTTATTATGTACAATTGAATAGTTGAGGCGTGAAAGAATACCTAAACAAACTCACTTTGGCATTTTATATCTGTAACTAGCTGTTGCACGCGACTTCGTCCGCGTGTTTTTATAAAATATAAGATATATAAATATATAATTTTATAAACAAAACTGTAATGTTTATGTTTCGTTATACATTACATTATAACTATAGTTTATAATGTTTATAAACTAAACAAAAAATTAATGCGTAACTGACTTAGTAAGGCTGTTCGCTCGCACCGCGACTTCTTTTTTTTTTAATTTAAGCATTTTAATTTTAAATCAACAAATTTTTAAATCAATCGTAAAACTTCTAAACAAACAATCCGACTACAATAATTCAAAGATTAATTTACATGTAAATAATCAATCTTGATTATGAAACTATTTATTGGGATAAGGATTTATAACATGATACTAATAAAATACAGCCTTTACTCGCTGATAATGCTATTTATTAGCTTTCTATGGGTGCAAGACTTTTTAAGTTGTCTTTCAGTTTATCCATTACAAACAAACATACAAAAAAAAAAACAAATCTTTCCTTTTTATAATATTAGTGTGTAGATGTAGATAAGAATGTTATGAAGAATTAACAAAGCCAACTCTGAAAAGTTACAGTCAGATTTTAATCTTATAAAAGCGTCCTCAAATGATTTATTAAGTTGATTAATACTAAGTATATTAATTAATATTATGTACAACAGAGAGTTAATTTGATGTAAAAATATTCATCCTTATTTCCTTGTTGAAATAACCCTAAGAGGAGTAATTTAAAACGTATTTCAGTCGATGACTTCACCGGGGTGAACTGAGTGAACGTTCAACAAATTATTTACGGTCGTAACTTAGTCTTTGTTATTGGAACATGGAAATGTTTGCGTTTCAATTTTAAAGACTTAAAATTTAAGCTCATAAACAGGAAACTGGATACACACCTATTTAACATTAATACGAAATAATCTACATATTTTTCCCAAAATCATGCCGCTTTTGTATAAGCATATTTTTTTTATGTTAAGGTCGACAGACAGGCTCACGGTCCACTTGATGGAAGGTGACTACCGTCGCCTATAACACAAGCAACGCCACAGTTGCTGCAAGTGCGCTGCCGACTACAGTAGGATTGGATAAGGGATTAGGAGGGGGATAAGGAAATGGGCTCTGGCATCCCTTACTCACTCACCGAAACACAACAGCACGTATATGCTGTTATTTCACGGCGGTATTCTATAAGGAGGTGGTTACTGCCGCCAGGCGGGCTGCCCAAATGACTGCGAAACGCAGTGGTGCCCTACCACTCTTTTCAAATCCAGACCAGAGTCAATTTTGAAAATAACATTAAAATTTCCAAAGTTGACCCCGCCGGGAATCGAACCCGGGGCCCCTGAGACGTTAGGCAAGCACTCTTGCCACTCATCCAACGGGCCGTCAAAAAATCAAAAAAATTAAAAAGAGCATCGAAGCAAACTCCACCAATATTGCCAACAAAGCGCTTTTAGGGCCAGATTTAGCTCTGAAATCTAAGCTAGCTTCAAATACTATAAATGCGTAAGTTTGCGAGGATGGATGGATGTTGACCCGCAAAAACAGGTCAACAGATTTGGATGAAATTTGGCACACCGATAGTTTATTGTCTGGATTAACATATATAAGGATACATATCCTGAAAAAATTTTAAGTTCCCGAAGGATCGTCTAAATATATAAGGATGTCAGGCGTTATATTACTAATATATTATTTTCTTTTTCAACGCGAAGTCGCGGGCATCAGATAAAGCGTTGATATTTAAAAGATAATAGAAATATTGAGTAAGTTTAATAAATTTATATTAAATAACTAATATTATAAATGCAAAAGTGAGTTTATTTGTTTGTTTGTCATACCCTCTCACGCAGTAACTTTTCAACCGATCATCAGGAAATTTTGTAAGCAGCTTGTCAGGGATACAGAGAAGAACATAGAGAACTTTTCATCCACAAAAAAGTAGGTACCGTTCCCGAGGGATCATCAGAAATAAAAAATAAAAATTCAACGCTTTACATAAATATCGAACAATAAAGATTAAATGATAGTTATATTTAACACTTAAGAAAAAGAGGCGCCGCGGGCAAAAGCTAGTAATACAAAGTAAATTGTATACATATATTCTTACAATTATGATTTTCTTACTTCAAAGGATGGTGATTACATTATGTGTTTTCGTAAAAGCATTAGCGTTGTCTTCTTAAAATCTTTGTCTTCTAAAATTAAAGTCTACTTTTATCGTAAGTATATTAAGAAATTAGTTATGCCCGCGACTTGGTACGCGTGGTATTCGGTATAGCGCGTAACTTTTTTGTTTGTAAGCCGATTGGAATGAAACAAACACTAAATATTACGATACATAGGTACATCAGCTTGCTACACAATACATCAGTGAAAACGGTATTCAAATCGGTTAAGCCGTTTTCGGGATTAGTTGCACAAACGCACAGACAGACAAAAATTCTAAAAACTTTTGACCTCTGTAACATAACGTTTACAAATTATTTTTTGAAAAAATATTTAATGTGCTGACACGGCTCGTTTACGATTTTATTATATGCATACAACACAACAACGTATGATAAATTAATTATACTCACACGTTGTTTAGTGAGCAAACGACATTTCCTTTTCAAAGTCGCCGCGAACCCTCTCTCTCTACTATCAGAATTCATGATGACACTGACATTGAAATTGAAAAAAGCACCGCTGCTATTGCACGCACAATTACACTCAAAATACTTTCACTGTCACCGGGCACGCACATAGCTATCGCACAATTCACTGCGAACAATAACTCCGCCCGCAGATTGATGACACGCCGGCGCCAGCCGATACATCTCAATAAAGACGACAACTGCAACCGTGTACAACGGCACAATAATCACTTCCTCCTAACGATGCAGTGTATTGTCTCGCTCTAATTTGATTACAAAACCAAATGGACGCTTAATTAGGGGCGCAGACGGCACTGGAATAGTTTAACGACTCCTCGAAGCATTAGTTTCCTCACAAATTGATAAACGATGAATCATGTGTTCCATTTTCTTTCTCTATAACTCTAATTTCAAGGCTGTATTCGCGCGTGATGCAATAACTGAATATAAAACAGTTATAAAAACTAAATTGCACATATTTATACGTTATTTAACATTTAAAAAGCAGGATATAATAGACTATTTAACATTAATATATTAATTTATATGTAATATATCGCAAGTGGTGTTTACTTGTATATTAATTCTACGCATTTGTTATAAATTATTTAAGTACTCACTGTAATTGCAATAATGTAGTTAACGTAAGTGATCCTAATAAATAAATAAATAAAGTAAAGTTGCAGTCCGCCTCTGTCTTTTTCTCAGCTAAGTTCTTCCAAGCCACCCAACGGATTTTGACACGGTTTTCACTAATGGAAAGAGCGATAGTACGTTTGTGTTTATAATTTACAGAAAAAAATTGCATATGTGCGAAGCCGGGAGCGGGTCGCTGGTAAAATAATATAGGATTAAAAGTGCGATCAGGTTTCATAATCGAAGCAAAATAACTCATCGTGAATTTTAAAGTTAAACCTTAGGTTTAGTTTCAAAACTAGGTTCAAAACAATTCACTTTCTGTTTTTATCGTAAAATTAGTCGGCATGGAGATATTGGGAAAAACTGTTTTCAGGCGCTTTTTCTTTTTTTTCAATAAATTTATATATTTATTTTTCAAAATATATCAAATCACCAATTTTCAAAACTTCCGGATTAACATTAGCCGCAAAAAAGTTCGCGAGGCTATTATGTCTAACTATTATAATCACAATAGTAAATCACAATAACCGTTTTATGTTCAAATTAGTCAAACAACGACCGTAGAATCGAAAGATGATGATAATAATCTTATAAGAATATTAATCTTTATCCAAGTAAGGATAATCATAATCAAAGTTGGCTCATGTAAACTTACATTTTTGTGTCCGATTACAAAAATGTAAGTTTTTGTAATCGGACATTTTGTTTATAAGTTACGACGGCTATAAAATGCAAAAAGTAAAAAAACAAAAAGTTTTTTTTTTGTTTACTTTATAATGTTAGTTCTTTAGAAAAATATATTTATCTTAAAATGAATTCTACTTGATCGAAGTCGGGCGCATCGCCTAGTTTTATACTTGACATTACACTAGTAAACTTTTACTAAGGCAATATTTTTTGGAACATCACCGTAATTGCCTTCATTGTAATGTTTTGACAGAACCAAACGTTTGATCTCGCTTCATTTAACACAATTACCGCTGACCCGTCTGTCTGAGGTTATTTATATACAATAGATTCGATACAAGGGGAATCAATCAAATCATTACTCGCACAAGACAAGTAACAACGCTTTCTTTAAAAAACTATTGTATTATTCATCATCTCAGCCGTGGGACGTCCACTGCTGGACAATTTTCAATAGGAAAATTTCCCATACATTTTAATTAAAATACCATATTAAAATAAAGTTTATTAACGCGCAATAAGAATACCTAATTAATTACCACTTATAAATCTTTCATGATATTCTTTACATTAAGAAATCTCGCATTTATATTATTATAGTAGTTTTTGCAAGCGACTTCGTACGCCCCTTTACGTTAAAATATATTTTTGTTAGGCGTAATTTTTTTTCTTTTGAATGATCCCTAAAGAACAGTACTTTTTCTGGACACTATGTTATTTTCTGTGTCCCTGACATCGTGTATGCAAAATTTCGTGATGATCGTTTGAGTATAAATGTAAAAAAGAAACAAACTCAATTTCGTATTTATAATATACTAGCGATACCGCCCCCGGCTTCGCCCGGGATGCAATTTTTATATATATAAACATTCCCCGTTTATCCCTCTTTCCATTAGTGAAAACCTAATTAAAATCGGTCTACCCGTTCACGCGTGATGCCGTGACCAAGGGAAATAGGGATTCATTTTTATATATAGAGATAAGATTATTAGTAGTCTTTTAAAATCATCAGTTTAGCGAGTAGGTTGTCGGATATTTCATCCGTGGTCTCAAATCACAAGCATTTCCTGTCCATTCCCATTGCATTGCTACTTCATTTTAAATATTATTTCTTACACAAATTTCCACGGAATTTACTTTGTCTACGGATCTCCACATTACTGAACAACTTAACTTTTAAATAAATAAAATAATTAAATTGTACAATTTTTTCAATGTAAGATGCAAATAGGATTTTAATAAACGACGAAAGATGTGAGAGTAGGAATCGGCATTTACGATATAATCTAAAAATAATTAATTTGGTAAATCACGGTAAGATACGTCAGGCATTCAACTATAAGTGGGTATAATTTGTATTGCATGCGGGCACGTGGTCCGAAACTGCGCGGGCGCATCTCTCGATAAATATGTATTGGGTGACCGACATTAAGTGCGGCTTTCCAATTCGGACCGGTTTCACATAGACCTCGCATTTTAGTACATCTTATCATGCCGCAGCCTACAGGGCTCACCCTAAACACGGTTATTTGCACTTACGAGTTCAAGAGAATCATGTCCTAGCACAGGTTTATAATTTACCCTCAATCTCGCTTCGGCTTCGATCCTCAAGTTTTGTGCAGATTCGCTAATATGCGAATTAGTGCTAAAACTGGAATCCTCTTACAATTTGACTATTAGAATAATGTACAAGCACATTATGGATTACTTTGATTTGTTTATTTGATTGCATGTAATACAATTTTAAAAATTTGAGTTTAGGTATAAATACCCTTTATTAAACTCAACGAAAAAAATATTTGTTCAGAAACTTTTATTGCCGATTATAAATAAAAAGATTAAAAAGTCCAATTCTAAAGTTTTTTTTTCTTTGTTAAGTTGTGACAGATAATTACGGTTGACTTCATAAATTAACAAAAAAATTGTAAAAGTGTAATTCCAAAAAAAAAACCCTCTTTACTCAATCATAAAGCGTCAAAAGCTTATACATATAAAACTGTAACTAACGTCTTAAAACCCCAGGTTATAAATTCACAGCTTGTTATCTATCGACAAGAAAAGACTAAAACAATGCTACAAGATAGTCATTCATTATGGCTAACTAACTTTTCAAGATAAATTAAACAACTATTCAAGATAACTTGAATACCTACTACTTTAGCACTCGTACTTTAAAAAAATTATAGGCATCAGTGTATACTCACTTTAAATTAAACTTTAATAATCATAATATTAATTAAAGACGTATAAGAATGCGCCTGACTTGAAGAAAAAAGGAATTTCGAATTATACGCTTCATTTATAAACTCTACTTATTTACAAAACTCTGAAATTTTTTTTTACCTATCACGATTTTTCATTACAAATAGCAAGTGGTAACAGTTTTGTTTTGGACAAACAATTTTGATTGAATTGTTATTCTAGTATGTTTTTTACTATAAAACAACATAATTCTTACCAAGGTAACAGAGGCGACGTTCGATCACGCAGGAATCAAAAAGGTGTAATGAGGAAATAGGATGAAGAGTAAGCACAAGATGAGATTTCGAAAAATGGGCTGTGAAAACTCTTACCAACAACTTTGTGTTAGTTCGATTTTGGCAGTGTGTGTGCGAAAATCGTGCGTGTGGCCTTATATCCAAAGTTATAACCTTGTCACATCTAATTTTTACAAAGGATACACGGGCCCGCCGCACGCCGCCGGTCTGCTGCCGATACTAATAAAATAAGTGTTAAAGCTCTTGCATCAATTATTTATTATCGTAAGCAACACTTGTGCTGCTGAAGAATATACAGAAGCGAATGAATTAAACTAACGATCCGTTAATCGATAAAAGTTAATTGTATTAAAATAAAAACCGGAGTTATTTCGGCCGGTAAAATCGCATCATGTTTTTGATGCGTGCACGAAGTTAATGCAATGCGTATTCCTACTCCACAAAAGGCAACGCGGAAATTTTTCGCATTAATTGCAAAGCTCGTGTAGCAGAATTTCACCAGTCCCATCAGACAGTATTTCCAATTCAATTGCAATAAAATAAAGAATCGATTAACCTTCCTAACCTACCACAATCTTTATTGATTTCATTTGAATATTTTAAAAACAGACAAACAAGTTTATCCGCGGCGTAGAGTGATTTCGACGTGTTTATTTTGCCTTTTCACATTTGCGAAATCACCAACTAAATGTCAAATAATAAAAAGCGAATTAATTCTTGTGCAAAGTTCTTGATAAACAGAAGTGAAACCAATATATGAATTGTCTCGGAGTGCGTTTAAAGCTAGAAAATAAATGACAGGCATTTAAATTTTTTAAATGTTAGGCACACAGATAACCTAATACAAATTTCGCTAAGGAATAATCAATACCGAACAAACGCTATGTGGCGATCACATAATTATGTACATTAAAAACTTTGATCCAAGAAAGTTTGCCATTTTGAGACTTTTTTAAACGCGGACAGTTGATACAGCTTTTACGAACAGATAATACCAACATACCGGGTTATTTTCTCACCAATAATTCTGGTATCATGAAGGTCAGTTTATTGTTTTTTAAGTTTTTCATAGATGCTACTAATACTAACAAATTTCATGCAAAAAATTTTTTTTTCGAATTTGATAAAACAGTTTAAATGAATGAGTTAAACATATTCTTAACTCTTTTATACCTTATTTCTCTGCTTGTTTCGGGTTATTATCCAAATGTTAATACTTCCAAAATTAGGAAGAGTTACGGCATGCAGTTGGTTCAAAAAGAGAAAGCCCCAACCTTAGAGGCGGCCCACTCTTGATTAACTTTTAATGAAGTAATCATATTCAACGCATATTGATTATATAATATGGAAAAGGGTTTTACACTCCCTTCGAACAAGTGGAATAGTGAAAGTAGTATACACTTCAAATCCGCGAACCGATTGGAATACGATACAACATTATCGAGTTACTTGACTGACGAGACACTCGATACGTTCCGGAACGACAAGTAGTTATTAAAGCTTACGAATTAATCGATATTAAGTAATACTCAACGGCAGTAGGTGCTTATAAGAAACAATTTTCGTAATTTTTCATAGGAATTTACGCTAAAAGGATTATAAAAAGAACTAAATGCAACAAACAAATCCCATTAATACCACAGACATTATAAATCTTACTAATATTAAAAATACGAATGTTAAACGAATGAGGCTGAGGATGAAGAGTCTCTCTTGTAACTGCTAAACGGATTATGATGAAAATTTACAGTTATACCTATAATATGTTATGTTTATACATAAGCTATAATTTACAGATAAAGATACGCGGACGTAGTCGCAGCAAAAAATGTGAAACACATCTTTAACAAAAGCCTCGATATATAGGTATTTTATACATTTGAAGTTTTAAAATTATAAACGATAGGAAATACTGCATAAATTACGAGATTATACGAATAAATTCGTATAACAGGAAAACATAAATAAACAGGAAAAGATGAATTAGGAAGAAATTTGACTGAAAAATGGTAAGGGACCGAGATTTTATAAAAGCAATTATTATAGTAAATTTTAGTATTTCAACAAAATTCTCTTTAAACTGTGATTTTCTTGATTTAAAAAAATCTAATAGTATTTTAAATGTCCCTGTAACATTTATTATTCTAACATTTAAACTTTGAAAATATTAAAGATTTCAATCTCTTATTAACACTTCTCGTAAAAACTATGGAACAATAACAATCACTTTATTCGAGCAAAGATTAATTGATAAAAAGCAACTTGAGATCAACTGGATTAGGTCGTTTAGTTACATAAAATGCCATTGAAATGCCAAATTAGACACACTATAAAATTAATTGAGTGAATTACGTTTACGACTAAAGCCGTTTTAATGACAGTTGAGGAATTACAATAAAGCAATGGTAGCTATACTTTACGTATACTTTTATTTTTATTTAAATAAAAAATATTGAAAAAACTAGTAAAATTACTTAAAACCACGAATAAAGCAAAACTCGAAATTTTTATTTCAAAAACCGCAAGATACAGGAAAGCAGTCGTTGAGCTATACTTTTTAATTATCCTATTATGAAAATGTGCAAGCTAATTATTTTCGAAATAAACGATCCTCGTCGATAAGCTTATTTTTCCAACTATTCCAATAAAGTAAGATAAAACAAAGAGACGAAATTTGCCGTAGTCTAATATGCCACGGTTAATATTATCTTAACGATTTACCGAGCAATAACTTTTATTTTGTCGTATTTCGTGTTCACGTTTTCGTAGAAATTTTAGCAGTCAAATAAATATATATTTGAAATTATTCTTAAATAATCTTTACTTTATTCTTAAATAATCTATGCCCGTTTTGTTTTTTATGAAAATCCCACAGGAATAATTATAATGTGCTAATTATTATGTGCTAAATTTTATCGAAATCCGCTTAGGTGTTTTTCCGTAATTTAAATAGCAAAAATACAAACTTCGCATTTATTATATTATTAGGATCAGGATACAATGATTGATTTTCCCAAATTTCCTATTTCTAAATTTTCTCAAAATCTATTCTCGCTTATATAACTCATAACAGTTATTAATTAACGATTAATGGGGCAGCGTTTGAGGGCGTTTTTTCGAAGTCATTGTCTAATTTACATATATACAAATACTTTCGAGTGATTTTATTTATATATCCTTTTAATTGAAAATTAAGTGTTTGATCTAGTCGTCTATTTTGCTTGCGGTAATTAGTTTTGGAGAGACTTCTTGGCTAATGAGTTTTGTAATAAAGAACTATATAGCTTTTAACGAACGACGTGTTATAATCTTTTTAGATAGGTACATAGTTATTGCCAAGTGGGTAGATAAATTACATGAGTGATGACATTATATGTTGCTTCGGTTCGGTCCATAGAGGTCGCTGTGGGTCTCATACTGAACAATAAGATAAGATAAACTTTTGTGGTTGTTAATAAATGTATCATAATATCAAGAGTTTGCCCCATTCGGACGTATGCACAACATAGTTTAATATGTAATAATATTATTTAATATATTATGTTTTTATTAAACAAAGTAATTTTATGTAATGTATTTATACATTCGATTAATTATTAAAATATTCATCCCAATTGTAAAAGCATTTACTTACATGTTAACCAATCCTTTAGCTTTTCCTTTAAATAGAGTGGATTTGATATATTTTATTAAAGGGTTGAATATTTTGTTCCTCGATATGTAGGCGCTTTTCACATTTTTAATTACACGTATGTGATATTTGTGTATTGTGATTGTAAATAATCCGAATACATTTTTTTGGAGTACAAATGTAGACATTTACTGTTTCCCCAAAATATTATGCTATATGTAAGAAGTAGTACTTATGCTACGGACAAGAACGACATTAATTGAAATGAAAGTAGTTATTACCTGAAAACAGGGGCAGAGTGGCCACCGGCGGCGTAGTGCGTGCGGCATCTTCTTCCGAGGCGGATCTTGATCGGCGGGCGGTTCGCCGCACGCCCAGCGCACGAGGCGCGCGCGCAACGCTTCCGCCGCCTCCACGCCGCTCGACCACGACGGAAGACCCTGCGAACAAAACATAATTCATTTCAATAATAGGCTCATCAACATCATACAGCATCATAAGGGCCTGTTTTGATCTTCATCAATCGACGATTTTTTTTCTAATTCTAACATAAATTAAATTATGCAACTTCCCTGGAATTTCACACTTCTAACTTACATATACTTATATAAAGTTTGTACAGCCAGCTCTCTAGTAGGTGATGATAATGGGGGTGATATCCAACAAATTCTAAACTAAACTTATATATTTATACTTTTATATTTATATTTATATATTTATACTTATAACTTATATACTTATACATTGTTGTCTTCTTAAGTTTTAATATCTGGTCTTTCGTTGACATTATGTAACGACGAAATTATTATTTTATAAATATTTCTTAAACTAAAATATGGTAATAAATAATATTGTACACGTCCAAACGTCACCTCTGTTTAAAACGGTTGTTTCAAAATGGTCTATTCAATTTCCTTGTCTGGTATGAGTTCCCCGTTAAAATCTTGAATTGGGACTGAAGAATTATAACCTACTAGGACCCGCATATATAAATAATGTAGTTTTAAATAACTTTGTAAGTTAGGTTGCAATTAATCTATACATATAATAAAACCGCAAACGAGCTGTGTCTGTACATTAAATATTTTTTCAAAAAAACAATTACTACACGTTGTACCTATTTATGTTACAGAGGTCAAAAAAATAGTTTTTAGAATTTTTGTCTGTTTGTCTGTGCGTTAGTGCGCGCTAATCTCAGAAACGGCTTAATCGATTTGAATGCAGTTTTCACTAATGCTTCCCGTAACATTTAGTGTTTGTTTCATTCCAATCGGTTGACAAACAAAAAAGTTACGCGCTATACCGAATACCACAGGTACGAAGTTGCGGGCTCAGCTAGTTTGTAATAAGTTAGGGCTAAAAGCGACACAACTTAAGTAACTTGCCTACATTCGACCGACTTGATTAGATTCATTACATACGTATATAATATATTATAGAATTCCTATATGTGCCGATCAAATGGTAAATAAATTTTATATGACGTGTATTAAGCACGTTTTATACCGCCAGTGTTAACAATACATGCAAGTTCATTATCGCTAAGAAAACAGTTGTTTCGTTCAAATAATCTCTATTATGCGCCTCTCCATGTTCGCTTATCGGCCGCTAATTGTAGACGCTACAACTGTTAACAATGGTTTGTGTAATTTAACTATACTACACATACTTTTATTTTATTTTATTGTATTGATAACAGGAGAATTAAATGATATGTTCATTGGTAAGCAATCAAATGAGATCAACAGGACTGATTTAGCTAATATTTAGTTTTATATGTACTAGTCCGAATAGGCTTTTAAGAATAGAAATGTCAGCAAATTTTCAATTGGTAAATAGAAAAAACCTTCAAATATTGATATTGCTTTTTTTCTCACGCACCATAACTCGGATAAGCGTACTTATTTACTTTTACTATGTTTATTTATTTTTAGCCTTGGTGAAATTTCCAGATAAAACAATTAGGTACAAACACACATCGGAGTTCCACAAAATAAAAACCCCAAGAGGTGAAACGAGGCTAAAAAGGGCACGGCACGAAGAAAAACAAAATTTAAAGCAGACCTCGTCGCACAACTAAATAATGACTACCTATATACGTAATGTGATCATTAGTGATGATGAGCCATCTCCCTCCTGCAAATATTTATAATATTATCCTCACAGCCAGGGATAACGTAGCAGTTCAGTTCATCTATTACGACATTATCGTATTGTTCGTTTGAACTTTCCGCTCGGCATTTACTTCGACTGTTGCGAATCTGATCCTAATCATTACGCTATTGAATTTACGCTAGTCTTTCTGTTTGTTCACGCTGTGCTATTAAATTATCGAACCTCGACTCGACTGATACTGTCCTTCATTATTAGATTAATTGGATATTAGATTTATTTCAAAATCATAATTTTATAAATGGCGGATACTTATATAACAATAAAATTACAATGAACACTGCAGGATATCCGCAAGCATTAAAATTCTTTAGATAGCAGTAGGCATTAAAATGTTAAAAGCTATATGTAAATACCAATTTTTTCTTATTAGATAATCAGTTTGTTAAATGCTATATTTGAACAATCAAGTACCTACCCAGGTTTAAGACTGGTGGCTTTTATTTTAAGGTTGAAGTTCACTTTATGGTAGGTGGCTACCGACGCCTATAACAAAAGCAGCGCCGCATATGCTGCAAGTGCGCTTTGACTCTAGGTGGATAAAGGATGAGGGATCTGGAAGGGATAGGTTAAACGGACTCTGGCATCCCTTATTCGCGCATACATTTTATAATATGTATGATATCACAATTCTTAAGCAAGGTTATCAAATTAAAATTAAACGGCGGCAGTTCAGGACCGCTGAACACAGCTAGTTTTAATATAAACCATTTTGAGTACTGATATTTTTCACAACTAGCAAGTAGACAAATATTAAGTGCACATTTTCTTTCAAAACTTTTAAAGACGAAATAGTGACAGGTAAACAAAAGAAATGAGACTTTTAAATTTTCTATTCAGTAAACGATTCCCATTGAAAACAATCTAGAGGCGTACCGAACACAATAATAAAGCAAGTGGAACACTTTCATGTGACCGTGAACGTGCGAGCAGTGTGTCAAGCGGTTACCATCACCATGAGGGTCACGTCCGACGGTGATGAAGTCAGGGTGAAAGTGAACAATTCGAGACCTCAGGTGGACTAATATGTATACAACTTCTTTTAAATATGGGAACCGTGACGAACTTGTTCTAAAGTACAAAACAACGCTAGTGCCACGTTGCAGTTATTATTGACACTTTTTGTTGAGACCAGTCTTGAAGTTTCACAACATTAACAGGAATTAACATAAATGTATTGAAATATTCTCTGTTTTCGATTCAGTAAAACTATTATATCATTTCATTTTAAGTACAATAGAAAGATAATATCTTCGTTGAATTGTATTGGTCGGTGGCTTATTAAATCATCACAATTTTTTTGAAATTCACATTTTGAATTAACAAATGTTCTGTAAATACTTCTTGTGTTCATATGAGATGAACTTATGTCCTTAAATAATGCATTAATGTAAAACTGTAACAGTTTTGCGCTAAGTTTATAGAAAAACCGACCGCCAGATCTACGCCTTGTACTCATGCTTGATTGACATCGCCTCTTCTATCGTACCTGTGGAGGATCATTCATGGGTACATAAGTGACATCAAGTCTTACCGTCTGCCGTTATCCTTACTAATATACCTAATACCTCACGAAGGTGAGTTTGTTGGCTTGCTTTCACGCCTTAACTGTGAACATTACCTTTCATGGAAGAAAAGGTGCTGCTCAAGAAGAATCATCTAATAATAATAAAAAGACATTTCAACGCCTTCGACGCAATTATTCAATATTTATTGCTAATCTACCTGTAATGGTATCGCGAGCACCACCTCAGACTCACCTCCGAGAAGCAATACTGATGTTGGAGTGTGTACGTCCAAGTATGTTAAAGTCAATGGAGATTGTGTAAAAAAATAAAAACATTTTAACTGAAAATAGCATTCTTTCGTTGTAAGGCCGAGTAATTTTCAATTTCCCCTCGTAAGCTTTCAAAGAGTCTGCAAATATTGTGTGTTGTTCTTCTTATAACGGTGAAACAGTTATTTATTTACATAAAGATAAATGGTGATTTTGTAATTGGTATCCAATTTTATTAGGCATTAAATATAATTTAAAGAACGTATAGAGAATTATTTTCTCAACATTAGTTATTTTTTAATAATAAAAAGTTTATAGCCACAATCATCAGTAATGTGCGGCCAACTAAGTATACGCAATCCAGTCTATAAAATTTATGTATGCAAAGAAAGAAAGAGAGAAAAAATATGTATTTGCTTAAAATATATTTTTTCATAGTATTTACTTCTATAACTTTTTATACTTATTTTTTTATAACTTTTTTTTTATAACTTTTTATGTATTTGTATTTATATAACACAGGTTGACTGATCGCCGCGCCGTGAAAGAACAATTTTTGTTGACTTAATTTTTTTGCGTCTATGTATGAAATATATTGAAAAGTGTAGAGTTTTGATTCCTGAACTGATTGGTCTTTGGTTTAATACTAAATAAAGTCTGCAATTAAAGATATCCTCTTTTGAAGTTTTTGAGGTTTACGTATTTTTAGATTAAATTGGTACAGAACTAAATATTTTTACGTATATATAACATAAGACATTTAGTTGTGTGTTCGATTTTTATTATTTTAAAAGGTAAATACATTTCCAAAATAAACTAATGTTGTGAAAAAGTATTTGCTTAAAAGTTGTGAAGTTAAGCCATAGAGTGCACAAAGAAAACTAAGTCATTACAAATACTAGACTAATGACGATTTATTCATTGTTTAATTTAATATTTATAATAATTTCCAGACTTAGCATTAATGTAATTTGAAAAAACTTGTAAAAATATTTTTCTTCTATTTATATTAATGACATTTAAAGACGCTTGAAAATTCTTTCAACAATTATTTCGCCATTGTTCTTTAGTTGACAATAAAAGATTTTTTTGGTTTAGAGGTTTTCATAGTGTTGTACAGACAGACCAATCGCCAAATTTAAGAGGGGCTAGCCCAAAAAGTGTTCAATCTTAAAATTTACGGGGTAAACAAACATTAAAATTAATTAAAATTTTGATTTTTGACGTTTACAATATGATATTCTCAGAACATGCGTCCCTAATATGTTAGTGCCCCATAAAAATAAAGAATTTTTATGTTGTGCAGAACTGCGTTTCCGCAGACATAAATTTACATTAATTTGTATAACACGACGAAGCTAGTAACTATCAATATCCTTCGCATAATGTCAAACATATTATCAGATTTTAATTTGATGTAAATGACTGATTAGTTCATATAAAAATTGTGATAAAATCTAATATGTACATACTTACATTATATATAACTAATACGATTTTAGATTAGATAACATAATATAAAAAATTTCCTGAATCTTTTTTTTGTTCGTATAAAAAGAACTACGAATGTTACAAATTAAAATTCGTTCAACCGTATTACGTTAACTTCCTCATTGCACTTTGGAATTTAAGGATCATTACTTAGCAATTTTAGCTACAAGTTTAGAAAATAAGAAGTCGAAAGGAAATAAACCCATTAACTCGCCTATTTTTAAAACAATATGTTGTTTATTTAAAATTATACTTATTAAACAATATGTCAAGAAATAAATTCACAAATTATAAAAAATGTTTAGACTTGGTCAAATGTTTTACATGACTTCAAAAGCTAACAAAAAACTTTTAAAAGTGTTTTTATGGTGGTGTTTGGGTTAATAGTTTAATTAATGGTAAGAGCTTCTGTCACCCACAAATAACAAGCACACCATGAAAGATTCAAGTGTGGGATCGATTCTCAAGATGCAATTGACCAAGATATTAAAATATAATAATATTTTATAATGAATGAATAAAGAAACAGTCAAAATGAAAAAGGATTCAAAGCACTTAATAAATGACGTCCGCAAGGAATAAAGGAACTCATCAGTCAACATCTCATTTAGATTGTGGGTTCACTTGACCACTTTCAATTTTTTTAATGGCCAACTCAATCCATAATTGACCACTTTTAATAGAAAAATTTATTTCCCTTTAAATTTTTTTTTTCTAAACGTAACAATAGTAACCCATAAATGATTAACCCATTAAATCCTTCTTACATATTCAATATTTTCTTAGGTTAGTCACCATTATAAATTTACATTACACCCCCTTACAGAAGACCACCGTGAAATAACAGCACGTGTGCTTTTGTATTTCGGTGAGTGAGTAAGAGATGCCAGAGCCCATTTCCCTATCCCCTCCTAATTCCTGTAGTCGGCAGCGTACTTTGGAACATGCACGTATTTTATGACATAGGTAAGCATTCCCTAAGAAACGATTGTTGAAAATTTCAACTCCGTACAAAGCCGTAGGCGGGTTCGCTAGTAGACTTCTAAAATGTGAATTTTATAAGAGAGATTTACCTATTTTCCGAAGTTTCAATTTTGATAACAAGGGGTCATTTATGAAGTTGGTATTTTTGAACGCATTTGTAGAAACGACGAATTTTTTCTAAGACAATTTTCCCGTTTTTCTTTAGGTTTCCGATTTCAGACTTAATTATTGTTAAAAAAAAGTTGTATATCTATGTTAAACAAAGCAAAGCCTTAAATCACCAACTACAGTGTCATTTAATTGTATTAGAAATTCATTACGCAATTGCACTTTAAATTAAAATTTAAAAAATTAATTAATTTTACTTAATTACATTGAAAATAATTAACTTTAATTACATTCTTTAGGCATTCTTCTTCACAAAGTATTTCTATACTGTTTAAGCGCAAATATTATCTTTTGGAAAACTACTGACGCTCGTGGGGTGTATGTAGTATGTACCTACATATGTAAATTCCGTCATAATTTCCGCAAGTCAATAAATTTCGATTAGACCCTTGACACACTAAACATCACCTTTGCAAATTAACTAGGATCGTCAACGAGCAGAGGCAAATTAAACGTTAAATGAGGTTGTTTGATGTTAACGAGCCGCCACGCAAAGGTTTTCAACGTCGACATATAATTTAAAGTGAATTTATTGGATAAACTGGCCTCTATACTAGATACTTCTTGCACGGCATACTTTGAAAATTCTACACGGAGATATAATTATTTTTTTTATTTTAAGATCGGCAGACAGGCTGACGGTCCACTTGATGGTAGGTAACTACCGTCGCCTATAACATAAGCAACGCCAAAGCTGCTGCAAGTGCGCTGTCGACTACAGTAGGATTAAGGATAAGGGACTCGGAGATAGGGAAATGGGCTCTAGCATCCCTTATTCACTCACCGAAACACAACAGCACACGTGCTGTTATTTCACGGTGGTCTTCTGTAAGGGGGTGGTTTTTGCTTTGATAAAATATAAGGGGTAGTTGGACGAAGAGTCTTTTAGCGAATCATCTTCTCCAAAACTTCGAGCTGCTTTCTGTGGGCAGTTAAATTGAGGCACACCTGGCGATATTTGATAAGTTAAGACTTTTTTTACACTTTCACTTTCCAGCCCTAACCGCCTCATTACTCTGCTACGATGCCGCTGGTGAAATTAGTTTAAATAATAAAGTGACGTAATTTGCACCACCCACTAAATTACCAGATAAATGCGTACTTACCTAATTATTTAATTCAAGCGAGTTAAGTACATTTCGCTTTTCATTCAAAAATGTTGAAGCGACACTAAATTAGAAGGTTTCTGAATAAATGAAACATAATATCTATTTTAGAATAGTAATTGTTTAATTAGATCCGTTACAACAATATGTTATCTCATAATAATTATATTACCTATAAGGTTAACATTTTGTATTTGGTGTATAATTGTAAACATTTTTTTTTTTAGAGATATTTAAATTAATTCATAGCATACTAGGTGGTAGCTGGGCTGCATTCCGGAAGCTAATCATCTGTTCTCGTCACCACTGTCGCAGTGTCTGAAGACCAAAGTTATATAATCAGTGCATCCTGCCAGGGACGACGTATTCAAAACGTAGCCTCTCACGGCGAAGACTGATCCACAAGTTTAGGGTCGCTCAGCGGGCTATGGAGCAAGCTATACTCGTAGTTTCTTTGGTGGATAGGATCAGAAATTCTGAAATTCGCCGAAGAACCAATGTTGTCGACGTAGCCAAAAGAATTAGCAAATTGAAGTGCATTGAAATGCAACAGTTCACATATGTCGCAGAGCGAATAACCGACGATGGGGTAGAAGAGTTCTCGAATGGAGGCCACGAATTGGAAAGTGCGGCGTGGACGCTCTGCTGCCAGGTGGACTGACGAACTGAAAGGCTTCGCAGGAAACAGCCAGCATCCAGATGCGAAGTACATAAGACAGTGCGTGGTGGTGAGCTATGACCTAAGAAAAATGACACCTAAGAAAATATATCTATACTAATATTATAAAGCTGAAAAGTTTGTTTGTTTGGTTGGTTGGCGCTAATCTCAGGAACTACTGGTTTGAATTGAAAAATTCTTTTTGTTTTGAATAGTCCATTTATCGAGGAAGGCTATAGGCTATATAACATCACGTTACGATAAAGTATTATATATAAGCAGTGTCCAGTACCGCGCGCCCCATGCGCACGCCGCCGCCGCCGCGCAGCGAAGCGTGGCCGAGTTCAGCTACTAAGCAATATAACGCCTGACATCTTTATCGCTGTGACGATGGTAGCGCTGATTTTTTTATATTTTTGTACGATCCCTAGGGAAAGTAACACTTTTCCAGAATAAAAAGTATCCTACATGTGAATCCAGGTAATATACTATTTGTGTGCCAAATTTCAACCAAATCCGTTCATTTTTTTTAACGTGATTCGAGTAACAAACATCCAAAACATACAAACTTTCGCATTTATTGTAGTAGGAAGGATAATGTATGAATGGGTATTTTATTTGTAACCTTCCAATCTCAACTTCTTCTCACATTAGATCATAAACAAATGCCAATAGGTAGTATTTATCAATCATTCAAAGCCATTGACGTCCGATTTCATATTTAATGATTTCCTCATTGATTGTGTTTCATCGTAACTGGATATTTACTCGAATTGCAAATGCACAGTTGTAACACTTTGTTAGCATCTTCGTTAGCGTGGAAAGAAGACTTTTCCTACTTACAAGTTAACCACAAAGTTCACTGCTAAAATGTTTTTTTACAGTGGCTTATATACTACTCAAAACAAAATAAGGGCCACTAGTTTATTTACATTTAAGTGCACTTTAGTAAACTGAAAGTAACTGATAAGTAGCATTATATTGATATTACGAACTCTTTGGTGTTTGATCTCTTTTATGCTTCCTAATTTGAAAAATATTGGCCATCGTTTTAAGAAAAAAAATTATTGGAAATTATTCTTATGTTTTCTTCGATTGTCTTCTTAACTTGTTTCGGTTATTTTAGGAAAAAAGTTTTACTTTTTCAATTTTAATTGATTCATTTATCATCTCGCGTTAATCATGCCACCATTACGAAGGCACATGGATACAATTACAGCAACCAGAGCCATAACTATGATTCAAGAAGGACGTTCTCAGCGTTACGTGGGTTTGCAGTTGGGTTTTTCTCGAAGAGCTGTCCAAAATGTATGGAATCGCTTCCAAGAGACCGGCAGTGTTGCCAGGAGACCCGGTTCAGGTACAGTTCGTGTAACGACGGCGCACGAGGATCGGTACGTCCAACTAAGTGCTCGTCGTGATCGTACAGTAACGGCCCGTAAGTTACAACACCACCTACGGCTGACAACGGGTACCCGTGTCAGTGATTAAACTATACCTAATCGATTGCACGAAGACCAGCAAAGGTCAAGAAGTCGAGTTGTTCGAATTCCTCTGACTAGGGTTCAACGTGCAAACCGTTTAAGATTCTGCCGTCAGTATTTGAACTGGGGGATTAATCAGTGGGGCAAGGTGCTTTTTACAGACGAGTGCAAAGTAAAATTTTTTAATGATGATCGGCGTGTTAGGGTGTGGAGACGACGCGGCGAGCGTTTTTCGGAGTCCTGCATCCACGAAGTTGACCGTTTCGGTGGTCCCAACGTAATGGTTTGGGGTGGGATTAGTTTACACGGTAAAACCGAGCTCACCATTTTAAATGCGGATACCATAACTGCAGAACGTTACATCGAAGACGTCATCAGGCTTCAAGTGATCCCATTTGCACAGCGAGTGGGGCCTGGATTCATCCTGATGTAAGACAATGCCCGTGCACACACAGCTCGATCGACCCAAACTGTCCTAGAAGGGTCTCATATTGAGGTATTACCATGGCCAGCTAACAGTCCGGATTTAAATCTAATCGAGCAATTGTGGGACCAATTGAAACGAAGGGTTAGAGAGAATGAGCAAGGGGTCTACAACCAACAGCAGCTGATTGACGCTTTAAAACGTGTCTGGGAGGAGATTCCAGATGAAAACATGAGGAATTTGATCCAGAGTATGCATACGAGGCTTCAGGAGTGTATTGTTAAGAGAGGAGGACATACTCGTTACTAAAAAGAAGAAACAAAAGTGACACGAACAGTATTTTGTCTTTTTCCGGTGATTTCTTTTGTTCATGTTTTTCATTCAAAATGGCCAATTTCATTATGAACTTTAAAAAAACAGTTCATGATCATTACTTTAAACAATTGTTAGTCTATATTATAACCAATAACATTATTTTGTAGTTACATAAGTTAAACAATTTAATGTCTTTATTGTTTTCATGGTACAGCAAAAAATCTTAGTGGCCCTTATTTTGTTTTGAGTAGTATATATTGAACTTCTAAATATTATCCAAACAAAACAAAGAGGAATTCGAATAAAAATTGCATACTTACGCGAACAATAAAATGTTATCGAGACGTATTTTGTGCGTAAAAGCGTGCAACAAATGTTTATAAAGGTACAAAAGTGGGTCGCGAACGCACCCGCAGCAGAACAATTTCAGCAAGACGTTTGGAGAATGCAAATTGCGGTTATCCGAGACGATAGAGTGCAGAATTTATATTTAACTCATGTTTATGGAAATTTAAGCTAGGAATAGGAACAGGATTTAAATCTTAAATAAAATAGGAATAAAATAGCACATAGAAAGACGTTGCCGCGGCCGGTCATTGAAGATATTGGTGGTGCCGTGGTGCTACTCCGTGTGTTCCGTAGGCAAAAGTGCGAGGCTCAACTAGTAACTAAATCTATGCCCTTGACTGCGTTGAATTAACTAGAATGAATATAATTATTATATTACTTTTCAATGATTACTTAAGCCTATTGTGCCGAGTTGGTCGTGAGACCTACTCAAGTCAAGGCTGCTCCTCAAAAAAGTTTTCTAATCTATACTATCTACTTTTTATATAGTAAATATATAAAATCGTTTATCCTGACTGTCATCGTACAGCCAAACGCTGTTTAGAACGCTGAAATTTGGAACATAGGTTTATTTTATAAGGTAAGCATCCGCTAAGAAACGATTTTTGAAAATTTCAACTCAAATACTCCAATTATAAAGAACCGACAACGCAAGCCTCTAAGCCACAAACTTCATTAATTAAAAATTACACTCGGCATAAAGGATTGTATAAAGTTTGTAACTCATAAAGATATATATAACTAAGTATATAAGTTAATGTTAGATAACTATCTTTTTAATCTTATTGAAAAGATAAAGTATGAGAGTAAAAATTTATTCATAGAAAACATTCCTGTGCAAAGCTTCTATTTTTTTAAATATTTTTCTTTTTTTTTAGAATAGATTATTAAGCAATTAAGTTTACTATTGTACACAGTGTAGTATACAGTATAGTATACAGTGTATAGTATACAGTGAAGTCTTCACTGTATACTCGTATAAGCCGTAATAAATTTAAATTCTTGTTTACAAACATAAGCAACCGATACCTCCATTAATAACGATTATGCAATAATGCTTCCATACATTTTTCGATTATGTAACACCGAAACTAGATCCGGCTGCCTGTTTCCGTTTACTGTAACACTAAACGCATTTTATTTGTTGAACATGTTGTTTTGTTGACACGAATTTTCTGGCCTAGAATTACTGTGCTTTTTTTTATCAAATATAGTATTTCTAATTAAATTTAGTAGCTAGTTAAGGCGGTGGGTTTTCCGTACTAAAACTATTCATACATGGATAAAATTAACAATGAGGAATTGAAAAACCTTTTTCAAATTCAATGAATTAAACATGTCACAGCAAACTTTACAAGATGGATCTAATAAAATTATTGTTCCATGGATGGATCTAATAAATTATCTCAAATGGTTTTTGTATAGAAAACTTATCACCTTAAATAGTAATTCCCAAAATGTCCGAAATTGGACATTTCTTGTGGAATATATTGGGAATAGATCATACTATGTTATAAGTGCGAAAGTGAGTTTGTTTGTTTATCTGCTTGTTACGCTTTTACGCCCTAACAAATGTGCCCTAACTACTAAACCAATCATCATGAAATTGTCAGGGATACGGAAAGAGATAGAGTGCCTTTCATCCAGAAAAAGTAGATACTGTTCCCGAGGGACCACCTAAGAATAAAAATAAAAAATTCAAATTCTGATAAAATATATAAGTTTGAATAAGTATTTTATTCAAACTTCAAAAGGGGTGCGGACGAAATCGCAGGCAAAATCTTGTATGTATATAAATTGGTCAGGTATCTAATACTATGGTGACTAAATATCTAAGTTACCTATTAATTTAAGAAAAGCAAACAAAGAACAATAATCAAGTTCTTGAAAATTATTTTCCATTGCAACTGTTAATTCTTACTTGTGACAAAATGGACGTAGGTAGATTTACAGAACCCTAAGACATTGTTTATTTTCTGAGTAACAAAATATGACTCTCAGGTCAGAAAAACCTGAGACTTTGCTTAAAGTCCGAGTACTGATTTAATATATAACACAAAATGTCAGACACTTCTCATCTGCGGTAATTATTTGCCACATGCGTTAAAGCTCGTAAAAATAACGCCTGAGTCTTGATTTTTATCTGAATATTGATACTCAGGAAACTACTTTTGCACTTTGTAAGCAACTAGACCAATTCTAGCGATCAATCATACCCAGACACAACTAAAATGTCCCTGTGAGTATAAACGCGAGTGTAATATTGAGGTTGTCGAGGCCGAGGTGGAGGCTGGAATCTTATTTTGCCCTAGTAGTTATAGATCCCAAATGGACCTGCCTGAATGCCTGCCTATATGACCTGCCTCATATAAAAAAAAAAGTACTAAAAGTATTCATCATTATCATCATCTCAGTCGTTTGATGTCCTGGGCATCCTGGATCCTGGATCTTGGACATGGGCAACCCCCGTAATTTTCCAATGGGACCAGTTAGAAGCAGCCTGGATCCACCGTCGACCCGCGGCCCTTTGTCGTCTGTCCACTTTGTGGGTGGACGTCCTACGTCGGTTTACGTCGGTAACTTTCGTTCGTTTGCAGAATGAAGAGATTCCTGATTCGATCTCGTAACCCCGAGCATAGCCCTCTCCATAGCACGTTGAATGACGTTGAGAGGCAAAAAAGTATTAGCACTAGTAAATTTCGTAATATTTATTTTGTTTGTCATCTGAAAATAAAGAGAGAAAGAAAATAGAACAGAAGGTTCACACTAAAATACATATTATTATAAAATATAAATACGAATATTAATTATACTATTTCAATACTCTATCTAAAATAAAGAAACCACTTCCACCGCGATTCGTGAAACAACTTTCAAGGTTTTTTTTTATTATTAATACGCTGATTTTGCAAAAAGTGGGCATAATAAATTCTCTTTTAAGATGTCTTCAAATACGAATTGTTTCAACCTTAGCAGAGGTAGGCTTGAGGTAGGTAATGTTATAAGGTCAAGAAACACTTGACCAAATTACCTACTATTTGTTAATATCAATACGTAGGCATTAGCGGCGAAAGTTTAAGATTATTAACAGTCATTAGTGAAATCGACCTTACATTTTCGGTATTTACAATGTGTGCATGACTTTAGAAACACGAAAGTGACTAAACAATATCCATAATTTAAACTACGTTAATTTAAATTTAATAGGGAAATTGCGTCTAATTCAAAAAAAAGCTTAAATAATTTTTTTATCAACATTTTCGCTTTAGAATTATGTCTTAGATGTAAATATTTTTAATATTATTTCTTTTTCGTTAAGAAAATAATTATTAAAAAGTGTAAAAAAAATTGCGGGAAATTCGAAATTCTTCAAACGGTCAGTTCGAATGTGACGTCAGTCTATGAAATGTCAACAAGCTCAACACGGCGGACTACACTTTTCATACAAGATTTTGACATTTGCTTTTATAATCCCAAAGAACATAAATACACGGCTATCGCACAAATGTCAAAGTGACAGATAACGTAACGCTTGTATTAATTTTACTCCTCATAAAATTTCCATACCGGGACCTTATTTGAAAATCGATTCTTAAGAAGCAAACTCCAAAAATCTAATAAACAGCATAAAAAGGCTCCCGGAATTAAAATTGAATGTACCATATATACATATAATAATAATAATAATAATAAAACTCTTTATTTGTATTATAAACAAAAAATAATAATAATAATAAAAAGAAAGAAACAACAAGTAATAGTACAAAAGGCGGCCTTATCGCTTTATAGCGATTTCTTCCAGGCAACCTTAACATATACATGAAACTATTTTTTATTAAACAAATTTAATAAAAAAAAGAGCATATTGATAGTTCATCTTGCGATCCAACAAAGGTTTGGTTAAGATATTTGCTTTTTTAATTGATTTATTCTTTCCTACAAAGTTCTATTTAAAATCTTTGTTATTTATTTTTCTGTTTTCTGCAGCTCTAAGCATATTAGCTTTAGGTTTTAAGCTAATACCTATATAGCAAGCAACGGTGGCATGTGTTCGCACAAACTCAACACTAAAATGAACATCATCAATGTGTAACTCTCCCTTTTTTTAGGGTTGACAATCTATTAAAAATGGCTTTATCGGTCATTGATCTAAGTGCATTGCATCGGGCGTCAGGGTTCGTGAAGGTTAAATCGATTTGTCAGTAGCAGGAATCCGCGCTTGCGGAGGTCGACCAATGTTTGTGTAATTAAGACTCCATTCAATACCAATTGTATTAGAATAGGTACTTGGAACACGAATTCACTTTGACGGCTGGCTGAGAGTTTAACGAATTGTGCCAACTAAACTTAATACTAATTGAAATATTCACCTTATTGAAGGTGAGATTTCGCAAACAAAATCAACAATAATCTTATTCAATTATTTTTTTAATATAATATATGTTACCGGAAATGTGTGAAAAACCTAGGAATTGTATACAATTCCGACCTTATTTAGGAAATGTGTAAAATAATGTTTCAAATATTCTTTAATACACACATTTTCTGTGAAATGTATATATTTCCTAGGAATTGTATTCAATTCCGAGATGATCTTAGGAAATACATATAAACTAATGTTTTCTGTGAACAAAATGAATAAAAACACTTTAGTAAAATAAGTAACACATGTAACCATGTCACCATGGGTCTTGTAACCCATTTTGTAATAGACATATTCCGGGTGTGTTCGCTCCGCTGCGTTCCGCTTAATTTATTTAATTAATTTAATTTCATAAAGATTCCAGAATCTGACCTAACTTTGTTTCTAGTGCAAATAAGTCTTGTAACACATTTTGTAAATGCATTGAAATTGCTTGGCGATAAATCGGCGACGATGAATTGTCCCATCCCGCCCCGCTGTACTCAGTGACGGCATCCCGTATGTAATACATTTCCAATTGCTATTTGGGAAATTTATAGATTTCCTAGAAAAAGTGCATATTAAAAAAATGTATCATACATTTCCTATCTATTTTAGAAATCTTACACATTTCCTAGGAATTGGATACAATGACGGATTACATACTTTTCCATTAACATAGGTATGATTTGCACAAAATTATGAAATTACTTTATTTAAACGTAAATCAATATTATTTTTTATTTATTGTCAAAATTTTACCAGCATAACAATTTTTACATAACATAATTTTATATAGCATAACGTCTCCACATAAGACTTTGCAGTGCTTAAATATTTTCTTTTTTTTAAATTTAATCTGTGATAAATACGCAAGCTTTTCGTATTTATTACAGATTAAAGATTCCTATTTATCACGGTTTTCACAGATACATCAGTGAAAACCTCATTCAAATCGGTTAATCCTTTTCTGAGATTAGCGTGCACAAACGCACAGAAAACAGACAAAAATTCTAAAAACTATTTTTTGACCTCGGTAACATAGGTACATTTTTTTAATACTTAAAGTACAGACACGGTTCGTTTACGATTTTATTATATGTAAAGACATAGATAAATAATAATCACCAACATCGCTCTCAAAAGGCGCCATCAAAGTTAAATTTTGAGTTGGAAATTGTTTTTCGAATTTGACTTTTTGGCGACCTTACCACCCTCGAGATGACGCCTAGAGCGACCGCTCCACTCGCTTTACCACAGGGCCCCGGTGCTGTTGGTTGATTTCATATTGATTGTATGAAAATAAAATGTTCACTAGTATCTTGTATGCAACACGTCAAAAAAGTAATAGCAAAAGTGGAAGTACCAACCAACCCACATTCGAAGGCACGCGAACTACGGCCATATCCGGTTGCATTAACACGACTAAAATGTTAATGCATCATATTTTTGATTATGATACATTGAGCGGGTTTTCAGTAAAGGTCATCAGAAGTCGTGAGGTTAATTAAATGCGTTCCGATATCTCTAATTAAGGCTCTTTCTGGTCTCACGATTATGTAACCCAGTTGCTCAACGAAAAATTTGATGTAGACAATCAATTTTTCGGTTACAAATGCAAAATTAGATGAAAGTTATTTCCAAAAAGTCATGCTTGTTTCATACCTTCACTTGTACTCAAGATTAGATTTTCCACAATAATGCACAGTATTATTAATACTGTTAGCTAACTTCCGGTGAAAAATAATATTTGATTAAACATCTAAGCAATTTTTATTTTTATTTTAAAACTAGCTGGTGCCCGCGACTTCGTTCGCGTTGAAAATTGAAAAATATAGAGAAAACATAACAACCTGAAAAACATAAATTAGTAATATAATGCCTGACATCTTTATCGCTGTGACGACGACGGTGGCGCCGATTTTTTTATATTTTTAGAGGATCCTTCGGGAACTTAACATTTTTTCAGGATAAAATCCTATATGTTAATCCTGGTAATAAACTATCTGTGTGCCAAATTTCTTCAAAATCCTTCCAGCCCTTTTGGTGTGATTGAGTAACGAACATGCAAACATACAAACTTTCGCATTTATAATATTAGTAGAATAGGATGGAGGACTCCCAACATTAAATTTTCATTTAATAATTAATTTATATATATTAAGTAATTATTACAGTAAATTTAATCACTCTGTGTGCTCGTGATTCTATGATTAGTCTGTATTCGTTGAAACTTTATGTATTAAAAAAAATCACTTCATTACTCAGCAAAAAAAAATTGTTACCGTATATCCGTGTAAAATAAACAGTTTCAAAATTTTTATCGTGTCATTGTTAATAAAGAGAAAATCTTAGCAAATATCTCACTCCGAGTTTGTTTGATAATCTTGACTCGCTACGGACACACAGTATTGGCGGCTTGACAAATCAACCTTTTTACGATTGCGTTTGCGATGACTGGCGATACTTTTTATTTTATGTACCTTAAGAAAAGCATTAGCAAGATATTATATTATGTTAAAATGTATATAAATTTCTACGTTCCCTATTTTCTTGTAGCAATAATTTGCTATGATTTGTAGCAACTAATTTCAAACACAATTTTTGATAAAAGTTTAATACAATCTAACGAAAATACATTATGTTTGTGTAATAATAAATGAAGCCTAAATACTGGAAAAGACGCAACTCCCTTAATGTACACCAGGTATCAATTGGTTTTGTTGTAAATTTTTAATGGCAATGGAACCACTAATCAAAATGTATTCAAGGCGATTATACTCTTAAATTTGAACGGAAGAAGCAATGATAGGCTAGTGACATCTAGCTTTGGTTGCCGATTTGATTCCTAATCGGGCCCAGGCCTAGTGGGTGTTTTTTGATGTTCTATGTGAATTAATATCAATACTATTGAAATTATAATAATAAATGTTCTAAAAGACTAGCGATCTTCGTAAAATCGGAAAATGAAAAATTAGAAAAATGTAAAATATAAACCCTAGCTAAAAACTAGACCAAAAATATTACGCTGTACACATATATTTCTTCGAATGTTTTGTAAGAAGAATATTAACTTGAAATGAAATGATACGAAATTTTTTGCGCCAATAAAATACTCCTAATAATATAGGTACCTATTGTGTGCTATCACGTTTATAAACGAGAGTTGCCATGAGTTGCCTTTATTGTCTTGTTTGTCTTGTCCTGACAATTACATTAAATAGAAGTAATAAATGTATCGAGTAGAATGTATACAGTTAGTGATTATTGGCTTGTTTTTTCGTTTTTTATGTCCTTTCACCGTTAGATTTTGTATTTGGGCAAGAATTTTTTGGCAACCAATGTAAACCCATGGAATGCAGTGTAAGTGTAAGTTACGTTGACACGGGTGGCGGGGGAAAGAAAAATAACAGTATAAACAAAAACAAGGAAATCTGAGCTGCCATCGATTCCGAGAAACACGTGTGTGTGATCACAAAGTTATTGTTAACTTTTATTTAAATTGTAATTCAAACATATTATGTATAGCAAAAGCCTGATTACGTTAACAATGCAATAAGATACTATGAATACGAATTGAACATGATGCAGAATACTTATAATGTTATTCTTATTTTGATATCATACTAGCGTTCGCTTTCAATATTTTTTTTAAGAAAAGTTAACAAGCAGTGATAGCTTTGTAAGAGAGCACACGTTTGTTATTGCATTGCGTACGGGTTCCTATAATTATTTCAATATCATATTATATCCACGACAGAGATAGGGAACACAAAAGATGGAAATCATCTTATTATGTCAGCCAAGCTTACGTTTGCCAGTACAGAAGACCAATTGACCAATTCATCTGACCAATTTGCTATTGATAAAGACAGTGTAGTGAAACAACTCTAGATCACTGTAAGGGGTGGCGGGATGGAAGGAAAGATAGAGACTGGAGGGAAACACCACACTTTAATTTCACTAAGGTCCCTATATATACACTGGTAGTCACCGCAGTCCTTATTAATCTTCATAAATATTTATAAATAATTGTCCTCCGATGAGCACGTCTTCAGAGCTACAGTTTATGAGGATGATGCTGTGCACAGCGTTGGAACCGGATCTTCGGCAAAAATACGAGGTTAATGCTGAACTCGTCGTCTTAACGAAATAAGTTTCGGATTGGTTTATTCCGATTTCTTTGAAGAATATCTGAAACTCAGTTGTAACCAGTAAACCTTCTCCTTTTTTCAAAATTTCTCCCCAATATCTTTTCTCCGTGAGAAAACCTGTCAATCCTCATTTCTCCATCTTTTTTTCGTGCTCCCTTTTTCGTTCCATTCTGTTCAAAATCCGCCGGCCAGTGTACATGTAATTATAAGTAAATAAAAAAAAGGTCACATTAGAAACAGGAAACAAAAAGGTTTTTAATGAATGAGAAGCGAATGATGATGAACCCTACATTATCTCCCCTCCCCATGAAAAATTTTTGAACGCAGAGAAAAAATTTTGAGGTATGGGACATAGGCTTCACACTTCCATTCATCACCAAACATTTCTTTCAAATCCCCTACATGCATACAACCATTCAAAGATATGAGTCAGGCTCACGGCTGCTTTTCAGACCAATGGCACTGACTCAACGAAGGAACATCCCTAATGACTGGTAAGCTTGTTTAAAGTGTCAGTCAGCTGCACTATATGACTTGAAAGCTTATTTAAAGTGTCAGTCAGCTGCACTATATAAACCCATAAAAAAAAATGAATGAAAGAAAAAAAAATGAACCTAAATCTAACCTAACCATTAAAACGACCCTAATAACTAAACTATCCTAAATATAAGAGAAAATTGACCCGTATCGCGACTTGGCAGCTAGCCCGCGACACAAAGTCGAACATATAATGAGAAATATTTACAGTGAATGCTATTAAGGCTTATTTAATCCGGGTATAGCGACCGCCCGGGTGATTATGTGGAATATGCCAAAAGGAATCCTGAAATTGTTAATGAATGAGCTGAATGAAGGTGCGTATATGCAAAACAACAACAAACAAAATAATATTACACACTAAGAACAAAATTAAACAATTATTTTTACAAACACAAAAATAATTTTGAATAAAAGCCAAAACATACAGAATAAATATTTCAAAATAATTTAGAATAATTAACCAAGACATTATATACAAAATTATAAGACAACACATAAATAAGCCACCCTCTACAGCTATTTAGTCGATTATTTACATCACAAACAAATTAATAGTACACCTAAATTACATTTTGATATCTTTAATGTGCCACTTCGCTTTGGCGCCATCTTTATCCTCCAAAATGTACACTAATGGTGATAATTTTTGAAAAACTTTTGATTTAATGAATTTAGGAGCAAGTTTAGCAGAAAAATATGTACCAGCATTACTTAAATTGTAATTTTTACGCCAAACAACGTCGCCGACGTTAAATTCTTTAAAAACGCGTCTAGTATTATAATGACTAGAGTTTTTGTCGTGAGCCATGTACAGTGCCATTTGCACTTTATCGAATAATTTCGACAGCAATCCAACATTATTTGCGTAAATGTCACGTGGAAGAAAAACAAACTCATCTATGTTAGGACATTCTGTGTACAAGCTACCACACGGTATTTGTTCACGACCAAATACTAAAAATGCTGGAGAATATCCCGTAACAACATTGACTGCATTATTCAGCACAAATTGTACCTTATGTAAATGTTCATCCCATGTTCTATGATCGTCTCCTACCAATGGTGCAAGAGCAGTAATTATTGTCCTATTGTACCTTTCAGTTGGGTTAATTTGAGGACAATAGTGAGGCGAAAAGAAAATGTGTTGAACCTTATATTTGTTCAACAAATTTTGAAATTCATTAGATTTGAACTGAACACCGTTATCCATAATTATCGTTTGTGGTATTCCATGTACTAGAAATACAAAATTTTCAATTATATTTACTATACTCGTAGCTATTGCACGTTTTAAAGGAAATATCAATGTATATTTTGAAAAACAACAATTGACTACTAAAATATACTGATTTCTACGTCTCGTCATTGGAAAAGGACCCATAATATCCAATGAAATCATCTGAAAAGGCCTAGAACATATTTTAGGTTTACCCATAGGACCGTATGGAGCATGGTTAGAATGCTTATAAGCTAGACAAACATCACATGAAGATATAAATCTAGCTATATCCCTGAACATTCCCGTCCAGTAGTATAACCTTTGAATTTTTTTATAAGTTTTGAATATTCCCAAATGTGGATTATCATCAGTACCATGATTCGTGCTTATTATATTATCTCTTTCGCATGGATTAGGTACTTCTTTCCATACAAAATCATTATTTAAACTATCTGAGCACTCACAAAAACGATAAATCTTCTCATTTACCAATTTATAATTAGGATTACCGTCTGGATTATTGCGGCAATTATCAATTAATTTATTAAACTTTTCTTGCGGAGAAAGAATGTTACCAATGGGTTCCACTGATGCTGCCTCTTTACTTGGGACTTGTTTGCGACGTGAAAGAAAGTCTGGTACTACATTATCACTCCCTTTTTTGTGTTTTATTTCAAAATTGAAACAAGAAAGACGAATTGTCCAGCGTGCTAGTCTACCAGAAGGGTTCGACAGCTTCATAAACCACTTTAATGCAGAATGATCAGTAAAAACAGTAAATTTCATTCCATTATCCAGGTAACAGCGCCAATGCTCAAGAGCTGTAATGACAGCTAAGGTTTCCCGTTCCGTCGTTGAGTAATTTTGTTCGTGTTTATTCAAAGCCTTACTCATATATGCTATTACGTTTTCTTTGCCATTTTTCACTTGTGTTAACATCGCACCAACTGCGAAATTTGATGCGTCACAATGTACTGAAAATGGAAGATCAAAATCTGGACACGTCAAAATTGGTGTCGATATTAAACATTCTTTGAGCTTTTTAAAAGCTACATCAGCCTTTTCATTCCACACAAATTTAGGAGCATTTTTTCCCGAAGTAGTTAACTTATTCAGTGGCGTAGCGATTAAACTAAAGTTTGGTATAAAACGGCGAAACCAACTACAAGTACCTAAGAATTTCCTGACTTCCTTCTTCGAAGTTGGTATGGGGTATTCTAAAATTGCTTTAATTTTTGCTGGATCTGCTCTTAAACCATCTTTATCAATTATATAACCCAAATATTTGAGTTCTTCTCTAAAAAACTGACTTTTTTCGAAATTTATAGTCAGACCGGCGTATGACAATTTTTGATGAACTCTCTCCAGAAGAGATATGTGTTCTTCGAATGTTTTGCTAATGATGACAATATCATCTAAATAACAGAATACTTTATTGTCAAACTCTGGCGTAAAGAGACAATCCATAAGTCTTTGCTGAGTTGCAGGTGCATTGGTCAATCCAAACGGCATAACCGTGAAACGGTACATTCCTCTACCCGGAACATAAAATGCTGTCTTATCTCGATCACTATAATTTAACGGAATTTCCCAAAATGCCTTTGCCGTATCAATGCTTGATAAGTATCTAGCGTCCTTTAAATTATCCAGTATTTCGCTAACAAAAGGAAGACTATATGCGTCACGTTTGGTGATCGAATTCAATTTCCTACTATCTAAACAGAATCTCCACTCTCCATTTTTCTTCGGAATCATAATCACAGGAGATAACCATGGACTTTCGCAGCTTTCAATTATCCCCATTTCTATCATTTTATCTACCTCACTAATTAATGCCTTTTGTTTTTCCGGTGAAAGTCTATAATTCCGTTGTTTAATTGGAAGCACATCGCCAGTGTCGATTCGGTGACTTACTAAGTTCGTCCGGCCTAATAAACCCCTCTTTTCAAACGAAATGTCCTCAAAATGTTTAATCATATCGAATGCAACTTCTTTTTGTTTCTTAGACAAGTGGTTGTAAGTTAGAACCTTCTCTCCAATATTTGATATCATTAAATTGTTTTTGTTGATTTTCAATTCGTTTGTAATAATTCTAGGACACACATTAAATTCTTTCCAAAAATCCCATCCGAGTATGAGTGACGGATATAAATCTGGAAACACGTATGTCTTAATAATATGCACTTCATTATTAAATTCAAATGGTAAATTGAAATATCCCATTGAATTTGCTTTCTGTTTATTCGCAACGTAGACTTGAGTTGGTGACTTGAATAGTTTATAACCCAATTTGATTATTTCTAAATGTGCTTTATTACCCAATACTGTTAATGAACTGCCTGAATCTAGCAATCCCATATATTCTTGTTTATCAATCTTCACATTTACAAAAGGACGGTTGTGGTCATTTTCCTCCTTATAAACTACCGAGGATATTTTATAACATGTCATAAACCTCTTCACCGTCGATAACAAATTTTTCCAATCTATTGGGTCAAAAATTTTTTTAAGTCTACTACTATCCAAGTCATTAACTAGTTTTTTTCATTCGGATAATTTCGCTGTTTGTTATTACATCTTGGACAATCTGGGGACGCAAACCCTTTCAACCCACAATTAAAACAAATTAATAATCTTAGCGCTGTACAATTCTGCAGGACGTGACCGTAGATCCGACATCTAACACAAAATAAGGTATTCTGACCATCATTACTCCTATCCGAATTCTTGGAAATCTTTGTTGGATTATCAAATCTTTTATTCTGGTATACCGGTTTATTCCTAAAATTGCTCTCCCTTCTAGAATAGTTACTATATTGTCCATGGTAATTATTATCTCTCGAATTATTTGAGAATTGTTGATCAGAGTAATTACTATAATATCTGTTATTCACTTGTTCCTTGTTATTTTTCGAGTAGCCTTTATACTCGTTGGACAATTTCTGATCTCCAAAATCGTTTCCACTAGCTTCAGTGTAACTTTTTCTAAATTGGGCTTTATTCGTTAATGTGTTTATAGGACTATAGTTAGAACTTGACGGTTTATAATTAAATTCCTCAGCGCATACATTCTTACTTGTTGATGGTTCATGGAAGTCCCTGTTTTTTGCCATACAATTCTCATAAGATTGGCAGCATAATACTAGAGAATTAATATCTTTCACATCCTTTAAGGTTACGAAAAGTGAATAGCAAGGTCTGATATTATGAAGTAAAATCTCCATTTTCTCTTCTTCTGATAGTTTTTTACTCAAACGTGAAAACATCCCCGACATTATTGAAATGTAAATTATTATGCTTTCTTCTTCCCCTTGAGTTCTGTTCCTAATTGCTTCCATCATCTTATAATCGTAATCAAAAATTCCGAAATCTCTTATCAATAATTGTTTAACTTCCCTCCATGATAAATTTTCGTTTTGTTCACGCTGAAATCTGTACCAGTGTAAGGCATCTCCTTTAAAAATTTCAAAAGCGTATTTAATAAAGCAACTTTCCTTAACATTCCTTGCAATTCTAAATTCTTCCAGCTTTTGTAAAAATGATCTTGGACAAGACTTTCCATTATAAATGCACGAAGCTTTTAAGTCCTTTATAAAGTTGGATAGAGATGTTGCATTGTCCGTTTTTAAAGCCTCTATAAATGAAAGCATTAAGTCTTCAGATATTACAACTGACTTATTTGTTGTCATCACTACTTCCGGCGAAGTACTAGATTGGTGTGGTATATTGAATGAGGAGTTGACTTCCTCAATATTTGATGGTATCGCCTCGTTCTCAACATTATTCTCTACCATCGGTGAAGTGAACATAATTTCAAACTTCTTCTTTAATTCCAAATACTTTTCTCGCAAAATTCTATAATTTATGCGCAAGTCCTCATCCTCATCCGACTTAATGTTGATCCTGTCTAGTCTGAACCTAGCATGGTTCAGGAAAGCCTCAATCTTAGATTTGTATTGATGAAAATCTTTAGCATTGTGAGCTTTGTCCAGTTTCCCCTCGATACTAGTTAACGTCTGTGACAGCTGTGACAAATCCACCGGTATCGGAAAACACGACGATAATACCGATTCTGCAGGTCTTGATGCAATCAATGACTCTATTTGAGCCTTTAATTCTGCAACACTACCCGATGGTCTTGCCGACCGAATGGCAACCTCATATTCCAATTCAGTCTTATTCAGAAGAGAGTAATTTATTTTCAACATCTTGAAAAGTCAAATATTATTTATTAATATTAGAGAATTAAATTATAATTAATAATTATAATAAACAAAGACAAAGAAGAAAAAGAAATAAAATTCTAGTTAAAATAATTTAAAGTTAAGTTTTTTATTTATTTATTAACAAGAAAAGTCACAATCAAGCGGTAGTTATACCTACTATCACTAAATCTGTCAAATAATTCAAACAAATAAAATAATTGTTTAACGACAAAACGACCGTAATATAATATAAGATGTCACACGTCCCACAAATAGAACAATATTATAACACCTTTATTTTTGTGCCTCTTGCCACAAAATAATATTAAATTAAATAATTATTTATCACTATATATAGGAATATTACGTTTATATTACCAAAACTCATTTCAGTAATATATAAGTGACTCACTCATCACTTCAAGACATGTGCAAAATATATTTCTGCGCAAATAATTATATAACCATATTTTACACCACGAATATTTATTTTAAATCAGCAATTCTACTCACTCAATGAAACGACTCAACATATCCGTCTCATATAATAAACGAATATCGTACCGAACACAAAGTTTCCGTATACAATACCTAACCAAGAAAGAACCAAGCTACAAAGAAATCCGTTATCTTGTAACTTGTAAACAGAATTCTGTCCTTTACGCAATAAGTATACTAAAGAAAGTACATCAACTACTAGACATTATAATACGTAATAAGCGAACTTACGTTTTCCTGGGAATTATCAATTATTAATAATTTCTTCCAAAAAAATTAATTAAAATTTCAATTTGTTGACTTATCTGTCTTGACGTACTTTGACGTATAGCTGAAAGAAAATGAAATATTATAGAAGGTTCACAAATGAGGATTTAAATATATTATTAGATGACCCGAAAATATTTTATTACGCCAAATAAACCGAAACAGACTATGGATTATGAGAATCCATCTTTTAGAATTTTGAAAAGACTCAGGGCGTGGAATCAATAATAATTGTTGGGCGCCAAAATGTAGTGAAACAACTCTAGATCACTGTAAGGGGTGGCGGGATGGAAGGAAAGATAGAGACTGGAGGGAAACACCACACTTTAATTTCACTAAGGTCCCTATATATACACTGGTAGTCACCGCAGTCCTTATTAATCTTCATAAATATTTATAAATAATTGTCCTCCGATGAGCACGTCTTCAGAGCTACAGTTTATGAGGATGATGCTGTGCACAGCGTTGGAACCGGATCTTCGGCAAAAATACGAGGTTAATGCTGAACTCGTCGTCTTAACGAAATAAGTTTCGGATTGGTTTATTCCGATTTCTTTGAAGAATATCTGAAACTCAGTTGTAACCAGTAAACCTTCTCCTTTTTTCAAAATTTCTCCCCAATATCTTTTCTCCGTGAGAAAACCTGTCAATCCTCATTTCTCCATCTTTTTTTCGTGCTCCCTTTTTCGTTCCATTCTGTTCAAAATCCGCCGGCCAGTGTACATGTAATTATAAGTAAATAAAAAAAAGGTCACATTAGAAACAGGAAACAAAAAGGTTTTTAATGAATGAGAAGCGAATGATGATGAACCCTACAACAGGTTTAGAAAAACGGTAGCAACCACGGAGCATATACAAAGAGGAGATGGCCTAAACAACTGTACACTGATTTCAAACTAGGTCCTGACGTCATTTTTTGTGGGCGTGGTCTTGGTCAGTCTGCTGTCGGCACTGGTCACGGTGTGGCGGCGCTTGTTTGTTGTAGACTACAGTCAATTTTCATTGGCAATTTAAGATAATTGGGCGGGGTCTAACTTCCTCCTTGCCCCGCGCAGTAGTCACGCGCCGCTCTATAGAAAAATTCAATAACAACACCTCCTCTTTGTATATGCTCCGTGGTAGCAACTTTTGAATAGATGTTGAAATTGCTGTGGTAGATGGCGCTTTGAATCTATGTATTTGGAACTTATTTTTTTCTCTCGAACAAACTAGACTGTTTATTATGGGATAGATCTGAAAAATGTCAGAGACATAGTAGGCTAGTTAAGGACATAAGCATTAAAAATTATGTTATTTAATGTTTTATAGGCATGAAAAAGCAAGTCTTTTACGTTGGTTTGGTATCATCGCCTATTGCAAACAAGGTCAAAAAGGATTGGGAGAGAATAAGGAAATGGACTCTGGCAACCCTTACTCACCGCCAGACGGGTTGCCCACTTTATACCTTACTATCAAAACCAAAAAATACAATCTTGTTTGATTAGACCAAGTAAGCGAACCAACTGACATGTGCGAGTGGCGACAATTTTTAAACTATTCAAAGATTAATGTTAGCGAATGCTTCCGTGCGTGAATCCCATTGCATATAAACAAAGAGAAGACGACACCTTTGTTTCGTGTTCTACTCCAGTTTGTTACGTAAATTGCATAATTTTTCTAACAGACAGAGCATATAATTGAACGCCATTTGGAACATTGTTAATAAACCGTAAAAAACCAGAGTTGTTTGCATTCTACCACTTTTTTTGCAATTTTAATCGGTTAGTATGTCAACATACTAAACAGCGTACAAATAAGTTGTAAATTTAAAATTGGGTATTTATATTATAATTGTATGATGTAAAATTATATTCCGAATAACTGTTGAAGTTACATTCTGAATTTAAGACTCTATAACAATATTTAAGTTAGTCGATGACAATGGAAAATATATAATTTACCTATATTGTTTTAAGCTTGATGATATCAACATATTTTTGAAATTAACAATAAACACGTATGTTTCTATTCGTTATTTAATTAAATACCTACGATATAATATGCATTACAAATGTACTGATTACACACTAGTACCTACGTACTAATATTACAAAACATTAAATTAACACCGTCTATTTTCCGATTTTGATGCATACAATAGCTTGAACGCTGGACAAAGAAATATTATTTTTTCCCTGCTGCCACAAAATCAAAATAAAAACCTTGACAGTCTTGTCATGTGGTGACGAAAACATAATTAAATAAAATTCTAAATTTTCAAATGCATTTGAATAAAATTGCAATGTTAATCGAAGCACCAATAATAATTATATAAATTGGTGAAACAAGAAACAACAATTTTTCGACAATCGATTGAATATTTCAAACTTATTAAGATGTCACAATCACAAGACTCAATTGTGATATTTTTTTTTTTTACAAAACGCCTCTTTCCTAAAATATTACGATACCGAACGCAGTTTACCAACCGATGCGTAGTAGGCCTTGGTATAATTGCACATTTCGTACTGTCATTAACTTGAGCGTAGACTATGAGTGGAAATTAATAATCACTGTCTACGCCCAACCGGACGAAATAATGAGGAATACTCGTGTATAATGCGGTATAATGTTATGAACTTTAGGTTTATTTGATTCGATAATACACTGTTTGTAACCGACCATAGGAAATGTGAATTTCCTTTTCTTCATCATCAACAGGCTATTTACATGCCCCCACTGCAGTGGCACAGGCCTGCCCTCTCAACAAAGGCCCATACGCTATATGGTAGTCTTCAAATGCCCCTTCAATTTCTTCTTTGGCAGTATGCAGTTTTCCTCACGATGTTTTCCTTCATCGTTGAAGAAGGAAAACCGTTCCTTCACCGTTCGAGAGCAGTCAGTTTCTATGAAAAACCATTGGTAGATGCTTCGATCAACAATACAACTAGATTAAAGGTGATAGCTCTGAAAACGGCCCGAGAAATAAGAGCACAAAATAAGCGTGTGCTCTTATTTGCGACAGTACGGTTCAACCAAAGCCAACGTTCGGACGCGTTAAAATGCCACAGTGTGCGTTTAAAAACTGTTAAAAAGCGTTTAAGTTAATTTAACAGATATAGCTTTAAGTATAATCAACACAAGATCAACACGGACTGTTTTTCGCTTTGATTTTGTATGAGACCTTTAATCTAGGTGTATTGTTGATCGTAGGGTAGATGGTATGACCGAGCACCGAACTCGGACTTCTCGACATTTAGGCCGTGTTTTTCCCACTGCGCCATCGATGCTCTTACACACTTTTCTATACATTTTTATATACTTATTTATACTGGCACATTAATATTTGTATTAAGAAATCAAATAGGTAGAAATAATAATTGTAACGCCAAAATTACGTATGTTGCTAATACGCATAGTTAAACATCCGCCATAGTAACGTTGATGGCACACAGCGATTAACATGCAACTATATGCATATATTACATGTGCAATGGCGCAATGCACTTCCTTCGACATTAAAGAAAATAACATAACATGTAAAATGACTTTTACCACCGCACTGCGCGCCATAGATCTTGCGCATTACTTGTATAAGGTGTCGCTGCGCACGTTTAAGATGAGTAGGTAGAAACTTTATTCTACGGACACGCGAACTTCGGAATAATCTCACTTCTAAGGTGTGCTTCTTAAAGCGAGCAGTAAACAAATTCCTGCAGGGTAGGCAGCGCACATGTATCTCCCCTGGTGTTGCTTGTGCCCTTAGGCGACGGTTGCCACCTACCATCAAGTGGACCGTGAGCCTGCCTGCCACCCTTAAAATATAAAAAATAATATATATTTATGTAAAAGATTACCAATAATCTGTAAGGGTGTAAATTTGCAAACTTTTCTAACTCATGTGGACCGCCATGGATGCAGAGAACAAAACACTGAATGTGGTGACCGTTTAATTGAAAGATTTATGTCCAACGGTGGACACTTGTAGGGTGATGATTTTCTACAGAAAAATATTTTCTAATGAAACTGTATAGCGAAAAAAAAAAGCTTTTAAGGCCTTTAGAACCCGTGAAAGTTAGCATTAAAATGTGTATACATTTTTAAAATAGACTGGATACTACTTACTACTTTAAACACACAAACAATGTATGTAAACTCAAATGCGAAGATAGTAAGTAACCTTTGAGAATACGTTCACACGCGAAGGCTAAAGTTTTAAAGTTAACCTCTAAGTTAAGTGGGGCATTAATTAAACACATTAATCATTGTGCTCGGTCAGTAGTCTGACTGAATAGCTCAGCAGCTAACTGTATCAAAAACAATGTTATCCCAATGTCACGGGTGCCACAGCTGCCAAGCTTGAGAATAGGTTGACTACAAACCTAATAACATGTAGGTATATATTATTTTTAATTGTAGTTTGTTAAATAAAAGCTCTTTACTTTAAAGACTATGTACTTTAATTACTTGTTTGACTCTCAGAAATCAAATGATTCGATTAGTGTTAAATTAAATTTATTATAGGTAGAGATTGCCGGGATAATTTAACACTGAACCTGAAAATAATTCAATATTGATAAATAATACTTTTATATTTTAGTTTTTTTTTACTTTAAAATAATAATTAATACATATTTAGTTACTGTTAACACCAATTTTATTGTCAATATAGTAGTTCCTTGTGATATGTGCTGTCTCACTCCCACCATACACCTATCACGCTTCCCGCTCTGTGAGCGTAATCATTGAAGTAGTGAAGTGCTGAAGCATCTGGACTCTGTGTGACGGGCCTGTTGCAATCTTCACCGCCGGAGGGCCAATGACTTTGGTGACTTCACGAGATAGGTGACAGATTTTCCTTAATTTCCTCGCCAATTGATTACATGTACTATCAATGAAAAATACAATACACTTTTACAATTGCTTGGCGTGACCAGTTACACACCATTTTTATCAATTTAGCATACTTAGGCATAAACTATACAAAATAGTAATAAAAATAGTTTCAAAATATTTTAAATGTGGCAGGGCGCACTGTGTTTCAGTCATAAATTGCGAACCATCTTACGGATGACCACCGTGAAATAGCAGAATGTGTACTGCTGTGTTTCAGTAAGTGAGTAAGAATAAATCGATCAACAGCCTGCCAAAATTTCAAACTATGATATAGGCGATAGGAACAAGCAAACCCAAGTCTCCTAATGAAATAATAGTCAAATAAGTATCGTTGTGTATAAAAATTAGGTATTGGAAAATAATAATTTCTTAGTTACAATTAAGTGATCGTTCAGTTTAAAGTCAACCTTTGTACGGCCAAAGCTCCGTCGTTGAAGACAATGTGATATCTGGTGACTAATTCCGATCGGCCGCCGACAGATAAGTAGATGGAAGCCGATTAAACGGAGCCGTTGACATAACAATGAACAGCTACTGAGGCATATGTCTCTGTTCAATTAATCGCACATTAATTTAGCAAATACCTACTTAGCAATTAAATTATTAAATTCATCTAAATAATTCTAGAGCAACGTAAAAATGTAAAAATATTTAACACTAGCTGAACCCGCAACTTCGTACGCGTGGTATTCGGTATAGTGTGACCTTTTTTTCTTTGTAAACCGATTGGAATGAAACAAACACTAAATGTTACGGGAAGCTTGCTACAATACATCAATGAAAACCGCATTCAAATCAGTTAACCTAGACACATAGAAACAGACAAAAATCTAAAAACAATTTTTTGATCTCAATAACATAAGTAAAACGTGAACAAATTGTTTTTCAGGCTGACGGTCCACTTGATGGTAGGTGGCTACCGTCGCCTATAACGCAAGCAACGCCAAAGCTGCTCTAAGTGCGCCGCCGACTGTAGTAGGATTAAAGGATAAGGGATTTGGAGTAGATAGGGAAATGGGCTCTGGCATCCCTTACTCACTCACCGAAACACAACAGCACACATGCTGTTATTTCACGGTGGTCTTCTCTAAGGGGGTGGTTATTGAAAAAATATTTAACGTACATACACGGCTCGTTTCGTTATATGTGTAATAGATAAGATATTGAGTTTATATTGAGTCAATCTTATCTATACTTTTTATTACAACAAAAAACAGATAAACATTTTCATTACGCATATTAATAAAAAAAAATGAATATAAGATAGAAGTACTTTCCCAGTACTGCAACGCGTTTCAAAAATAATAAAAAATAATAATAACAATTGAGTAAATTTTATCAAACCTTCTAGTTCCGCTAGTGAGATCATAAACATTACTCTCATAAATAATGGGTAAACTTTACTTATACGTGCTTATGGCAAATAATTTATGTTTCCGATTCAACATTGTAAATGACCCTATTTCACCGACTGACATGCTTTACACCTCAATTGCGTAACAAGCTTTATAGGAAATAGCTTACGCGGAACACGCCCATTCCAGCCTCAACTGTGAACAACATAATAAACACATTTGTCGGAACCGACTCAAAGCGGGTCGAAACTTAGAAACAGAACAATTATGATACTAAATCACCCGTAAATTATTCAAAGTTTAAAAAAGAGTTCATTATTTTCTCGGCCTTATAGGAATAACAACAATAAAATGCCACCATCATTTTTTTAGGCACGTGTCACCTGCAAGGATTGCGCTTCTGCTACTAACAAGCTCGCGCTCCTGTGACGTCATCCAGCAAGGTTCCCAATAAACTTTTGCGGGATGTGAACACCACCTTCACAGACGTTTATTTAAAATCACCATGTATTTACTATTTAAAATACCTATTTTCTTAAATGCAAAACAAGATGGTTTTTTTAAATGTTGGATAGGAAAATGGGCTCTGGCCTCCCTTACTCACCGAAACATATATATGTCATATATTACTTATTTGTAAACAGACTGTAACGTATTTGTAGACATAATATATCCAACAAAAAAAAAAAAAAAACAAAAACCAATAATCGCCAGAAACATGCACTCAAACGCTACTTCACAGGGAAGAACTCTGTGAACTTACTGCTTTTGTCTACAGATTTTTGTTTTTACATAGCATAGTCAATAAGACTTTGTAAGCACATAAGCAACTTCTGTATGACGTAATTTCTCATGGTGTCATTTGTCGGAACTTCGTGACCGACTAAACGCCCGAAGCATTGGAATAACCTTGGATCAAGTGTGGTTTTTTTATGTACAAGTCGGTGGCTACTACTTGATGGCAGGTGGCTACCGTCGCCTATCAACACAAACAACACCACGGGAGCTGCAAGTGCGCTGCCGACCTTAATAGGTTTAAGGACAAGGCATTACGAAGGGATAGGAAAATGGCATGGAGTATTAAGCCAATTCAATGGGCTCTGGCATTCCCAATTCGATGCCAGATGGGCCGCATTGTTGATAATTGCGGAACGCAGTGTGCGCTGCCGCAACTAATAAAAACAACTATTATACAACCTAGTTAATATTAGACAGAAGTAAACGAACGTACAGAAATGTATGCCTTAGATTACTATTCAAAGATTAATCTCTGTGTATACTTCCGTGGGCCGTTGATTATAATAAGACGTAGATCGATTAACTCGATAGTTTAATGCTTTTATCTTCACGGTAGCCATTTGTAAGGGGAAGGTTACTGCCACCAGACGAACTAAACAGTTTACGGCTGAGGAATGCAGTAGGTCCTGCCACAACTAAAACAAAACAAAAACCAAAACAACTGTGTGTGTCGATTCCAAAAATGAATGCAACTTAAGTAAGTGGTTTAAGTAACTTAAGTGTTACTTAAGTGGCTAGTAACTTAAGTCTAACGCAGGGCACACTGCGTTTCGCAGTCATTTGGGCAGCCCGTTTGGCGTCAGTAACCACCCCTTTACAGAAGACCACCCTGAAATAATGCACGTCTGCTGTTGTGTTTCGGTGAGTGAGTAAGGGATGCCAAAGCCCATTTTCCTTACCCTTTCCAATCCCTCATCTTTAATCCTACTGATGTAGTCGGCAGCGCAATTGTAGCATCTGTAACGTAGCTTGTATTATAGGCGGCGGTAGCCATATGTAGGTACCATCAAGTGGACCGTCAGCTTGTTTTCGAACATTAGCATTAAAAAAATCATGGAGACTTAATCTAAGAATGTTTACAGAGCCGTTAATAAATTAAAAATTAACAATCCACACAGATCTGAAGGTCACAGAGTAACAGCTGCGATCGGGAGCAAACCTAAAGACAACTGGTTCGAAACAATTTTACATCAATCACTCCGACGTTGAACAACAGCAACCCAGCAACGGACTCACGCTTCACTAAACAATTCATAAATAACATTTCCCGTATGTAACGCGCAACATACGAAATTACAGCCTCAACGCGACGGTTCCGTTTATGCATAGCAAAAATACACACTTTCTCGTGAGCATCGTTATAAGGCAGTAGACGCAAACACTTCTGCAAATTGGTCTCCTTTATAGACCGCAATATCATTTTATAGGCTTTTAATACCGCCGTTATATGAGAGTCACAACATCGCTGGTTTCAAATAATTGCGATGATCTCTGAAACGCTTTTCTCCATAAACATTACAAGGAAAAGACGGGTGAAAATAATTACTTTTTAGGAGCAATTATTTTCACCTAATTAATTTTAGACAAGGAAAACTTTGAAATCAATTTAACAGATAAATCACATCAAAAATAATTGATAATAATTACTAACACAAATAATCGCATGGACCCTTTGCGTAGAAGTGATTTTGTCCCAGTTCTTTTATAACTTTGGAAGAAATATTTCATACTTTTTTTTTCATTCATTTGCCATGTTTGTTAAAGAGATTTGAACCTTGATAGGGTATCAATTGATGCCATAAATCTTTAGGGTGTTATTTTATCGGACTATAATAGCTGGTTCGATTCCTGTGTGTGGCAAGCGTATTTTCAAAATATTTTTGAATACAGTTTTTCTTCTTTTAAATACTTAAATCTTAAAAATACTTAAATCGTTATTTAAAGTTTAAGTATACGTTGAAGAGCATGTTGAGAACCATCGAAAAATCGTAATAAAAATGTCTCAATAAAGAAGTAATGTAATGTTACTTAAGCAATGTGTAATGGTTTTAATTGTACCCCTTGGCGTTTTAAGTAAATTTAATTATAACTTACTCATACTTAAACTTATAATTTCAATCTTTATTACCTCTCGCCCAACTTGTGGGTGTGTTTATTGCCCTGCAAGAACCACCCACACGTCGTTAGCGCTATGTGTATACGCATTATTGACAACCCATTTGTTGAACGAAAGAGTCATTTAAATCGATCTACCGTCATTATATGATTAAACAATGCCATTTAGAACGTATTAAGAAAATATCTTTCCCCCGCGGCTACGCTCGCGCTCACATAAAAAAAATCATTCCTAGTATAGACTATGTATGATTTTTAGGACTAGTTTTTCTTCATGATTCAAGGTATTTAAGTATGTATACTGAAAATTGACAAAACGTACTGAAAATTAAATTCAACGTTTAATATTGAAAACGTTGTCTTTTTTATTTAAAAGTCGGCAGGCAAGCTGACCGTCCACTCGATGGTAGGTCGAGTGGACCGTGTCTGTGTGGCTGCGTCTCTGTTCCCACAGAACTACAACCTCGGGGTCTTCAAAACTAGGGTAAATGGGCATTTACTAGGTAAGCGTGGTCCACCTTCGACCACATCTGCACCTCACATCAGGTGAGATAGTGGTCAAGCGCTACCTCGATTTCATAAAAAAAAAGGTGACAAACGTCGCCAATTAAGGCGAGGACTTAGCAGAAAAGCGTCATTTGCGTCGCCTAATTTGATTTGTTAGAGTAAAATTAACACTTAGATAAAAATACAGTACATAATATACTGTATTTAAAAAAAAAATTAAAAAAGTTTATACAAAAAACTATTTTCTGAAGAAAAAAAATTAGTAAATTTCAGCGACAACTACATCTGTTTTTAAGCTTGTTAATTGAATTAAGTTCTGTACTAAAGTGTTAATCGGCTATTTTTATTTCTTTTTTCATATTTTTCTTTTTTCACAACAGTACACATGCCGAAAATATGTCTGAGAAACGTGTAGTTCTGCGAAATGTGTAGTTCATTTTTTCTTATTATTATTATTTAGATAGATCATATATATTCGGTTATATTTCAGAGGAATCAAATGACCAGTGGTCATAATCAAACACTAGTATTTTTTAAGAATAAGCAATCATAATGAGAATTCTCAATTGTCAATACGAGATAGGTTCTTAAAAATGAAGCATGTTGAATTATGCTATAATTATGTTCTAACAATAATTTCACACCAAATAAAAACTTTTCAATATTTTGTGTGCATTGCGCAATTATTTTATCAGTAAGTAACCATTTTTTTGTCTAATATTTATAAAGTTTCTAATAAAAAATAAATCGAAAGTAGTTCACCGGATAGATATCACAAAGACCTCTTTCCTGAGATCGAAATGGGAGCTATTAAAATACATAAATTAACTTACCACGTTGATTTTCCCGAGTACATGGCTGATTTGCTCCTTGCTGCACATTTTATTTAATTCAGTCTCTTTCAAATCACATTTTAATTGTCACTTCACTTGTTCTATAAGAACGATCGTTCTATAACATAAAAAATTATGTGTTATCAATTCTTGAGATGACCGCATTATTACCAACTCGGACAAATTTTAAGCAATATAAATTTATTAAAAATTAATTTATGATGACACTGTCTCCATATAGAACGGACGACTACTCCTTATGGAAAGTTACCAAGTCACTTAAAAGGCCAAAACAGCATATGCCGCCATTGAGAAAGATAGACGGTGGCTGGACAAGAGGCTCAAAGGATAAGGCGGAATTGTTTGCCCAGTTCCTTGAACAAGTCTTCAAACCGAATGATGCCGACATCACACATCAAGAGGACGAAATGGACAGAGTAGTCAACAGTGACCAACAAATGGCACTGCCATTGCGACCAGTATCACCAGCGCAAATCTGGTTGGAAATCAAAAACCTCAAGGCAAAAAAGGCGCCCGGTTTCGATTTGATAACGGCAGAGGTTTTGAAACAATTACCAAGAAGAGGAGTGATATTGATAACAATGCTGTTTAATGCAATGCTGAGATTACAGTATTTTCCCCTTCTTTGGAAAGTCTCCGTCATCAATATGGTTGTGAAACCTGGCAAGCCACCCACAGAAGTCGAGTCCTACAGGCCGATAAGTCTTCTTCCCGTCTTATCTAAACTCTTTGAAAAACTGATTCTTGTCCGTGTGCTTCCGGTATTTGAAGCACAAAAGATAATACCAGATCATCAATTTGGCTTTCGCAGGCATCATGGAACAAGTGAGCAAATACACCGAGTTGCACACACAATCAGGCAAGCGCTGGAGAGGGGTGAATATTGTTCGGCTGTTTTCCTGGACATTCAACAGGCCTTCGATCGTGTATGGCACAAAGGACTTTTGTATAAACTCAAGCTGTGTTTGCCAAGTCCGGCTTACATGATTTTAAGATCCTACTTGGAACACAGGATGTTTCAAGTGAAATGTGGGGATGGCTTATCATCTTTCCGACAGATAAGTGCTGGGGTACCCCAGGGTTCCGTACTGGGTCCTGTTTTGTATACAGTATATACTGCTGATATTCCCACGTCGAAAGAGGTTATGACCGCGACATATGCTGATGATACGGCAGTGCTAGCACTCAATAAAAACGCTGAGTTGGCCTCTAAAAAACTTCAAGAACATCTGAATGCTATTAATTCCTGGCTTAAAAAATGGAGAATTAGAGCCAGTGCTGCCAAGTCAGTGCATATAACATTCTCTTTAAAGCGTGGAAACTGCCCGCAAGTCGAACTTGATGGAACCACCTTACCGCATCAAACAACAGTGAAATATCTTGGAATGCGCTTGGATAGACGGTTGACTTGGAGGGATCACATAAAGGCAAAAAGAGATCAAGCTAATGGGAAACTGAGGGATATGTACTGGCTGGTAGGCAGGCAGTCCTCACTAAGCCTCGAGAATAAACTTCTCATCTACAGAAGCATCATTAAACCTGTGTGGACTTATGGTGTGCAGCTCTGGGGATCGGCTAGCCACTCAAATATTGAGATCTTGCAGCGGTTTCAAAATAACATCTTAAAGGTCATCTGTAATGCGCCGTGGTTTGTAAGGAATTCAGAGGTACATGAATACCTCTCGGTCCCAACTGTTAAGGAAGAAATTGATGATGTATGCGCAGCTTACAAGCGAAGACTAAAATATCATAGAAACGAACTAGCTGTTGCGTTGACAAATACCGAAAAGAGCATATACCGCCTAAAAAGACAACGACTGGCCTCGATTTGATGATGCTTGGATGAGTCACATGAGATACCTCATCACAGGATGTGTGGTCTCCCAAGAAATTAAACATGATAATGGCTATCAAATCTGATTATAGCCCTGGAGGCTGATTGCAGATGGAAAAAAAAAAAAAAAAAAAAAAAAAAATTAATTTATATATAAATTTTAACTTATATAGACGGAATAGACGGAAATTGTTTTTACAGATTTTTCGAAGGAAAATGTATCTCCATAAAATGTGTAATACTTTGCTAGGAAAAAAAAACATTTGAATAATGAATTTATATGGGAATTTTGTCATGTATGGCATGAGGTTAACATCACAGTTATTGTTTGAATTTACATTTTAACAAGACTTAATATAGATAGGCAATTAATTATTTTACACTCAATTTATTATATTTACACTTGTACATATGTTTATTAGGTAAGCAGTTATTCGGTAGGAAACCTAAATTGCTTAATTTTTTCCTTACTTATCCGGTTTTTTTTTAGAATCCGCTAATCTGAACCTAGCAGTCGGATTTGAAATATTCTTTTTGTGGATTTTCCTTTTTGCCCAAGGTTTGTAGGATATGCGAGGCAATGGGTCAGTAGCTAGGACGGTCCCCCGACGAGAACCGAGGATTTTCCGAACTAGTGCCGAAATTTGCCTGCCTAACCTGCTTAGACGCCTGATGTCCCTTCACAACAATTGTGTCCCGAATCTACGGAATTTGTTTAAAATTTGTTCTCATTACTTATTTTTAAGATAGTCCGAGTGAAACTGGCGAGGCACAGCTAGATATTATCATACATAAAGAAAAAATTTAATAAAAACGAGTGTTTTGATTACGTCTTAAGAGGAAAGAATAGCTTTGCGATTCTAACGAAATAGGTATTTAGGAAAACACATGCTATCGCTCGTGCGCTCATGTCCCCGGGAATCGCGCACAACACATACAAATAGCCTCACGCACACATCGACGGACGCTGTTAGTTGACGAGCAATTACGGCGGAAGGCGAACTCTTTTATTTATTTAGTTATTTGTTGTGGCGTGCCCGAAACTCCGATATAAAGAAATTGAAGATTATAGTGATAATTTCAAGTAAGTAAGTATTTTATTTATTTATGTAATTAGTAACGATTATTTATTATTATTTATTATTTATTTATTTATTTATGTAATTAGCCAATTTCCCTATCCCCTCCTTATCCTTAATCCTAATCCTTACCCTATCCTTAATCCTTACCCTTATCCTTAATCCTACTGTAGTCGGCAGCGCACTTGTAGCAGCTTTGGTGTTGCTTGTGTTATAGGCGACGGTAGCCACCTACCATCAAGTGGTCCGTCAGCCTGTCTGCCGATCTTAACATAAAAAAAACGAGTGTAAGCTAATTTGATTTTTGATAAATCGGCTTTTTGCCTAAATGACTGACATTTTGTATTTTAAGTATGTATCTATATGATATTTACGAAACAAAAGATTTTTGACTTTGTTATTGTGTACGAAACTGCTGCATGTGCTACTATAATAATTATAACTATAATGTTTTCGTGAAATGCTAGATATTCGGTTTTGTCAAAATCAAAGTCAAAAAGTCGGTTTTAGGTCGGCTCAGGTTTCAACCACGTTTCAGCTAGGTAACTAAACAATTTTTAGGTACCTTGGTAGGTAGATGTAAATAAAATTATTTTTTAGTTCCTGTAGATATAATAGTCACACGATAATGGAAGCATAAAGAAATAAATAAATAAATAATAAATAATAAGAAGAAATAAATGGAAGCATAAGATAATGGGGCAAAAAGAAACGAATGCGAATACTTGTAAATCCAAGTTGGCGTCATCGGGGGGGGGTGAGCGTCAGCCGCCATCTTGAAAAACACGTTTTATTGAATATCTCGCGAACCGCGCATCGTACGACAAAAATAGTGGAGATCATTTTTGTAGATAATAATATTTGCCATCTTTTTTTATTTCAAATTTTTTCTGTAAAATGCATAGTTTTTTATTTGTAGCGCTTCAAACTTTTTACAATATGGTTTTTGCTAAATATATAGTTAATGGTTCATAATAAATGAAAAATTGTAATAACTGAATTTGTAGAGCATGAAATTTCCTATAAATTTCATTCCCGTAGCATTTATAGTTTAGGAGCTGCAGCTAGGTAAAACTTGCACCTCGTACATTATCAGTGACAATGTTGCTCGTTTGTATACGAAAACCATTTCATAACGCATAAAATGGCATAAAGTGTTCCAAAAAATGTCAATGCAGCTGTGTAACGAATGAATTAAAATTATAAATAGTGTGGAGAACAACGAATAATTTATCGATCTTTATTGTTGCTTAATACAGTATCATCATAAAAGTTATTATGTAAAAACGTGGCGTATTATTTTACAGGGCGAGTCTAATTCTTTTCGATGTCGACGGAAGACACTCATCTCCTTCTGAATCTATTTCTTCTGCCTCCGCCATATCCGAAGGAGACGAATCGAAGGCTGAGTCTTCTTCGATTTATACCTGAATATTGTAGGAATGTTGAGGGGGGAAAGTCCGAACGACCCAAAATATATACTACAACTCATAGGCGCATGATTGAATATATCTATATTAATAATTTCGTCAAGGGGTACGGTAGACTCGATTGAAACCTTACCTGAATAATAAAACATAAAAAAATAAAGATTTCGAGTCGACAACATATATCCGCAAAATTCGGATTGTCAAGTATTTTCTTAAATTCTAATGGTGCTGACAGACAAATCGCAGTCGCCATACTGACCACTCTAGCGAAACGTCACTCACTGACACCTGTGACATCTTGAGTGGTTAATAAACGTTCCATTTCATTCATACTAGCGCACATACGACTCGCCATTCAATACGTCGTCGCACCATTCATTTTGAAAACAAAGTGTCCATTACAAAGAACTGTGACGCATGTGACTGTGTAAAACGAAACGTCTTGCCGCAAACATTGAGCGAAATCTTTGCCGCTTTTGCCTTTAATATTCCTTGAGAACATGTGTACATATTATGAGTCACATTACACCCGAGCGAAGCCGGGTTTTCATCTAGTAGCATTATAATCTCGTGAATATTTTGCGTTCACTTGACATTTACAGCGTTTTAGCTCCTAAACTATAAATTCTACAGGAAAAAGTTTCGAATGAAATTTATAGGAAATTTTATGCTCTACAAATTCAGTTATTACCATTTTTCATTTATCATGAACCGTTAACTATATATTTAGCAAAAACCATATTGTAAAAAGTTTGAAGCGCTACAAAGAAAAAACTATGCATTTTATAGAAAAAAGTTTTAAATAAAAAAGATGGCAAATATTATTATCTACAAAAATTATCTCCACTATTTTTGTCGTACGATGCGCGATTCGTGAGATATTCAATAAAATGTGTTTTTCAAGATGGCGGCTGACGCTCACCCCCCCCCCCCCCCCCCCCCTCCATGACGCCAACTTGGATTTGCAATCAGGGGACACCCCTGAACATATTCGAAAAAAAAAAATAGCCGGTCCCGTACATTTCAAAAAAAACCCTCTGGCGCTTGGACTATACGTTGAAAGATAAATAATACTAATTTAGTTAATTTTACTCCTTGTTTAATTTTACCAGACTTATCAATCCGCCGAACTTACTCTCAACATTTTTGATACAGATAGATATCGATAACGCGGGTGGGGATCCCATCTCTACTATCGACTTTTCCATTGACATCCCTATAATACGTGATGCTTTGCTTCCCCCCCCGACCCCCAATCGTGCGATAGAGAGCGTTGCAACTCGCGACTGATAATAGGTACTTTTTTTGATGAAATTTCCATTTCGGGAGAAAACGGTTTCCACTGACTAAATCTTAACAAATCACTTTGATTTTGATATCGATCGTTTCAGCACGATATATTCTAGGTTTATAGGTTTCGTTTTTTTAAAAAAATTACACTGTTTTTATAAAATAAACGGCTTAATTCGACAAAGTTTTAATCACAAAAATTACGTTATTTGAGGTGCCTATAAGTTTGAATTTATTGCAAATTTTGAAAAAAGGAAAACCTATAAACCTAGCCTTTCATTGTGTCAATAACATATTAAAAAATCATGGAGATTGGAAAATATTTAGAAGTGGAAAAACATTTTCTCTTTTTGTATGGACGAATACGTACTATTCTTTTCTCTTAAACTAAAAGCAGCCTGTACATTTTCGTATTTACAAATTTTCATGTATACATTAATAAAATAAAAATAAAATGTATTCTGACTTAAGGCTTTCACAGCCTTAGATTTTAGTAATCTTATTATTTAATTATATAGTTATTTCTGTTATAATAGCATTTTAAGTTTTGTCATTTATATTATTATAATATATTATTATAATTTAGACAGTGAAATAGTAAATTAAATAATGATTTTTAAAATCAAGACAGCAATAATATGTCTTTTCGAGATTTCATAGAAAGTTTGTAATTCTATTTCACTTATCATGAGAACCGTGATTTAGAAATACGAATACTTACATACATTAAGAAATAAATGTACGATATAAATAAGTACGTGTAATTCCTTTTATAGTTTTTGGGAAGTAATAAGGATTTATACTACTAGATACTATTTTTTAGACCATTTCAGTTATTCAAATTGATATAGCAATTCTAAAATAAAACGTCCAATTCGCATTAATTTGCATTATAAATTCGATTCGATATCGTTATAATTACCGGCATATCATTAAAGCTTGCGACACAAGTTTCCAAACAATATTGCTGATAAAGAATATTGCATTAGTGATCTATATCAGAGCGACACGTTAATGTGAGTGCTAATGGCAAATTGACGAAACATTCAATTTAATTTCATTCCACAAGGACGCAATTATAGAAAACAGTGACGTTGCAAGAAACACATATAAGATATTCTACCAACTAGAAAGGAAGAAACCACATCCTTCAAAAAGATATTAATTACTGCGTAGTAGGCGTAAAAGACATAGAAAGCCCTTTAGTCAATGCGATTCGCTGAACGTAAAAATTTTCTTTTTAAATTTATTCTGCTATTTAAAGTTTTGCTCCTGCGATACAAGCTATGCTTAATGCAAAGACCACCAAATAATTCTATCTGTAATCTTTCAATGAATAAATGAATACATTCATTTTAATAAAATCAAACTACACTATCGAAAAAGTTATTATTTAGTACTAGCTGTTCCCGCGACTTCGTAAGCGTAGTATTCGGAATAACGCGTAACTTTTTTCTTTGTAAACAGATTGGAATGACATATATTTACACTATATATTACCGGAAGCTTGCTACAATACATCAGTGGAAACCACATTAAGATCGGTTAAGCCGTTTCTGAGATTAGCAGTGCACGAACTCACTGACAAACAGACAAAAATTATAAAAACTATTTTTTTTACCTCGGTAACATAAGTACAAAGTGTATAAATCGTTTTTTGGCGGCCCTTTTACGATTTTATTGTATGTATAGATATGCTTTCATTTTTTTTTATATATTTTAATAACGAAACATCGAATCGAAACAGCGACCTGTATAAATTATGCAAAGAATTATAAAACGTTTCACCCCAATTGAATGTTGTAACTTTTCCATAAATATTCAGATGTTTGTGAGGTAACAGCCGTTTTTGTTGTGGCCTGAATGTTACAAACGTTCGTTAAAAACATTTTAATAATTAAATTATATATGTACATTATAAATGTACATTACACATTAAAAAAAAAAAAAAAAAATTATACACGGTGTACTTATGTTACGGAGGTCAAAAAAATTGGTTTTAAAATTTTTGCCTGTTTGTCTGTGCGTTTGTGTACGCTAATCTCTGAAACGGCTTAACTTTTTTTTATGTTAAGATCGGCAGACAGGCTGACGGTCCACTTGATGGTAGGTGGCTAGCGTCGCCTATAACACAAGCAACGCTAAAGCTGCTGCAAGTGCCGCTGCCGCCTACAGTAGGATTAAGGATAAGGGATTAGGAGCGAAAAGGGAAATGGGCTCTGGCATCCCTTACTCACTCACCGAAACACAACAGCACACGTGTTATTTCACGGTGGTCTTCTGTAAGGGGGTGGTTACTGCCGCCAGACGGGCTGCCCAAATGACTGCGAAACGCAGTGTGCCCTGCCACTACTTTCCAGCTCCAGACCAGAGCCAAATTTGAAAAGTTTATTTTTCAAAGTTGACCCTGCCAGGAATCGAACCCGGGAACCCTAGAACAGAGCGTTAAGGAAAGCACCCTAACCACTCATCCAACGGGCTCGTCTTTAACTGATTTGAATGCGGTTTATAATTTTATCAGAAAAACTATAACATTAAAGCAATTGTACAAGTCGTTCAACGTTTCAGCAGTCAGAAACTGGATGATGATAACTTGAACGAAAATATGGAATATTTTTATAAGATTAATTTAATTTATATAAATAAAAAAGGAATCGCCACATGTATGACGGAGCATCAATTAATAACGGCTCGACCGACATTACTTTTTTTTTATTCGGAATTGTCAGAATAAGGTTTATTAAAAGATTTTTTTTGGAAAAACGACTGTTAAAGTAGAAATTTTTTATGGTATTTTTATATGAAATTGACAGGGCAGCAGCGACTGTCGGTTCAGCAAGTATGTATAAGATAAAAGAAGATTGATGACGGTACCCTTGATTTTCGAGTGTGCAAACAATCGATAAACAGGAAGCACAGGGATGGAAGTGTATAATTACGATCCCGAACAAATAAATGGTGAATTACAAGGTTAGATGATAGGGGATTTAAAAGTAATTATAAAGTTATAAACAAAAAGTATAAATTTTATCACTTTCATTTCTTTTTTAAAGAATAGCCTACTATTGTGACTTCAAAATTGTTATAAAATTCATAATATTTTAATAAAATGTTAAACAAAACACGCGATTCTCTGGCGAATTTATAAACAACATGCGACTCGTGAAAAATAAATATTTGCTTTTGAATGGGGCAGAGTTTTCTAGGTAGACAAAATTACAATCAACTCTAAAAATTATTATCTATATTTTTCATTTCAGTAATAAAACCGATAAATAATTTAAACTTGTTCATAAACAACGCATCCTCATTACGAGTAGTTAAAAAAGTAAATATAACCACAGTTGAAGAAACAGCACGCCATTTTCCAGTAGGCTACGTTTCGCAGACGCACACTTCACTTTCTCTGGTAATGATAAATGTTAATGCTGACATTTCCATAATGCGTTACACCATGCTTCACATAAGGTACGCAACCTTGTTATTTCTATATTTACTTTTCTGAACACTCTTCACTTGTCCAAGCTGCTACTGGCAACTGAACAAGTCAGGACCTCATCACCAATCAAATAATGTATGAAGCCTATTACTGAATTAAAAAAAACAGTGTCTATAAACAAAGATGAATTTGAAAGCATAATCACGGCTTTTATCATTTCTGTGTATATAAAAGAACAAAAATTTGTTCGCTAGATTTATAAATTTAACAATTTAGGGTAACATACAGGCTGACGGTCCACTTGATAGTAGCAAAAAAACCAGGAACACGAGCAACATGTAACACAACAAGCCTTTGTAAGACCCTATGTTTTTAAATTTAAAATAGTTAAAATTTAGTTAAAATTTTATATTCTTTGTGCGAGTAGCTTGGCTCTTAGCACTAAACGAGGCTCTTCGTAGTGTGGCCTTAGCCTAAAGGTTTGTAGGCTTGTAAGGGAGTTAATTGGGCATGTCCATAATTGATACCATTCATGTCCATACATGATACCATTTATATAAATGCATTCTGCTTGCAAATACATCTTTGCTTATTCAGATCAATGTCACAATTATAATAAAATTAGCTTCGTTTACATCCGAAATATCAAATCTAATAGACGCATTTCTTTTGATATTTCAATTCAAATTCTACGGTTATATAAGGAAAACAATTTGATGTTAAATTTTGTTTAATTGTTTCATCGACTCTTCTCTGTGCAAATAACAACAATGTAATTTCGTGTGTCGCAACTAAAAACACGCGAACAGACAATGAGCCACCGAAGAGCTTTCCGGGTTCGACGATCCCAATTTTAAAATTGACGGCTGAAATAGTTGTGAGCGGCAGCGGCGTACTTAAAACGTTGAAAAAATATTCACCCATACAAAGGCACGCAGCCGTTGCGTAATGAGGCGCCAAGCGAGAAAACGGGCTCGATGAAAAATGGCCACGGTGAAATCAATGTTTGAATAATCCCTTGACGATAGCCCCGCAATTATTATTGCAATTTCACTTCGACAAAGCACAAGAAAATAAATTTATTTCGAGTAAAATTCTAAATGCGTCTTTGTGAGGAATCATTGTATTTGAAATACAAAATAATATCAATAAGGAACAATAAATTAAGAGCTTAAATTAAATAATAAAATAACAAACCTTTAAAAGGCAGACAGTTAATTAACATAAATATGCTTATTTAGAATGATAAGATTAGAAAGCCCCACATTTTATACGGAATAACAAGAGATTGTATCAAGAGTAACAATCAATCTTTGTATTTTTATCGATATCGTATTTATAGGTTTTAAGGAAGCCCGTTTTTACTGTATGAGGCGGCGGATGATTGTTCTGATTATAAAATTAGACAAGTTTTTAATTTAGTTTAAAATTACATTTAAATATCTTTCACGAAACTTTTCGTTGAAATTAAAACAAAATCATCATGTACAAACTATCGACATAGACTAAGGTTTGACAGACTGATTTATTATTTAGACCACACTATACGTCAAATTATATAGCTTATTTCCTTATTTATACTTGTTCGATTTTTATGAACAAGCGTTTTAGCTATTTAAAAAAGCACTCTAAAGTGTCAAAACGGCACTCTGAAAAATAACTCGTGCTGACTAAAGGGGAGCATATCAGAAAAGCTTTATTTTCGTCGCCTAATTTGACTTGTTGGAGTAAAATTAAAACTCAGATAAAAATACAGAGCATAAAGTTTGAATTGAGCAGATTTCTACAAAAAAAATTGTAAATTATTATCCAAAAAAGCTTTGGTGTTACAGTAATATTTTTTTTAGCACAACTACATTATTTTTTTAAGTAACTTAAGTTATGTACTAAAAATTTAATCGGCTACTTTTATATGTTCTTTTTTTTTCATATTTTAACATAATAGTTAAGAAAAACCTTTAAATCTGTTCGGTTATCTCCGAGAAGGTACAAAAATTTGTTGTGCAATATTTGCACCTTAATTCGTAATTTATTAGTTTGCTATCATTTTGGTAAAAATTGTGTTGGGTCTAATAACGTTGGTCCTTGTTTTAACCAGTAAAATGTCTATTTAAATTTGTGTCTAAGCTCTCAATTGCAAATACGTATATGAGCATATCGGTTACTGGGAGAATTAATTTCTAGCGACACCGGAGTAACTACGAGGGCCTCGATAACTCCTAACTGGCTACTGCGGAAACTGTATAATTTATAAACCTGTCGGTCGCACTTGAGATAAATATGTGTCAATAAATTGACATTGCTACATCATTAAGAATAAATAACAATAACACTAAGATAGCGTACGTTGAGAAAACAAAACCCGGTGAACTACGTACCGCCTCAAAATAAAAACCGATTCAATACATGATGTTGAAAAATGAATTTTATTCACAATTAATTTTTCGTGAATATTTCCAGATGTTTTAATAGTTATTCTGCTATTCGGGGAGGAGACAAATTCAACAAACCAAAGATCATAGAAATCGGTTCAGCCGTTCTCGAGTTATAAATGATGTAACTAACACGACTTTCTTTTATATAATAGATATATAGAAATATATAGACATAGATTACTTACAAATTTAATTAAAAATGCAAAAACGAACAAAGAAAATCTTCTACAATATGCAATTCTGTCGTTACATACGCCTCGGCTTCTGGGTCATATAGCGTGATGATAAGTAGCCTACAAATTTCTTAAGAATTTTTAAGAACTATATTGCAAATATAATTTTTAAAATCCGACTGGTAGCTTCAGAGTTTAATGAGTTCAGCCATACAAATGAACAAACTCTTCAACTTTATTAGGTATATTTAGTATAGATTGTTTAATTTAAGAGGGTTCGCATTCAATATTGTTGTAGTTTTTGAGATAAGAAAATACTCGAAATAGATATACCGATACCTACTTACTCAAAACTAAACAAGAAATTTTGTTAATTTTAATTACGATACAAAAATTAATCAACAGATATAATTGCTTTATGAAATAGATTTTAAGAAAATATAAATATTGTTGCAAAATCTTTAATGATTTTACAATCTTGATGACCTTATGGAGTTGTATAGACACCCTACGTATTTCGTGGCTGACGCGTGTTACGACGCATTGTCCATAGTCCATAGTCGTCGTAGGGTATATTATAATAAATGAACTATTTGACCGTTACAAATCACGATTAAAAAAATAGGTATAATGTGTAAATTCTAAAAAGGAATCAACCACTGCGCAACAAGTTACATGCCCTATCTTTGTTGCAATTGTAATTGTAGTACAAAGCGAGTGTTGCGGGCACATTGCGGGGTAAGTGAAGAGTCGTGTTAAATTACTAGGCTGTTGCATGGCAATGCGTCCTCGGCGAACAACACTTTCGTAATGGAATGCCTTTGTCGAAAGGTTAGGATGAATGGTTTCCCATTATACTCGAGTACATATGTCATGATTTAATGAGTCCGCTTCTGTTCCTGTGTAATTATATTATGTCATTCGAGTGGCAAGTTGTGAAATTTTTAGAATCCTGTGTTCGGCTTTTAGGGTATTTCAGGGCTAATTTAGTTAGTAATGTATGTTAGTTTTATAAATATATGGTTTTTATGGCGAGGAAATTTCCTTTCTCAAGGAAATGGAAATAGCTATTCTTTGGGCTCTTTAAAACAAATAAATGAAGTAAAAAAATATTCTGCAACAAATTAAATACAGATACACATTCTTATTAAAATATCTATAATTATTTAAAATGAAAATCCCTTAATAGACTTAATTCACAATTAAGTGATAAAAAAATAAGAGCTAATCTAATACAACATAAATGTACACGTACGTCATAGTTTCACTTTTACCTCCTTTACACAAAATATCAAAATCCCAAATCTCGAGAAGCGATAACACACAATAAAAAAAAACACTGCAACACAAATTGAAACGTTCAATTTGAACCACCCGTAAGCATATATCCGGGCGTCTAAAAGCGTGAATTCAAAATATAATAGAATCGATCGTTTAGACGCGCTAGTCGCGCGGCATCTCAAGAGAAAGGCGAAGTTTACGCGCGTGCTGCGTCTCTGATAAGCAGCAGGTGACTGCGCGAAATATAAGACTTGGTAGGAGCGAGCGATCGACCGAGCCACAAAGTGACAGTGACAGTAGTCGAATGCAGTAAAATGTAGGAATCGAGCCGGGTGCATTCGAAAAGCAAGCCGAGCACACAATACCAGAAACGCACGCAAAGCGAACGTTCGCCGTTGAACCGCAAAGTAGGCTGCGATGTCACAGTACGTCAGAGAAAATAGAAAACAACCATCAAACCGCCATCGCTTACCATATATACATTACTCACCATCGATCATAATTTTCGACGAGTTCGACATTTGAATACAAATCACTCACCTGCAACAATAAACACACTGTTAGTTTTTTTTTTTAAATAATAATTTCTATAAGTACCTAAACGATAAATAAAAAAGAAATACCATCGCAATCAAAGACTCGAGCGAAATTATTTGAAACGAAATTAACATTTTACTTAACACGTAACCGCGCGCAGTAACTATGATGAAAAAATATACCTACACAACACAACAGATAAGTGAGGAATACTTTCCATCATCATTACCTCCTACTGATAAGATACGATTGTGTTCTCACGTCAGATGCTTTGATAACAATCACGGCCGTTTTGAGTGTCATCACATCACAATACGGCTGAAAAAGAGTCGATCGAAAATTATAACACAACAATTAAATTCATCACGTATCTACAACTAAAAACATTTAAAAAATTAATTTAAGACGAAAACTTTTAGTGAATTATACATAAAATAATCTAAATATATGGACAGTATTACATTTTAAAATTCAGTTAACAGAATCATCAATTATTATTCGTCATTCAGCGGGCTCTCTAATTAGAGTCAACCTACGCATCTTTGTCGGAAGCTTTATTTAAATCCGGTCACCTAAATTTAAACGTAGGTCGAGTGATTGATGTGTAACACATTATTCTTTACAAACAAGTCGATTGTTTCAGTCAATCATTTATCTGGTTTTATAATACACCTTGCATTTATTAAAGAATGTTCGTAAACGTTAGATGAATATATTGTTTTATAATTGTTTATAATAGTCAACGTAATTTCCATTAGTCATTCTTCAGTGGCACCACCGCCGATGGCGATATTTATTTATTTTTTAATAAAATTTAACACTTGATGGTAGGTGGTTACCATCGTTTACACCACGAGGTGTGCAAGTGCACCTTCTACCGTAAGAGGATAACTGGTAAAATATTTTCCAAAGCCATAGGAGAATGGGCTCTGACGCGTTTTATTCAATCACCACACTTGGGCACTTATTTCACAGTATACTTCTTTAAGGGATGGTTACTGCCGCAAGAGATGTTGCCAGTATATGACTGCGAAACGCAACGTGCCATGCCACTACAATAGAGAATAACCCTCCTATTTATAAAATATTCATTTTCGATGTGAAACACACTGTTTTACAAGTGCATTGTACAAAAAAAACCTTTTTTAATCATATTTATGAACGTATTAATAACCTTATTAAATATAAATTGTAATAACTATTTCTAAGTTAAAAAAAACGTATAATGGCTCCCAGTGTCAAAAACCTTCTTGTAATGTCACGTATGTAACACCTCCTTAGGATAATAAGCGACAAAAGCTGTCTCGACGAGTCGACAAGTGACAAGACGTCGTCGTCTCATGCAGATAAAAAAATACACGTACTTCAGGAAGCTGGCAACAAACGATAGCACTGCATCCGTCTAACACCTGGCTAGGGAAGAACAATACTCATTGTATTCTCCGAAACTGCTGAAGCACAACGCAATCTACATATCCGGCAAACGTTTCGAGACTCAGCCATCCGAAATTATACTTTAAAATGTACATCTGTCTGTATAGCCCACTCCTCATTAACCAATCTTATTAAATAACAATAATATTAAATAATAGACAGACTGATTTTCCACTTCATAACAGGTGGATCTATTTACAACCCTCTTGACAGCTGCACGTTAAAAATCCTTATGAAAATGAAATTAGGATTATTTTTTATGTAAAGTTATCAGACAGGATGACGGTCCACTTGATGGTAGGTGGCTACTGTCGCCAAAACACAAGTAAAATCACATGTACTGCAATTGCATTGTCGATTATAGTAGAATTAAGGGAAGGGATAGGGAAATGGGCTCTGGCATCCTTTACTTATTGATCGAAACACACCATCCTGTTATTTCACGGTGGTCTTCTGTAAGTGTCTGGTTACTGCATCCAAACCTGGCTGCGAAACGCAATGTGCCCAACCATATTTAAAATACCCTATTACCTAACCATATTTAAAATACTATTTAAATTATATTTAAAATTGAATATTTTAAATATGCCAACCCAAACCATATTTAAAATATTCAATTCGTATGCTCCTACGCATGCAACTTTGTAACCCTATGCACCGAGCACAGGGTTTTAACAGTAAAAAACCAGGTTTTACAAAGCTGTGTGATTTCACTTTATGGAATTTAATCGTACATGCCACGTAGATGTCCATTAAGGTTGTATGTAAGGAGCTTTTGATCCAAGTCTTGTCGAACGATATCGCTCCACTTGCACAAATTAAGATTTATATCGTTGCATAATGTGAAATCGCTATTAAAATACCTGTAACGTTTTAGCGGAAATATCGAGCGCTATCTGTAAATCTAGATACAACACTAGCGATTATCGATTAGGTGCTTTCTCCGCTTATGTCTGTTATCAAATTTATCGAACCTTTCAATCAGCCTGTCTGCAATTCATCATCACCGCCGCGTCTAGGTAATAATTTAATAAAAATGTGGTTATTTTTTATTTATTTCCTACTATCGATCGACAGAGACTTTATTCCTCTGGAAGCATTAACGTGAAACATTTGCGGAATGAATGAAAATTAGTATAAATCTCTATGTAACCAACCATAAATAAATAAATAAATAAATAAATAAATAAATGAAAACAGAGAAAAATCTAGATACCCATTTTTGAATTTGTGTAACATTTAAATCACACAATGATAATATAATGATAAAGCTAAAGGAAAGGAAGCTTAAGGTATAAGCTTAAATTTTATATACTCGTATTTGTATGTGAAGGTTACATTTAAATTTTTAACGTTTTCCTTTCCAATACGACACGTATTACAAAAAGGACAACATAGATTCTGAATCCATAAACGTGTTTATGTTACTAATTAAGACATTATAGAATTAAAGTACATCGCAGGAACCATACGGCCGAGCAACCGCAACTGGCGTGACCGTGATTTCGACACGCCACCATGCCCCATCACTATCATAATGGAAAATTATTAGCATTGAACACAAACATAATGGAAGAGCTATGATTTGACAATTATGTATCGATGCATAGTAATAAACACTATACAAACTGTTGTTATGGCAAGTTAACACTGCAATTCTCAGACATAAAATGGATGATAGCCGGTCTGTCAATATCTTACCCACTTCAAGGCTGCCATTAATTAACAGATGGTGTCATTTTGTGTTTCAGTACATAAATAAAGGCTGCCATAGTCCAGAGTCCATTCTTCTAACCTCCTTTTCCTTTTTACCAATCAGGTTCGCGTTCCGATCATACCCGTTCCGGGCGACCTGTCAGAGCTTATACTTCTCCTGACCATAATTTCACTACCTTTTGAATCGGCCAAATTTTTGCCACATGTCAAATGTGACAGATTTTATGTCAAATTATGCATGCGTCTATCGTCCATCAACTCGGCAAAAATTGATAACTTTGAAAATAAAATAACTTTTTTCGAAAATAAATTTTACCGCTTAAAAAACACTGCTTTCAAACTCAAATTCTGACAGTAGCTATATATACATAGGCCGCTCCAGCTCCATCGAACAAATCTAGCTCGTGCAAAATTTGTCCAAAGGTTTGCTGGAACACAGCCCAGGTAATCTTAGCTTGGAGGCTATGGGACAATGAACAATTCATTTGGCTTTAATTTAGTAGACAGCCAGCCCGCACATATAATATTTTTTAAATACACGCATATATGTACCAAATCAACTGGTCGAACATACGAGAGTAAGACTTCAAATCAAGCGGTTGAGACGTAATACCAAATGAAAAACAAAATATTTTTTTTAAATTCGAAATAAAATTTAATCATTCAAAAGTATTGTTAACAAAATTAAATTAAAATGAAATATCGAACGAATATTGAAGTTCATAAAGTAATATGAGGAAAAATGATGGTGTCTGCAAGACTGACGGTGCACTTGATGCAAGGTAGGATCTCCACTGCTGGACAAAGGCCTCCACCCTAATTTTCCAGAAGGACCGATCCAGAAGTCGACTAGATCCACTGTCGACCCGCGGTCCTTATCAGGTCTGTCTGTCCAACTTGTGGGTGAACGTCCTACGCTGCGCATCCCGGTCCGTAGCCTCCACTCGAAAACTTTCCGGCCCCAGCGGCCGTGGGCTCTCTGTACTACGAGTATGTGACCTGCCCACTGCAACTTCAACTTACTAATATTTACGCCGAGTTATGTCTGTAACTTTCCTACGGATCTCTTCATACCCTAATTCAATCTCGCTGTGTAACCCCAAGCATAGGCTCTTCCATAGCTCGTTGAGGGAAGTTGAGTTTTCTTACGAGGCCCAAGTTAGAGACCATACGTTTCAGCGCCATATGTCATCAGTGGCAACACACATTGCTCGAAAACTTTTGTTTTAAGACACTGACTGTCTCGGGAGCTTCCCGAACGCCGCCCATTCGGGCTCTATTCAAAAATTGACCTCGTCATCGAAGTTGGCTCTACCTAATTTGACTGTTTGTCCCAAGTAGATGTATTCGTCAACAACTTCGAGAGTTGAATTTCCAACTGTTACGCATAATGATTGCAAATATGTTGGCGAGCTTGACAGAATAAAGAATAAGGACGACGACTAGACAAATACTTACTTACCAATATGTTATGAATGCGGAATGTATGCGCTGGCACTACTAAACATTTCTTAAATAGCCAGTTTCACTAGTCTTGCGTTCATCATTTAAATAGTATAAATTTCGAATAATTAATCTGAAAACGTGGTCAATTATCACTATCAGTCAATTGACGTCACAGACCGCTTAAGGTTTAAGAAAATTAATTCTCTCATTAAGCCGAGCCGTTCTTGGAAGGAGTTAATGGATTACAGGAATAAACAATTCACTTTCATTATTTGAGTTTGTATTTAATCGCCTCCCTGGTACATTGATTGATACGGTGTGTTTATGGTGTCATAAGCCATTCGCCGTGATGTTTAGGTTAAAATGAAAACGATAGGGATGCAGGGCAGCTGCAAGCGACATTATAACTTATGAATAGGCAGCTATAGAGCAAATTTTCTTTGACGTTGATATTGACGAGGAAACATTGACTTGAACACTTTGAAGTACGTTCAAGCGAGACATTTCCAGCAACATAATAGGCTTTGTATGAATACACAAAGTAATGGTACGATGCAATAACCGTGTGCTTTATGGCGTGAAACCCATGGGTGCACACTGTTAACCTAATTGAAGCCTATATGGCGCACATATTAGGAAGACCTTTGTGGGACGTCACAGACTCGTTTGTCTACGTGCAAGACCATTTGAGGAAAATATTTTTCAACCATATTGAAAATAAACAATAGGATGCTCACTGCTTGCCAATAGGATCTCCACTACAGTATGCCAAAGTAGCCGCAGCACGCATCGACTGTTTTCCAAGTTCTTTTACTAAGTACCTATAATGTCGAAACACACCTATTAAAGGCCATCAAGCAAAGCGTCTTCCAACAGGTATGTGGTCAGAGAGGACTCAGACTAATAGTAAGACCTCCTCGACCCAAAAAGTAATTCCAGCGCACTATTATTTGCTATAGAGTTTGCTAACCTATTCATTGTAAATATCTGTTATTGAATCAGATTATTGTTCTTCTACTTTCTTAAATATAAAATGTAAGAATATTATATTCAAGTAGGTAAACAAAAAAGTTAGTCTACACGAATATTCCTTGAAATTAAAATAAAATTTTCATTTTGCCGATATTTTTTAAAATTAGGTATTTAAAAAGAGACTTAAGTCCATTTATTTAAGCAATAGATAATCATGAAATAATATAGGTACCTACAAATAATGAAGATTGGAGAAAATATGTAATTAATAACATGTCTACATTAACAAATAACGTTATATCGATTAGTCTTTTAAAAACTTTTAAAACACCAAAAATAAAAAGTGTAAATTTTGTTATGGATTCCTTCCACAAATAGTCGCGTGGAATACAAGTCTCTTCCGTGTATACTATTTCAAGTTTGTATAAATAAAGATTTCGAGTAACGATATGGTAGCAGATGGTGCGGCGAACTGGCACCCAGTAAACAAAACACCATGACCGATTTAATGGCCGTGACGAAAGCTTCGAATCTCAAATAATATTGAACCGAGGAGACGGCTATACACGTCCTTTTTAAAAATGTTTAAATATTTTTCAAAGAAATGAACCAACAAACTCAAAAGAAGCGTAAAGTTAATATATTGCCAGTCATTTAATTTGACAACACAAACGATTGTTAAAAACGGGGTCTAAAGAAGTAATTAACGCGAGAATAATTTAAGACTCAATTTTTTTTTTTAAAGATAATCAATAACTCAATGCCATCTTATCTTTTACTTTAATATCATAAATATTTAAGAATTATAAGGAGGTTGTATCTATTTCTTCTAATCAAGCCTAAATATTAGCGAACACATAAATTTAATTAATTTAATTAATAAAAAAAAGTGTTTTTCTTGAAATAGTAAAGTTGGTAAAAGCTATTCATATCGAAACTTTTATTACAAACTAGTGGCCCGTCCCGGCTTTGCACGGGTGGATATTCATTTTTTAGCATTTTTGAATTTATTCGTGGAAATTTTGTATGGGGGTAAAGGGTAACCTATTCATTACAAACATACAAAAATACATACATACAAATCTTTTCTCTTTATAATATTTATAACTATATATATATATGTAAGTATAGATAGATAAAGAAATAATAAATTTTAATTAGTTTAATACTTGACTTTTTTATTTAACCAACAATAAAGGTATATCAGACAACAAGTTCTATATTTTAAGGATGCATACAAAAGTCGTCATGAAAAAATGTTTTTTTTTTCATACTTGTATCTTGCTTAATTTAAGTATTTTTGTTTTGTTATGTTAATAGGGGTTTAAGGTAACTTTTCTCTTTTGAGGTTCCTATTTTTTTAAAGTGTTTATCAGTAAAGGACTTGACTGAAAATCAGTGTAGTGGGTATAAACCTATACCACTACGGCAATAAACCTCACCGAGTTGGGAACTTATTTCACACCTTGTTAATGAAATATCATTGTGACATTTTATTTTCAAGATGAGTGTATGAAATTAAAATCTCTTTCTTTCTTTAATGCTGGTAATGTCTTAGTAAAAAACTTGAGTAACTATTTTAGATTTGAGACTAGCATTTTACATAACTTTCTGACTAGAAACGACCCTTCAGTTGGATTAGGTACAAATCGGAACGTCTTGTTGATACTATTGAATTGATAAATGATATAAAAGGAATAAATGCAAATAACCAAACATGAGCTTTAACGTAGAACTCGACTAGCATCTTGCCAGCACGCAATGGAAAGGAGTGTGTTGAATGTAAAGAAGTCCGACAGAGTAAGCAACCATGTCATCAGAAACAAGAAAAAGATCCAAGATATAACATACAAAATCAGAAGACTCAAATGGTCACAAGATGGTACCCCAGTTAAGGAAAAAAGGAAGAGAGGGAGACCACAGAAAAGATGGGATGCCTACATCAAACAAGTAGCTGGAACGACGTGGAACAGAGTAGCTCAAGGTAGGAGCGAATGGAAAAGGTTGGAGGAGACCTATGCCAGTTGGTCTGCAGATCTGCAGATCTGCAGGCAACAAGCAAGAAACAAATAAATTTAAAACTTTAAATTTAGACCCTTAAATTTTATACGTAATTGTAAATTGTTGATCTGAGTAAAGGCTTCATTATTATTATTTTTATAAATGCAAATAAAATGTTGCGGTCTTACTCGATGGGATGAGCGTGTGTGGTATTTGTTATGTAATCATTGTAAATACCATTTTGTACGGGCCTGTAAGCTCCCGTACATTGGTTTACGGTACGGCTGTGTACCGCGCTAGTGGGCAACGCTCCCGTGAAGAAGCGTCGCTGATCTAGCCGATCGGTGGGTCAGATCGGGGAGAGTTTGTGAGGTTCCAAGACAAAGTCCGTACTAGTCACATAGGTCAATGCGGTGAAGCGAAGACAATTTATTCAGAAAAAAGGTCGATTTATAATATAATTATTTACATCCAACTAGCGACAATCGTGCCCTGCGCCGAGACAAATGCGCCAATAACAAATGGGTGATGACACGATTGCGCAAGTTGTGCAATATTATGAAATAATATTAAATGTTGTGCAATAACACTATTTACAGTATTTTCTGTCCCTATCACTTTCTATTGTTGTCTTTGTTTGTTCATACGTATATATGGGCCAACATTTCACTACGTTGGCCCATTTCTATGCGAACACTGTACGTATGAACACTGCACAATCACTAATATTTACACACGAACTGTAGGCTGTCCCGAACATTCTCCCGCCGATGCGCCGTCCTCAGGTCGACGCATCTTCTGTGTGCTGGAGGGCAGCCGGCTCCGTTGGCAGGATGACCAGCTTCTTAGCCGGTCGGCGAAGAGTCCCTGCCGCGGTAGCGACGTCGACTGTCCTCACAGCGCCGTCGGGTCCAGGATAAGCCGCGATGACCCTTCCTCGCGGCCATGTGTTGCGAGGAAGGGTGTTGTCTACGATGAGCACAACGTCTCCGATGGTGACTTGCCGCCCTCTTCCTTGGGGCTCCCGCCGGTGCTGAAGCTCAGGAAGGTATTCCCTGAGCCAGCGTTGCCAAAACAAGTCGGCGAGACGTTGTGAGGCGCGCCAGTGCGTGCGCCCGATGGTGTCTTCCTCGTTGAAGACGCCGAGGTGTTGATCACGGCCCGATCCCATCAGCAGGAAGTGGTTAGGCGTGAGCGCCTCGGGATCGTCCGGATCAACCGAGACGTGTGTGAGCGGCCGGCTGTTGATGGTGTACTCGACCTCGGCGATCAATGTGCCGAGTACTTCTTCTGTGGGGCGCCGCTCATGTAGCACGTTGTTGAGTGATGTCTTGACGCTGCGAACGAGGCGCTTCCAGGCCCCGCCCATGAAAGGGGCACCGGGAGGGATGAAGCGCCAATTGATCCTCTTCTTATTTGCCTCTTCTTGAAGAAGCCGATCTGTTTGTTGCCGAAGTTCTCGTTCGGCGCCGTGTAGGTTGGTGCCGTTGTCCGATGATGTTCAGGGCACCTGCGACGCGCTATTATGCGTCGCAATGCCATCACGGCCGAGTCTTGTTCAGCGAAGCTGCGATCTTCTATTGTACGGCGTGAACACGTGAACAACGCGACGTACTCCTTCTATGTTGCGCGTTCCACTGTAACTATAAGTAGCTCAAAGTAGTTGAGGCCGATGTAGTGGACGCGCGTCGATGGTGTTATTAGTTTGATAACACTGTTTTCGAATGTTTCGGAGATTAAGTAAATTCCTCTCTTCCGGCGAAGTCGAACGAGGTGTAGTATACGTGCAGTGCTTCGAACTATAACTTTTCCCCTTTTGAACTATAACTATTAGGGGTGCACTGATCTAATTTCGATTGTTCTTTTACAACAGTCACGTGTACTTTTTCTTCGCCGGTCGGTGAGGTGGTTACAACTTTTTCCTGTGGCCATCGATCAGGGTTTTCCAGAAGGAAACTAGGCCCGTTGAACCACCTATGTTGCGAGTTGAAGTCGTTGGGTACGTCTCTGGTTGCATCGTCCGCAACGTTCAATTTGGTAGGCACCCAACGCCACTCGCCGATCTTACTATTTTCTTCTATTGCTGCTATACGATGCGCGACGAATGGTTTGTAAGACCTCGCGCCTATTTGCAGCCAGGTGAGCACGGTCTTGCTATCGGTCCAGAAGATCTTCTTGTCTGGCCTTCTATCGTGCTCTTCGATGACTGTAGTTGCCATCCTGCTTCCCATCACTGCAGCAAGCAGCTCGAGACGCGGGATGGACGTCAGCTTGAGAGGTGAGACTCGCGCCTTCGCTGTTACGAACGCCAACGACACTTGTCCGTCTGGCCTGATGATGCGCCAGTATAGGGCTGCGGCGTATGCTGTTTCGCTCGCATCCACGAACACGTGTAACTCGATTGTGGCGGCGTCACTATAGTTCGGGTAACAGCGAGGTATGTTGACATCGCGGAGTCTTTTTAGATGTTCTAGCCATACTGTCCATTGGCTAGCGAGGTCTGCATCTATTTTTTGATCCCAATCTGTTCCTCTGCGCCATAACTCCTGAAATATCTGCTTGGCTCTTGTGGTGACAGGCGATGCGAGTCCAAGCGGATCGAAGAGAGACATGATTATTTTCAAAGTTTCCCTCTTCGTCGGTTGAGTGTTTAAGATGGCGCCAGGGGGTAGTCGAGCCATGTTGAGATCAAATGTAAGTTCGTCGGTTGCAGGCCTCCATATGACTCCCAAGAGACGCTCTATGTTTGAACTATTGTCGAGATCTATACTCCTTTTATCGATCGGTTCGGAGTTTTCGTTGAACGCTTCGAGTACTTTCTTCGAATTGGATGTCCACTGACGCAACTCGTAGTGGGCCTCCCGATTAATTTGTTGTACTCGAAGGGCTGTCTGTATAGCTTCTTCTTCTGTTTTGAAGCTCTGAAGGTAATCATCAACGTAATGATTTCGAACAATCGCCGTGTATGCCTCCGGATACGTTGTTTTGTATCTTTCGGCATTTCTGTTCTTCACGTATATAGCCGTTGCAGGTGACGATGTGGCTCCGAATATGAGAGAGGTCATCCTATATTCTATTGGAGGATCTTTACCTCGCTTTCTGCCTCTCCATAGGTACCGAAGCGCATCTCTATCCTGCGGTCGAACTTTCACTTGCATGAACATTTCGGCTATATCGGATGACACGGCGATTCGATGTTGTCGTAACCTCATGAGTACCCCGGGTAACGACAGAATGAGGTCAGGTCCGGTGAGCAGGTAGTCGTTGAGCGAATGTCCCATCGTCTTAGCTGCTGCGTCGTGTACTATGCGGACCTTTCCTGGTTTGGTGGGGTTCAGCACGGGAAAGTGTGGCAGGTACCACGTTTTTCCCGGCGTACGATGGGGAGGCGCTCGTTCAGCGTATCCCTTTTCTATGAGCGCGTTCATCTGCTGCTCATAGCGATCTCGAAGTTGAGGATCTCTATCTATCCTCTTTTCAGTATGGTGGAGTCGTCTGAGCGCGTTGTCGTAGTTGACGGGCATCTGAAAATCGTCCGATTTCCACAGCAACGATGTTTCGTAGCGCCCGTCACTATTTCGTCGAGTATGTTCGACAAGCGTCTTGACGGCCCTTTCTTCGATGTCGTTGGACGGTCTCTTTGGAGTGATCATCAGCGACTCCAAAGAGAAATACTGTTTCAACTGTTCGTCCATACTGTCTTCGGTACGATTGGTGAGGTGATTGATAGAGTCCACACGGCGCCCTAGTAGGCGTGTCTGTGTTCCATGTAGCACCCATCCGAGCGGTGTTAGAGACGCGACCGGCTGATGTCGCTGTCCTCTCCTGGTCTGTGTGGCGAGCAATAAGTCCCAGTTGTCTTGACCGATGAGAAGCTTCGGTCGGACACGTGGATATTTGAGGTGTTCTTTAATGTTCTTGAGGTGTGGACAGTCTGACAGGTCTCGCTCCGATACTGTTTGCGCAGAGAGCTGTAGATTGTTCATGGTGCGTGCTCGAATGGTGCGGTGGTTTGTCGCGCCGTGTAAAGTTATTTTTACACGACGTGACCGATTTGCGTCCACTTCGGTATTCGCGATTGCTTCTATGTGGAGCGGATCAACGGGCCCTTTCGCGCCTATTTGTTGCGCCAAACTATTATCGATGAGGGTCACCGTTGAACCGTCGTCGAGTAGTGCGTAGGTGTTGACGCTTCCTTGTGAACCGGAGACTCGAACGGGCACAAATTTCAGAAATGAATGTGTCTCCTTTGGTTGCCAGGCGGAAGCGACAAATTCGAACTTTTCACTAGCACGTACCTTTTCTTCGAAGTGGAGCAGTCTATGGTGCGAACGCGAACAATTGTTTTCATTACAATTCGATATTTTACACTTGTGTGTTCTATTTTTGTAATGTAGACACTTGAAACACAATCGTTTGTCCTTTGCGATGTTCCAACGTGTCCTAGTGTCTGCTTCTATAAACTTCGAACATTTTTCTGTTTTGTGTCCGGTATTGGCACATACCGGACAGGCAGACACTTTTCGATGTTGATTTTCCGTTGCGGAATAAGTCTTCTGAGTTCGCCTGGGTGCGTAACTCGTTTCTATAGGCGGCGTGAACTCTGGCTGTGCGTACGAGCTGCAGAGTTCCGCCTCGATCTCGAAGAATCGTGAAAGCTTCAACAAATCGGGTTGTTCTTTTGGTTGTTTACTTACGTACTCGAACCATCTGTAACGAAGTCCTGAAGGGAGTTTCTCTATTGTTGTTCTGGTGATTTCCGGATTGAACAGGTAGTATGACTTTTCAAGTGCTTGTAATGTTGCGACGGTGTTGGTGACTCGAGTGGCGAACACACATATATCACGCGGCGAGTCTGTTAGCCGCGGAAGTGCCCTCAACCGCTCCAGTTCCGTTATGGCGATAGAATCCGGTCGGCCGAACCGGTTTTCTAACGTTTTCAGAATCTTACTTGTTTCTACGTTGTATATGAGGAGGCTTTCGACTGCCTCTTTGGCTTTTCCTTTAAGGCTTCTTCTTAAGCGAGCTATGTTTTCACTTTCACTATGATTTTTGTGCGATTCTTCGTAGGCCGCTTTGAATGATAGCCATTCCTGATGCGACCCGCTATACGATGGTAGCTCCGTGAAGTAGCGCGGAGCTGTTTGATGGCCTGTTTTGGCGGCCAAAGTTATCGCTGCAGCCAATTCCGTTAGCCCGATACTCTGGCTAACGGGCGCTACAGCGGGCACTATGCGATCTGTTTCGGGCTTACCGTTATCTTGCCGATCTTCAATTTGTTGCACGGGGAAAGGAGTCGGCGTGGTCGGTGACGCCTGGTGAGTCTGCGCTGTGCAGACTTCTCGAACTATGGGGGGTGGCGCACCAGTCGCGCTGAGCGCTTGACTATTGACCCATGTGTCGACCCTCTCCTTCGTGATTTCGAGGTCTTCGACGGTGTTGTCGTCGATGGTGTCGGCGTCAGATTCTTCGATTGCCTCTATCTGGGCGGCGGCAAGCTCGATCTGTAGCTTTAACAGCTCTATTTTAGCTTTCGCTAATTTCGTCTTTCTTTTAGACGAGTGTGACGTGCCTCTTTTGCTAGAGCGCACGTCCGAACGATGCACGGCCTCTGTGCCGTGTGTACCGGACGGGTGACGCTTCACGCCGATCTGACTTGCGTCTTCTCCCGCCGGTACCGAAGTCAACGTCGCGGATGCTGACGTTGATGTTGCCGTTACGGCCGATGACCCCGCTGACCATGTGTCCGTGGAACTGGCATGCATGGCCGCGGGGGTGGACGTGGAGGTAGTTAGCCTCTCGCCGTCCCGAAGTGTCGACGCGGCGTCTCGAACAGTTGACGCGGCGTCGCGAATGGTTGACGCGGCAGCGTCGCGAACGGTGGACGCGGAAGTTGTAGGCCTCGCGGCGTCCCGAACGGTGGACGCGGAGGTTGTAGGCCTCTCGTCATCCCGAGCGGTGGTGCTACGTGTCACCGGCATTGCCTAGGCACTCTCCTCGACTGACCAACAGCGCTATACAATCGGCTATATCCGGCTCGATTGGACCATAAATGTACGGGCCTGTAAGCTCCCGTACATTGGTTTACGGTACGGCTGTGTACCGCGCTAGTGGGCAACGCTCCCGTGAAGAAGCGTCGCTGATCTAGCCGATCGGTGGGTCAGATCGGGGAGAGTTTGTGAGGTTCCAAGACAAAGTCCGTACTAGTCACATAGGTCAATGCGGTGAAGCGAAGACAATTTATTCAGAAAAAAGGTCGATTTATAATATAATTATTTACATCCAACTAGCGACAATCGTGCCCTGCGCCGAGACAAATGCGCCAATAACAAATGGGTGATGACACGATTGCGCAAGTTGTGCAATATTATGAAATAATATTAAATGTTGTGCAATAACACTATTTACAGTATTTTCTGTCCCTATCACTTTCTATTGTTGTCTTTGTTTGTTCATACGTATATATGGGCCAACATTTCACTACGTTGGCCCATTTCTATGCGAACACTGTACGTATGAACACTGCACAATCACTAATATTTACACACGAACTGTAGGCTGTCCCGAACACATTTCGTTGTAAGATGCAAGAGCACAATAAAAAAGAATATTAACAAGTGTCAATAAAAGCTTTTATTCCATTGTATTCGTTATAATATAACTTTCACAATACACACATATTTGCAGAAAGTTCCATTAATACGGAACCAGATGCACATATTAAAATAAAACCTCTTAGCATTCCGAAACGTTCCACTTTCGTTTTCGATTATTAACAAAAGATTAACAAGTACGAGTGTATGTAAACACCGACAATGGCACGTATCATAAAACGATAAAATCCTATTTGAAAATACTATCACATTAAACTAGCGACCTACATTGGGTGATTGTTAACAGAAACGCAGATTAGCCATACATTCCACATTATATTGTAAATAGCAATGACAGAATGTGTGCTGTTGTATTTTAGTGCGTGATTGTGTGACCCCAAAACCGATTCTTCTAATGCAAACTTTGGAAACTAACTTATCAAAGTTGGTTTTGGTACACTGCATTCAGCAGTCATTTGGGCAGCCCGTCTGGCGGCAGAAACCACCCCTTTGCAGAAGCCCACCGACAAATAACAGCATCTGTACAGATATATAAATATAATAGGTATAAGAGAACATACGGATGGACAACTATTACTATTTTTTAAATTAAAAAATATTCTTAAATATTTTTTTATTATTTTTAATGTAATATCTAAATGAAATTATTTATATACTTAAACAGACGTTTTCCTAGAAATACGTTGGCTTGGATGCTGTTAGCGATGTCAGTAAAAGTTTTTTTAACCCGATCGCAACCAGAGACCCACTCAATCATACAAAAACATCAAAATCGGTCTAGCGGTTTAGGAGTTCAGTGACATACACACGAACCGAAGATTTATATCTACACACTAATGTGATAAAGGCTAACGATTTTTTTTTGTTGTTGTTTGAATGTTTGTTTGTAAAGCCACATTATCAGCGAATAACATAGGCTGTATTTTATTTTCAATTTCTAGGAAATGTATACAATTCCTAAAATAGATAGGAAATGTATGATATATTTTGTAATATGCACTTTTCTTCATGTTTCTTTGATTTTTTTTCTGCATATTAATAAAAATACAGAAACACAACACCAGCTTTTCTAAATAATCCGATATGTTTTCATGTCATTTGGAGACTATGGAGATAGCATAAAAAATAGGCAAGGAAAGACGACTGCAAAAGCTAATTGTGATATTATCTTTTATAAAAGCAAAGAGAGAACTGTAAAATCTTTATATTGACATGTCATAAGAAAGTAAAGCGTCAGGTAGCGAAATTAAGTATACATAAATTTTATAATTACAGCATCATAAAAAAGCAGTAAAAAGGGACATAAACTGTCTCTGTTTTTATATCGGTACATCGACGATGCTTAAATTAGCACATTAATGGCGTACTCATGAACATTAACGGCAGCAAACTATCTAATTAGTATCGTTTTTATTATATAATTTCAATTCATATTTTTTATTATAATTTGAGTGATAGCCGTGCACACTGGATTTCGCGTAATAAGCACTCACTTATAGTAGACCACCGTGAAATAACAATATATAAATATTGTGATCCGGCGCGAGAGTAAAGGATCCCAAAGACTTTTTTTTTAATGTCAAAGTCGGCAGACAGGCAGACGGTCCACTTGGTGGTAGGTGGCTACCGTCGCCTATAACACAAGCAACGCCAAAAGCCGCTGCAAGTGCGCTACCGACTACAGAAGGATTAAGGATAAAGGATTAGGAGGGGATAGGGAAATGGGCTCTGGCATCCCTTACTCACTCACCGACAACAGCCCAAGTGCTGTTATTTCACGGTGGTATTCTGTAAGGGGGTGGTTACTGCCGCCAGACGGGCTGCCCAAATGGCTGCGAAAACGCAGTGTGCCCTGCCACTACTTTCCAAATCCAAACCAGAGCCAAATTTGAAAAGTTGATTTTTCAAAGTTGACCCTGCCGGGAATCGAACCCGGGAACCCTAGAACAGAGTGTTAAGGCAAGCACCCTAACCACTCATCCAACGGGCTCATCATGGTCTTCACACCTTGTTCCACATTCTATATTATCAATGGTCTATAAATACCAGCAACCTTTTAGATAGGTGACAGTAGCCACTTTCTATTAAGAGGAAACTATAATACGGATTCCTACTGATGATTGATTGGACCTCTATGTTTCTATTGAATATTCGTCAAATTTGCCGGTGCTAGCGGGAGTGCTTTTTGCGAAATGATATGGCGTTCACGATTTTTTTATGTAATTATAAAATGATGTACCTACATAACATAAGGTATTAAACGAAAATTTAAAATATCATTTATAATGCGCACTGCTAAGATTGAAACTCCCTGTCTGTATCGAGCTCATACAATCCAAATCTTTTCAAGGTTCGAGTGAATAGGCACCTTCTTGGGTAAGCTCGCTCCATCGTCGGCCTCATCTTTCCTACAAGGCTAGATGCTGGCCAAGAACAAAGCCATCTATAATTAAAAAAAATGTGAAATATCACAAACGTTTTGGTTGTTTCTTTATGTTTTTGTCGTAAGTCTATGAAGGAAACATAATTTCGTGTCACAGATTAAACCAATTATTCAAATCGTATTATCAACGTACGCCACACACACCATACACCACACGGAATGCTAATTGAACAAGTATACGAGCAGCCAATCAAAGAGACATGTTAAACGAAGTCAAAGCAATTTAATTGACAGGCGACTTTGAACAAATTAAACTAAGGCTCGTTGCCCCATTTTTAATCCTTGACATAAAATATTTTTCTGTTAACGACATGCTACCAGATAGTTATTAATTGAGAAAATAAATTAAAAGTTAACATTTCTATTACAAAAAAGGAATAGAAAGAGTTTGATAAAGTAATTTTACGATTTTTTTAATATTAAAACTACTCGTACCTATATTAAAACATAAAGGGTTCTTACTAAATTATACGTATGGACATAAACTACTGTATTTTACATATTCTTAATAAAATTTTAGGTTCAGTAGTTTCGGAAATAGGGGGGGGGGGGGAATGGTCGGTCAGACGCACACACGAGTGATCCTGTAAGGGTTCCGTTTTTTATTCGGACGTACGGAACTTTAAAAATGGATTATTCCTAAATAAAAAAGGTAAAGAAACAAATGTTTAATTTTAATGGAGGGCAGGCAGACTATGTAAGTACAATATGTACATATACCTCACCAGGGGGATCTCTTTAATTACATAAGAAACTATAATTAAAAATTATAAACTAACCCCTGTCATTCTATTGAGAACACGCTATATATGCCGTGTCATGGAAATACCAACCGAAGTACACCAAATTTCAAATAAATCAAACCTGTGGAAATTATTGAGATCCCTTCGTCAACTAGAAAATGAGCTGATGATCTTTAAAGCTAAGAAGCTTTCATAAATTAAAGCTAAGAACCATATCGTTCATATCAGCTATCAAACAAAAGAAAAATGTATTATAATAAATCCATCCGTTTGGGAGCTATGATTTCACAGACAGATACACAGATCAAACTTATAACACCTGTCTTTTGTGTCGGAGGACGTCGGAGGTTAAAAATGTGATAACGTTGATAAATATTTATTTCCACTGTATTTCGCATAGAGCGTCTCTAGCAATCTCTCTCCCTCTCGTATTATATCTTAACAAGGAAAACACTCCTTGTTACAAGTTCATAGATTCAATATCTTGTTAGCATGTAATTTGTTTCTTCCTACATTCAATTGACAGAGAAAATGCGTGACTCAATACCACGTCGTACTCTTTGTGAATATTTACTATTTCCTATAGCGTCAACCTCTCAACGAACTAACTTTGAAACTACTTACAATAATTAATTAAAGCCGTGCCACTCTATGCCTATCTTGCTTATATGAACACCATAGCAACGTTAGACACCATCAAGTGCCTTAACATTAATAAAAAAACACATTTTTATTTACTGATTATACTTTGTTTTGTTTCTACTAGTATATTATGAAAGTTTGTGTTATCACCACCTGATGTGATTTTAGTGTTTTTTTTTTATAAGAATTATTGACAGACAGACAGAGATAATGATAGTCTAGCCTACTTTTGCCCATTAAATACAAGCAAACACCTCACAGCTCGGATGGGCAGCGTTCATAATAACTGCAATTTATCACGATCATTGTAAAAAAAATTAAGTAATAAACCTAATCCATAACAAAAGCGTGTGCAGTGTGTGTCCCGCAAATTTCTGTTCTGCATAATGTAAAAGTTAGTCACCATACCACTGCCTAAAGAAAGTCCACACAAATTATTTTAATAGTGTAATATAAACGCGCTTTCCTTCACTAGTTAAAAGGCAATTACAACTCTCCGCAATATACATACATAATACGATGTCAATATTTATTAAGTAGCGACAAAATCTCTTATCTTTTTAAGATCGATAAATAGACTCGTTTTATTTCAAGGCTGTGCATTATTGGGCTTCTAATTTTGTATGCTAATTAAATTAAAAATTAACAGGCTACTTAGCAAGCAAATAATTATGGACTAATTGATTGAGGCAGTGCATGTATATTTACAATCCCAAAATAACTATATTAAGTATGAAAATAAAAAACGGCCACTAATTGTAAAATTTAAAAAGGAACATTTTTCTAAAAATGAAAATATTTTTTTAAATCAATTTTACCTCTCATGTTGAAAAACTAGGCTATATTTTTTTATATACCTAAGATATAAAAATATAGTCCGTGATTCGTAGATAATCATGTGATTCGTAGATAAAAAAAAATACAATCGATAAAAGTTGCAAAATGTCCACAAATATAATTAAAGTGGACTTTTTGGGAACAATAAAAAGATTTATTTCTGTAATTGCCAAAATGGGACATTTCTTGTTAACATGGTAGACGGATTTACGATAAGCTTAAGAACATTAACTAGCCGTTTAAGAATAACAAAAATTATTTTATGAAGAGTAGTCCTATATAAATTAAGTTATTTTAGTTAATTTGTGGTCACATAATTTTCTGTATCGGAGCACTTTTACTTTCAACCGGTTGTTGCTGCAGTAGGTCAAACGATGTGAAACTAATCATTATTATTTGATGACTGTTTACAAATTTACATAACTTATTTTATTCCATTTTACAAAAAAATGGCTTCATTAATTTTTTGAGTGAATTTTCTTGACTAGAATAAATAAATACCGACGGCAACCACTTTGTAAAATGTAAAATCATCATCGTCACATCGTGTGGAACCTCTCCCCATAGTTTTTCAGTTGTACCGGTCAGAATTATCCACCGTCAGAAGACTTCATTAGTGGGGTGTCCAGCCAAAAAAAGTTTAATTGAAAATTTTCAGCACTTTTAAGGCAAAAGTAGTAGGCAAAATTTCATTTATTTTTTAAATAAGTATAGATTATTTAATAAGCAATCATTTTCTGTATTGCGCATTTTATGCAATTTATATAAATTATGACATCGAATGCATCGAATGTCACTGTTAACAATGGAAATTAACAAGCGACGTGACATTTCTTTTTTTGTTGGCTTTATGAAAAAAAAAAACAATTGTAATATTATTTGTATATTTAAATACGGTTAGATATAACAATTTTTTCTTGTTACTTATGAATTTGTTAATTTGTACACTTTAGTATCAGTACTATATAATCTTATTGATTATGCATATCTATATGCATCAATTTTTTCGAAGATCTTAGAGAAAATTCTGAATCGTTCCCTAATTAATTACCTCGACTCGAACAAAATTATCTCAAGCAGACAATATGGCTTTAGAAAGGGTAAGTCCACGGAAGACGCTACCATTTCTCTAGTAGAACAGGCTGTACAGAATATCGACGAAGGATATAAATGTATTGGGATTTTTCTCGATTTATCGAAGGCTTTTGACACCGTTTCCATTCCACTTCTTGTAACTAAGCTGGAGGGCATAGGTGTCAGAGGCATAGTGTTGGATATTTTCACTGACTACTTGTCAAACCGAACACAATGCACTAAAATCGGAAAATACGTAAGCCAACTGGAACCTGTTAGTTATGGTGTACCTCAAGGCAGCATATTGGGACCAACACTGTTTCTTATTTATATAAACCAGCTTTGTAACTTGATCTTCGAAAATTGCAAAATTTTTGTATATGCTGATGATACCGCTTTATTAATAAGAGGGGATAATTGGACCGAGACAGTTGAACTAGTCGAACACGTCCTTAGCCAATTTATGCGCTGGCTCTCAGATAATCTTCTGACACTAAATTTGAACAAAACAAAACTTATAACATTTGCCTCCCGACCCTCTGCTCAGCCAGCGCAAGGTTCTATAGTGGTGCGAGCTCATACTTGTCCCAATTTCTCCTCGTGTGACTGTCCTTCATTGGCCATAACAAATTCTATTAAATATTTGGGAATTACCGTTGATAACTGTCTAAACTGGTACACACATATTGAATTACTAGCAAATCGTATCAGGAAACTAACTTTCATTTTTAAAAAAACTACGCAATTCAACTGACGTATCCACCCTCAGAACCGTATATATGGCGCTATGTGAGTCCCTTTTATCGTACTGCATTCCGGTCTGGGGTGGTGCCTCAAAGACCACCTTTATAAAGTTGGAGCGTGCACAGAGAGCTGTGCTTAAGGTGCTTTTGTGTAAGCCTTATAAATTTAACACTCGTAAACTTTATAAAGAAATTAATCTGTTAACAGTGAGACAAATATATATAATTCGTTCCACATTGCGACGACATGCTGAAATATCACCAGTTCCTGAACTTCCTTTAACTAGAAGAAAAAAACGTGCCATCCCGAACCTCCTAACGAAAACAACTTTTGCCAGAAAACAATACGCTTATCTGAGCGCTTTAGTATACAATAAAATTAACAACGACCATAATGTTCTAAAAATAAATAGGTATGAGTTAAAATCTAAACTAAAGAATTGGCTCCTAGAAATTGACTATGATAAGACCGAGAGTGTTTTAACTTAGTTTAATAAATAATCACACACAAACACACATACACACACTAAACGCACACACACATCATACATGCACATCCTATATTTATTTATTTATCTATTTATTTATTTATATGTCTATATTATATGTCTTATATTAATACATTATCATAATAATTTAGTTAGTTAATAACGCGAACATATTGTATTAAAGTGGCACTGCTTTAAATGAAGATCGGCCTTGGAGGTCAGGGGACAATTAACTATGTACGTATTTTAAAGCCTAAATATTCCATCTAGCATCCATAATAGTTGTAATGTTCTAATGTACATATGCTGGCTTAAGAAATAAAAATTATTATTATTATTATTCATTTATTTATTTTCTTTCTTAATTTTAAATTTTTTACAATATATATGTATATAAAAACAATAAATATTATAAAAAACTTAAAATTAGGTGTCCACTAGTAGCGGGGCAAGGCCCAAGCTACCGGTGGTTAGGGCTGCAGAGTGAGGAACCTCCTGACAATTCGTGCCGTGTCAAGAAGTACCGCCTTCTGTATCTGCCCCCTGATCCAGCCATCTAGTGAGAGCCTCTTGAGATGTTGGTCGAGGCTCTTCGCTATAAGACCGTTCGCCGAGACGACTATCGGGACGATAATTGTCGATTATTATTATTATTATTATTATTATATCTCTATCTATTTCTTTATCTATACCCATTATAAAATAACGTCGCTGTCCGCTTCTATTCTAAATTCTTCTAAACTATCGAACAAATTTTAATAAGATAATTTTCTTAAGAGCGCGTATAAAGAGAAATAGCTAATCCTAGAATTGAATTTTATCTAAGTTTGTAAAGTCCAAATAAGAAAATATTTATATATAGATTAATACATTATAAATAAATGTGAAAAAGAAAATTTTATACGATGAAATTTTCTCGATAGAAATTTTTTTTATCGTTTTTTGTTTTATTTTCAAAATGACACATATTACAAACCAAAAAAATTATCAGTAATCTCGCTTCCCAGATTATTTAGGGCTTTGAGGATTAATTTTTCATTTGACATTGTAGTTTACTTTTAGCACTTATAACATTTTTATTTCGCGAAATGCGCTATCTTCCGTCTCATGTTATGCATACTTCAATGCGCATTGTTTCACATGATCAGTCACAATCGCTTATGGGGGCCACGCGGGTGAAATCAGAAATATTTTTTGCTTTGTACGCAGCCTTAATAGGAATGAGGAAGATTTGTCTATATCATTTTGAGAAAAAAAATGCATCCGTGTGAACTTGGGGAGAAGGGTCGCTTTTCGCTAGTTACAAATAAAGGTATGTCTATACTCATTTTCGTTAACAGTACTAATTTCTAGTTTTGGTTTCTTTACTAATTTCTAATATAGCAGAATCGATTTGGGCTACTTTTGATGTCGAAGATCTAGTCATTTGTAAAGCCGCCGTGAAATAAAATAGAGAATGCTATACAAGGAATAGCGCTGAACAGAATGCCTAACTTGAGTTTGAGTTCAGAGAATTAATTGAAAATTTTCTTCCTTTAATTTAAAACGGTCGAAGCCAATTTATAATCAGTTAACTTACGAGACGGACTGAATCTAAATAAAAACCGAGTCCAATAAATATTGTGACTGTTCACCGAAGAAAACTTTACTATAGTTTGATAATCAAATTAACAATTTATTTAATAACGAATTGTACAACTTACAAGTATGTTCTTAGTAAGAGCACAGTGTAAAAATATAACAGTGAGCCGACGCCTTTGATCTTTGCATAAATGCCGACACCGCAAGGGCAAAGCCACGGCATCTAGGGTTGTCACAGATTCTTTACAATTTATGTAAAACACAATTTTATTATTCAGTGTTTAATACTTTACCGATTCACTTTCCGTTTTCATTAATCATTTATTAATTAATCTTTATATATAAAAGAAGAAACTGACCGACTAATACAAATTAAAACAAATTAAAACAACTACGCGTCAGCCCTAACAATCGTGTCCCAGGTTACTCCGACCGCGGCGTATGCAGCTAGGGCTCGTCCTACCCGCGTGGCGCCCCTCACGTCCCGCACGATTAGACGGCTACGTTGTGGCTACGTCGGACAACTGTATTGGTTCATAGACTAAGAAGAGTAAGAGTATGTTCTTGCTTGCGATCCTATAAACCCGCTTAACTATTGAACCTACAAACAGTTGGTAGAGTTCTTTTCAACATAATGTGATAATGGGAATTATCAATACTGCGATACTGCGTCGACAGCGCGGCGGGCGGAGACGCCTTTAGTATCATTTGTTCCCGTCGATATTTGTTCCTTATAGGCTGGCTTTCAAGTACTTGTTATTATCCTTCGGTAACTCGAGCTGTTTGGGGAACCTTATCGCTCAATATTACCCGATCAATAACATCGAGCGATAAGTTTCGGCTGTTTAGGAAAGTATTAAATGTTGGCAAAACCTCAACTATAGTACAAATTTAAACACCAATAAATTTCCAAACAAACAACACAATATAGCAGCAAATTAATTCATGTCTCTTCCCTCGGCTCCGTCATTTTCAAAGGTTTTCTGAATCCTGTAAGCTCATTTCACTATCGATCAGCGCTCCGTTTCTTTAACCTAGTAACATCACTTTCTAACGATTTTCTCACAATGCCGAGTCGAGCTAAATATTCATTTGTGTCGTGTTCGCAAATTATGGCAACACTAAGTGCAGTGTCGTGTTTCCCTAGATAACACGGATACACACGGATAGGTGCGAAGCTTGAGAGTCTTGTTTTGGCACTTGTAGTCCCCATTTATGGTTCCTTTTACTTGACAACGTAAATCTCCTTTCGGATTATGTAAGTATCTTTTCTTTAAAATCATTTAACAAGTATTGTTTTTGTAACACTATAATTAGTCTTCTGGTATATATTATATATTGTGTACCACCATGGGCGGATCGTGAATTTGTGGGGCCCTGGGCTGAAACAATTTAGGGGCCTACCAAATTACTCAACTAATAGCCATTTTGTCAACCTTTCTGCATTTTTCTGCTGCAAATTACTTTATTTACTCATCACATTGTAAGTCCTTCGTTAAATCACAATTTATAGAAAGAACTGACAAATGATATATAGTCGATGGTTCGACATTGTGGTCCCATATTTGTTTTCTATATATGCCATCCTGGAGAAAGAGCGCTCCGCTTCACAGCTAGTGATTGGCAAAGTTAAAAAACCTTTAAGATGGTATAGCAATTTGGGAAAACATCAACAAGTTTCTTTTCATAAATAAGCTTAAAAATGTCACTGCAAGTGGTATAAAACTCTGGCTTATAATTAAGTATGTAAGATTTTAATTGAATGCATTCATTCCACTAAATGCTCGTCTACGTCATTTGGATAATAATCAATAATATTACGTACACTTTCCAGGTCTATGTTTTCCACATTTTTGTCTTGCAAATCCATTAAAAATTTAAATTTCGTGCTGTATGTCTCATAGACTTAAAATTTAAATCCATGATCAGCTTATCCAACACAATGTTTAGCGTGTCTCTTTTAAATTTTTCTGCGCCGTATACTGAGAATTTTTCTATAAACTAATCTGAAAATTTTGGAGTAATACGTCTCTTGTTCATGTCATTATAGTCCATTTCCACACTAGTACTTAATTTTTTAGCTTTTTCTTCGTATTCCTTTAGCCTTTGATTTGATTAGTGTCTTATGTTATTTACGAAGTCTTTTAATGACACAATTAACTTGTTGCCTTCACAAATATCTAAACCAAGGCTCTGTATTTTTTTATTAACAAAATGAAATCTCTACAAAATTTCTTCCTAAAAAATAATCAAAATTGCAGTATCAAGCTTCGCCATTTTATTGAATAAATTTCGTGCCTCTTTTCGGAAATCAACTTTCTCAGCCTCATTTTTGCTAAAATTTTTGAAAATTTTCATAATTATTTTTTAAAGCTTTGACAGCATCATAGTGACAAGACCATCTGGTCTGGCTTAAACTTTTTAACGTAAATTTTAGTTTTGTTCCACGATTTAACAATTCCCACCTACGGATTGAACTCAAACTTAATAATAAAATTACGTCGGGCGTTAAGCGGCGCGGCGGGAAGTCCCACATAATAGACGCGAAAAAATCCACTGACCAAAGACAAACGACAGGGAAATTCCCGTTCCGTAGGTACAACAGACGCGCACATGAGTTGATTGATCTCAGAGTTGCCAACCTTATGATAGGATTTTTAAATTTTTTCTTTTAATTTTAAACATATTTTTAATTCAAAATATCGCCTATTGTTTTTAGTGGGGGCTGGGGGCCCTTTGTATCCACGGGGCTACAGCCCAAAAAGCCCTTAAGTAGATCCACCCCTGTGTACCACGACTGAGCGCAGGTCTCTCCTTCTAATAATGGGATTTATAGTTCACCACACTAACTCACAGCGGACTTCACGGTGCTATCGAAACTATAATCGTATAGTTAGTATTATTTTCGGACACGTAGATTTCCTCACGATGTTTTACTAATTTAGCCTGCAATATCGACTTCTAAGCATTTGTATAAGGTGTGTGTTAATTTTATTGTAGCATTGACAACTAATGAGAAAGCAACCCCAAGGATATTCAAATGCACGATTACACTAGAATGCGCCCACATTGAAATTCGAAGGCGAGAAAAACTTTTTCTAATTTTTTTTTACAACACTAAAAAGCACGTCAAAAGCTACTAAGGAAAAAAGAAAATCGGTTGACAAACAAAGGAAAAATAGATACTGTTTTATGTTTATCTATTTATATACCCATACATTGTCAAGCTATTAGTGGCTCTGCGTGTACACTCAGTAGGGGAACACTTTGTAGCTGCTTTGATAAGGTCTGTCCATCTTGTGGGTGATCGGTCGCGAGAGCGCTGACCGTCCGCTCTTCCTTGTATCACTAATCGTTCCAAAGAGCTCTCGTTGAAGATAATATAAATCCAAGCATCTTAAGGATTCATTCACACTTGTACAATCGACGAGTCTTTGTTTGATGCAAAGCTCTTTCAGGATGGAAACGTTAGTATGAAAAAACAACTCATGTTTAAAGCTACCACAGCCTTCAATGAAGCATACTTGTACGCGCATTTAGTGCAATCCAGTGCCGATTCGCGTTTTTTGATACACGTTTTAGCCAGAATACGATATACGTTTATCGTATTCGATAACTATATACAGTATATTGTATGCAAATATCATATAATGACCCAGTTACCGGCTGCCGACCGACCTAAGCAACAAGTACTAAAATTACAAAAATTCACATCTTACGAGTTAAAAAGAAATTCAGAAATTAAATGACAATTCTTACCAACGAATGTCACATTGTTTACAATGTAATATTCGTTTACACTGTAACATAAAAAATGACATAATATGTTGTCCTCAATTAATTATATAATCGGGAAATAATTAAAAAGGCAATAAGGAGAATGGAGCCAATAACTGCTTTCACAAAACCTTCCGTTTACTGTAAGGATACCTGTTTAACAACTTTTTGCTTTTTCAATAAATTATACAGTTTTCTGGGGACAATACCTCGATTATTTGTATACCATTACGTGTTTTCATTGAAGAAATTAATGGGATTTCTGTGTCATACAAATTGTATGAATAATAGTGTTACTTGATGACTTGTTGTACAATTGATTATACATATTAATCTTTCTTCTATTTCACGACTTAGAGTATCGATAGACAAACTTATAATTATTCTTTATTCTATATTCTAGACCATATTCATAGTAATTGTATTAAAAAATGAATTTTCAACAAAAAAACATGCTTGTTTTAGCAGTCATTGAGGATGAACCTTTCTATCGCCTAACAAGTGCGACTACTACGAGTATATACATACATTTTTTATCCATCTAGTCTTAACATCTTAAAAAATATATCTATAGGTACATATTATAAAATAAAGCCAATGTTCGCTTCTGTCAGATCCTCTGCTAACATCTTCTAACTAAACCATCCAACAAATTTTGATACGGTTTTCATTTCATTAACATAGAAAGAGCGATAAACGAGCAAGTTTTCTGTACATAAAATTTGCAGAAAAAAATTGCCTCCGTAAGAAGCCGGGGGCGCGTCGCTATTAATGTTATAAATTAATAAACATTAGATTTTACACTTTGAACAGTTTATAAGTTTCCAATTATTTCGAGTATCCTTTAAGATCAGGGCGGTAGTGATTTGTTATAGGAATCCCATGAATATTTTACAATATTATTTATATACGTATAAACAGCGATGAATTTAAGAGTTATAATCAAAACAGTTTTGAATTAATATAAAATATTCATGTTGCATTACAAGTGGCCTACATTGAGAAATAGACAACGAAACGAAACATTCAAATTTATTTTTCGACAGGGGTTGAAAACGGGCTGATGGATGTCCCCGCTGAATACCAATCCGCATAGGCCCCGCTAGCCCAGTGAAGTTTGGTGTCTCGGTGAGAATGTTTCGGAATGCTCATATAACCCAAATCTTTTCAAGGTTCGAGTGAATAGGCATCTTCTGGGTGAGCTCGCTCCATCGTCGGCCTCATCCTTCCTACATGGATAGATGCTGGTCAAAAGCAAACCCATCTTTAATAAAAAAAAAAATTACTACCATTAGTAATTGGTAAGAATATTTTGATTACTTTTCGGATAGGTTCTCTTGTGTATTAATTTTTTTAGATAGACAATTATTATTTCACGGATATTCCGTATTTCATTAGGAGAACTAAAATATAAATTGCTAGTTCGAGAAGGCGGTTCCCATGTAATTAGTCAATTAGCAAACATTTTCATGTGCTGTCAGCGTTGAGCGCGTTTATTATTTAAATCGGGCTCATGATCTGCATCAGGAATGCCGCTCGCGGTGGGCGCCATTGCAAAATTGTCGAACGGGTAACAGTAACAGCCGTAATTAATATCGCCACGGGTTCGATAAAAGGATAATAGTATCGTTGCTTGAATTTTAACAGTAATTACGAAACCTGTCAATAGCCACCTGTAAATGCTAATTTACATAGATCGCTATCTGGCAGATACCGACCGTACTTACATAAGGCGATTTTTTTAACAATAACATAATTTATTTGCCGAATATGGAAGGTTATAATGATTTTACGATAAATATATCTCGCTCAGTTCCACTCTGAGGGTGTAGAAATATTATACATTAAATTATCAAACATAATAATCTTTTCTATTATACTAGCGACCAACCCCGGGCTTCGCACGGAGTTGAAAATATCAAAAATCTTTTCTTAGCGGATTCTTACGTTATAAAATAAACCAATGTTCCATATTTCAGCTTTCTGGACTTTAATTGAATTAATTTGAACAATTCTTCCAGCTATCACATTAATTTTTATTGCCTTACCTTCAGTAGTTTTGGCTGTGCGTTGACAGACAGTCAGGAAAAACGATTTTATAAGTACCTTGTCATCTAGTAATTGCTTAATTTTTTTCTTAAATTTATTAACATTAAGTTGCATAGCAGACAATAATAATATAATTAAGATTTGAACAGAAAACAACTGCATTCATCTGGGTTATGTGTGCTTTGAGTATGCATAAATGCAAACGTGAATTTGTTTGTTTGTTACGATTTTACGCCTTAATTTCATCCAAAATAAGGTACCTACAGTTCCCGAGGGATCATCTAAAAATAAAAATAAAACATTAGGACAAAACAAAACAATAAAGATTGAATAGATGTTTTAAGAAAAAACACGCGGCCGGCGCAATTTGTATGAAAACATTGTGGTTGTGCCGTGTGCTCCCAGTCTCTCCGCACTCGGCCAGCGGCACGCTGGGGTCAATAAAGTGTCTGGCAAAAGTTATGGCCCACGGGAAGTGTCTGGCAGTGTTGAATATTATTTTGTAATAACATAATAGAAATCAGCCTTTAGAAAAAAGTGAAGTTAGTCCTATTATTTCTTGCCTTTCTCATCTGATAGCTCTAAATTGTCCGTCTACCCAACTTAGCAGATACGCATACCACGTATACGTAGCAAAACAGAAGTGTTCAAAGCACATAGGAATCGAGTACGATTGCTCACATTTTGTCTGCATAAATATCTTACTGCATAATTATGCTATCTAATAGAACAAAGAGCGCAACTAGCAGCAGTCTTCCCGCACATTTTATTGGTCATCAGACAATCTATTGAGCAGCCTGTACTACGTAGAAGTCTGTACGGAATATATAATATTTACATTCACAAATAACGGAGAAAAGTTGTAGTCTTGTAAGCAAGTAGTTAAAAAAAATTTCGCTCACTTACTTGGCTTCGCTGCCTAAATCACCCAAAGTACACACTACTTGGGCATTTAAGAGTATAATATTATAATTGACAGGTCTCTACTTAACTAAGTATAAAACCTAACAGAAACCTGTAATTAGATGAATGATTATAGCTTAGATATGAAAAAAACTGTCTTCGTACGATTATGTTTTTTTTTTTTGCAGTAAACGAGTATACTAGATTGCCTTGCGGTTACCTCCGCGTTCATTGGAATCCCGACGCTCACACCCACTTCTAGTCTTGCCTTACATCTCGTGTCACACATTTTTTGCTACGGTAAACTAGTTCTCTGTAATAACTCGTATCACTTTGCTGCAAAACCATAATAAATAGAGAAAGATGCAATAAATCGTTCGCGACATCGACCAACCCCAGGCACAATTTTTTTCTTCCGATAATTAAACCCCAGGTATCCGAGGTACACTTGTATGTCAGATGTACGAATATAAGTACTTAAATCATCTACGAATTTCTATCAAACAGAAAAAGATTTCGTTTTCATCTATACTAAATTTATAGCTCATTCGAACAAGCGACAAATACGACGATTTATTGTAAAATATTATATAATTATATGAAATTGTATAATTTTAATATTAAAATTATAAAATGAAAAGTTTTGACATCCTACTAATATTATAAATGCGAATATTTGTTACTCTTTCACGAAAAAAAAATCTGAACATATTTGGATGAAATTTGGCACACATATAGTTTATTACCTGGATATAAGTTCTCGAGGAGTCGTCTGAAATATATAAAAAATTGGGCACCACTGTCGATACAATGGCAGCGCCACCGCCTCGTCACAGCGAGATATAATTTTTTATACGATTAGAAACAACAGTCAATACTTCCTTAATTACTGTTGCAAAATAATAAAAAAATTTAGAGAAGATAGAAAACAGTAGGCTCTCCAGGGCGTGTTAAGAGTCCAAACAAAAAATAAGAAAAGGGGATACGTCCTGTATAATATATTTACAATATTTATACACCCACAGCGAATTTTGAGGGTTTTATTTTTCTCTAGAAAGTCGGATAGCTTACGAAACCATTTCCTGGTAGATCAACTGGCCATAGTTCTTGTATGGATTTCCCTAAGTTGTATTGTTGTACTAACTTTAGCTTGTTTACAATTTCTCTTGTTACCATTATTTTGGCTCCGACGAAGCATTTCGAAAACGCTTTTCACTTCCTTTGGTCTTTGCGGTTCAACATAATACTATTTTTATTCGACAACAGCCTTCGCAATGTAGATACGAAGTTGTTCAAAGTGTCCTCTTTTAAGTCCACTGGTTGAAAACTACAATATTTTTTGATGGGCCCGTACGGTCAGTCCAATTCAAAAATTGGAGCTACCTCCTGCTTGCAGTCAAATCCAGTCCATCTTTTTCTTTAAATTTTCATTTTTCCTTTCATATTTTGTCATGTTATTATTTTGTCCATTTACGAAGATCTTTCATGTTTCTTCTGCAGAAAGGAAATAAAAGTCTATCCGACCTTATTAGTCAAATAAAGAAGTAAGAAGAAGTGGGTATTATTAACCAATTTCATATATATCATTAAAGATATAGATACATTAGTATGTACAAAAGTATAGATACGTTACACTGTATCGCCTCAATACAAAACTAAATAAGTAGATATGCCTACTAAATAACAAGAAATAAATAAACAATAAATCGACCGTCTTGTTCATGAATACACAAGGAGAGCATAGAAGTGGATCAGAACTAAGGTCGTTCGGTCCCTTCACCGAGATGTCACGCCCCGATGAACTGGACGTGGACACATCACACGGTGATTCTGTAATGTCGCCACGCCAAACAAGGCTTTCCTGCATGTGATTCGATAGCTCGTTCACACCGAGGAACAACATCTTTTGTAGTAGCTGGTGCTTGCGAATTCTCCTATACGCGGTATAATTAGATTATTTATTGTTACTCTGATCCCTCGGGAACAGCAAATTTTTTGTATGTCGTTTAACTAATTGTATTATTTTGTATTAAAAAAGAACCTATCCAGAGTGTTACGGAGAGATCTAATCCCGTCCTTATTTTTTTTATTTAGTACATGTAATGATACATTTTTAAGTGTATCTGCAGTTTAATGCCTTTATGTAGTGGTCGCCAGACAGTTGGACGGTCCACTTTGTGATTAACAAAAACAACGCCACAGGTGCTGCAAGTGCGCTGCCGATCTTAGAAGAATTAAGGATAAGGGACCGAAAAACAACAGTAGGTATACATGCTGTTATTTCACGATCGTTTTCTATAAGGGGTTGGTTACCGCCAGACGGACTGCCCGATTTAAGAAGTCTTAAATCGGGCAGTCCGTCTGGCGGTAAGACTGCAACACGCAGTGTGCCCTGCCACTACTTGCCAGATTCAGACCAGAGTCAACTTTTAAAATTTCATTTTCGATTACTAATAAAGTACTTAACATGAGTTTCACGACTATGCGACCGACACTATTTTGACAAAATATTGGTACTGTTACATGCGGGGTGAGCTACAATGCCGTGTAAGGGCGAAATGAACTATTTATTTTCACAAACAACATGACTTCCAAAATCGCTAAACTCGTCCGACAAAATCGTTAAACTTGCCAAAAGTCATCAATGATTCCCTTGATGAGTCGTCGGTTCACTGTCGCAGGTTACTTCACAAAAGCTCCGAAGAGTCGGTTTCGAATCGCATGTAATCGCAGAACTGTGTGCTCTCGCCCTCTTGCTCCCTTATTTATATTTGGCGCCAAACGTCTCGATATATTATTTCGAATTTACTAGAAATATGTATAAACAAAATTGTAAACACGGAATTTTTTCTATTTCGTGATTGTAAACACGTCCATTGAAAGTTCGGGAATCCTATTTCTGTTGAATGTGAACTCTATGTTGTAAACATAAAGAGCAATTTCCTTTGACATATCGTGACTACTATCGATAGGGTGGGGCCTTCGAGACTTTCGGCCGGCGAAAGTCTCGAAGATCGTACCGAGGGTAAATACAATAATAACCCTTGAATTTACATTGGTATTTTAAAAATAGGGATTCGACCACTATACAGTATTGGTTATTATAGTAAACTATACCTGTGTCATTTATTGTAACATGTTGCCAACATTTTCAGCTATCAAATGAAGTACGGCCTATATATGACCAATTATGTTAAATTAATACAAGCCCTCTTGCTTTAGTGACAAGAAAATAAAATTTTATCGAAACACCACGGCTTCATGGTCACTTTTTATAACATTTACCTATGGGAGTATTGCATATATTCATACAGTATTCAAAATATGTAATTAATAAAGCATAGATGTACAATAAACGATGCTAAAAAAAAATTAAAAAAGCTATTGTATTTTCCTAAACGATTCTAAAAAACATTACTCAGAATACGAAACGCTTTCAACAAGTTGAATTGAGAGCGGTTTCAAGAAAATCTTAAAATAATTCATTCATGTTTCAGAATAACCAACTACGATAATAAAATTTTATAGTTCAGAAGTAAACAAAGAGGGCATTGAATGTTAACTCTCGTGAATTATCTTTATTCCGAGACAACATAATTTTATTATTTATTGCGCATGTAATATAAATCTACAACAAATAAAACTTGGTTGGTATACGTGCCATAATAAATTAATTGTATTTATATTCTTGCACATTGGATAAATTCTTTGCTAGGGCCTAACATTGTATCAACTAATACTGACATTCCTAATAGGAAAGATGCAAACAGCTATCTTCTTCTTCTCTCAGTGCCATCGGAGGTCAGCTATCACCATGGCTATCCTAACCCTCGAGGCGCGGCGGCTCAAAACAGCGACCTGGTACTTCGGCTATACCACTCGCAGGAGATTCTTAAGCCAGAAAGTACGTCGTCTGCCCGGCTTGCGTCTACCCTGTATTTTCCCCTGCATGATCAGTTGCAGCAGGTCATGCTTCTCGCCTCGCATGATATCCCAAATTATTCCAGTTTTCTGACTTTTCTGCCGCAAACAACTATACTATACAATATTATAACGAGGTAAAAATCGTCTGCTTATTTTTTATGTAAGGAAACTTGAAAGGTTTCCTAATGAACCTATTCGAAAAAAGCATTCACTAATAGATGAATTCCCTGAAGAAGAAAAGCTATTTTTTATTTTGAAAAATCCCTGTTCCGTTGCATTACTGGTGTGCATTGAACAAATCGTTTGAGACTAATAAATATAAAGTAACTTTTTTTTATAAGTCAAGATCGGCAGATAGGCTAACGGTTCAGTTGATGGTAGATGGCAGTTGATGATAAATACCGTCGCCTATAACACAAGCACACCACAGCTGCTGCAAGTGCGCTGCCGACTGCAGTAGGGTAAGGGATTGGATATGAAAATGGGCTCTGGCATTCCTTACTCACTCACCGAAACACAACAGCACAAGTGCTGTTATTTCACGGTGGTCTTCCGTAAGAGGGTGGTCACTGCCGTCAGACGAGCTGTCCGAATGACTGCGAAACGCAGTGTGCGAACTTTCCCGATCCAGACCAGAGCCAAATTTGAAAAGTAAATTTTTCAAAGATGACCCTGCCGGGAATGGAACCCGGAAACACTAGAACAGAGCGTTAAGGCAAGCATCTTAACCACTCATCCAACGGGCTCGTCAAAGGTCAACTTACCAAGATTAAGACTAAGATACAATAGTATTTATCTAAAAAAATATTGGTACAATATACGAGTTTACTTGCTCATTATCCCACAATTATATAATACAATTTCCATATAAAACCAAAACGGTTGTATGCATTTGAACAAAATTTGTAAGTAATTAAATATGTAGAACACAGCTTGATGTATCTTTGCCGTGTCGCGGTCAAATGTCACAATAGAGATTCATAAAAAACCAGAGATAGCTCACGTTCTTTGCTCTAAGATGCTATTATGTATACACAATATTACAAAGATGGAAATGCGGTACATTAAAAAATTTGGATGCCTACCTTCACCGAAGTTTCTTATCTACCGAACGTTCGATCTGGTGCGATTTGTCAACCTGTACCAGAACCAGGTGAAAGTGACGTGAAATATGCCTTACGTCTTCTTTAATGGGAGAATGCATTAACGCAACAAACTACGTTCGAAAACTCAATAACAATGTTATGTCATCCTGTAAACTGATAGCGAGATAATCATTTTGTAGATAGGGATTTTCCACAAAATACACAATAGACCAAAGGTAAGTCGACCAAGTAGTAAACAGAAAAATCATTTTTTTTCCTTTAAAAACCTATGTGACATTGTCGCAGTTTGTTATTTTATTGGCCGGCTTAAGGGTGTTACAACACCGATCGATAAATATTCGATTCACGCCAATGATCGACAGATACCGGTCGATAACACATCGATAGTTCGTAGATCGGTGATTGATCGAACATAAATAAATATATAACCTTTAATTACCTTTTAAAATGCATTCAGAACATGACATGTTGCTGGTTAATACTTTTAAAAGTATGTTACTCATACTTTTAATTTGTCATTTTTTTAGAGCTAGAAATGAAATAATAAATTCAAACTTTCGTATTTTGAATAGTGACTTCGAATGAGCATAAGTGATACTGAAAACCCTTAACATGATCGCTCCTTCAACAGTAAGAGTACCTACTATTATTAGTGTTCGCAAAAATCCGATATCTTATATCTTCTTCTTATATATAAAAATGAATCCCTATTTCCCTTGGTCACGGCATCACGCGTGAACGGGTAGGCCGATTTTAATTCGGTTTTCACTAATGGAAAGAGGAATAAACGGGGAATGTTCTTATATATAAAAATTGCACCACGGGCGAAGCCGGGGGCGGGCCGCTAGTTTACAATAAATATCAAAATATCCGTTATTTGATCCGATAACAATAAGAAGCAATTTTCATTCTTTTAGTAGTTTATGATAACTGCAAAATGGACTATTTTTTTGAGAATATCAAATAATAACCAAATTTAATCAACAATTAGAAGAGCATTATTGAATTGCAAAACATGCAACTTCACTATTGTAGTTTTTTAATAACTTTTCCCAGTAAACATCAATCTGCTGAATTTCTAGTTCAGAAGACAATAAAATATCAATTGATATACGCATAAATATTAAACGATATATATCAGCGAAACTTTACTATTACAGACTATCCATTTCGCCTGAAAGTCGATACTTCGATCTAGCCTATGATGATTTCATATGTCATGGTGTGATAGAACCCATTAATATATTTTAGTGTGATTGCGACGGAATTCAATTTAGAATTCATGAAATGTATAAATAATTTTAAAAAAAATATGTGACATTGGCGAACGACCACATATTAGTATTTTCTACTCTATTGTGCATTTGTTAATTAAAAACACAATAGCTAAACGAAGAGGTCTCATTGTCGACTGGGCAAATAGCGGAGAATTTGTACATTGTATAGACATAGACAAATCACTGTTTTGTGTTCGTGCAGCGAGACTGTTGCAATAAAGTTTATTAACAGATTTAATGCCCGACGACTTGTCCGCCGATCGTAGGTGGTCTCTGGGAACAATTTCCAGATCGCAACTATTTCGTATTTCGATTAAAACCAATCGCGGAGGCGTCCGCGTTTCAACATTTTGACAGTTTTGATTTATATATAATGTGAAATAATACAGACAAAAGCTCGATTCCCGACCGCCTCGTTTCATAACTGTACCACAACTTCCAAGGTAAAATTTTAGTATCAGTATAGAATTTTACATAGCTTCCTTATTTATTGCTTTTTTGGACATAGCAATTTCGAATGTGAGGACTTTAATAATACATTTTCACTAAATTCATTACGTACAAAAAATAAACAAATAAATCACTAATACTACTACACTAACTAGGTGTACTAAACCCTACGGACCGGAGAAGTTGCCTCGGCAGAACCCGGTCCACTCCCAAAGGGCAAAGAGGCACCGAGGAGTTTTAGTGGGTAGTGCCAACAACATCTAGGCGACCCCCACATACCCCTACCGCCTAGCCAGCGGTAGGAAATCTGTAAATGGATTTCTCCTCATTAAAAAAAAAAGTTTACTAAACCCGGCCGCGGCTATAATGCAATTAGGATACGTAATACATAGCAATAAAATATTTTTTCAAATACGGTTGAAAATTTAGGAACATACAAACAAACTTACAAGATAATCTATCTTTTTATGGTATTAATACAGATTACACAAACTAAATAATATTTAATTTTTAATCATTAAAATAAAATTCGATGAGCCTGTTGGATGAGTGGTTCGGGTTCGATTTCCGGCAGGGTCAACTTTGAAAAATGAACTTTTCAAATATGGTTCTAGTCTGGATCTGGAAAGTAGTGACAGGGCACTCTGCGTTTCGCAGTCATTTGGGCAGCCCTTCTGGCGCCAGTAACCTCCCCCTTACAGAAGCCCACTATGAAATAACAGCACGTGTGCTGTTGTGTTTTGGTAAGTGAGTAAAGAATGACAGAGCTCATTTCCCTATCCCCTCCTAATCCCTTATTCTACTGTAGGCGGCAGCGCACTTGCAGCAGCTTTGGTTTAGGCATCGGTAGCCACCTACCATCAAATGGGCCGTCAGCCTGTCTGCCGATCTTAACATTAAAAAAAAAAGATTGGCAGACAGGCTGACGGTCCACTTGATGGTAGGGTGGCTACCGTCGCCTATAACACACGCACAGCCAGAGCTGCTGCCAGTGCGCTGCCGACTACAATAGGATTAAGGATAAGGGTTTGGGAAGGGATAGGGAAATGGGCTCTGGCATCCCTTACTTCACTCACCGAAACATAACAGCACACGTGCTGTTATTTCATGGTGGTCTGCTGTAAGAGGGTGGTTATTGCCGCCAGACGGGCTGCCCAAATGACTACGAAAACGCAGTGTGCCCTGCCACTAAAAAACTAGAGTAGTCTTAAGTCAAATTAGTCAAATTAAATTACATACATCTACTTAGATTCAAACAAGTCAAATTAAATAATCAGGAATCTAATTGTCATTCTAACATACAAGTCCTTTTAATATAAAGGTCTTTTTGAACAAATATTTCTTCAGTGTTCTTCGAAAATAAAACAAATGAATTTAAGCTTGGATTTCTTTTTATACTTTTATATGTATTTTAATTGCTGAAAATACTTAAAATGGGAGAAGCTTGTTAAACTTATTACCTTGCTTGGAGGACACGCAAATCAAAGATATTGACGACTGTCAACGACTAGGTATAAGTTAATACATTCGCAATATTACGTTAGCGATGTATGAATAATTTTGATTTATTTCATCACGTCCACACTTGACATCAGCAACAACGGCCAGGAGGTGGAGCGTGTCAAGCAATGACACCAAGTACTTAAACGTTCTTCGTTGATATAATAATATAAAATATATCTAATTATAATAATATTTTAAATGTGAAAGTTTGTGAAGATGAAAGGATATGGAATAATCTTGAATCACAGATAGATCGAGTTCTGGATCAAGACGGGATAGTTTCTATCCTTACTAACAGACGCATTCGAACCGAAGATAACAAGTCTTGAATTTATAGGTACTATCTATACTAATATAATAAAGTTGAAGAGTTTGTTTGTTTTTACGCTTTCATCCCCTAACCCGTACCTTTCATACATAAAAAGCATCAGATTTAAAAAAAATCGACGCATTAGAAAAAAGGGGCACGGACGAATTCGCGGGCAAAAGATAAATATATAGCAGCGCGAGCCAAGTTAGGCACGCCGGCTAATAATTCAAAAATACATAGAGAAAATGCAGACATGATACTTGCTTTTTTGTAATCTTACGAGTTATTTTTAACTATTTATCAAAGAAGAGCTTATCATCGTCTTATTTACTCTCCTCACAGATTTCTTTATCGTAAAGGAAACTGATAGATAAGAATGATTCACGAATGTAATTAATGTATCAGTTACAATTTGGATTCTAATTCTTACATCCCATCCATCCATTCCTGAATAATTATATTGTTGGGTAACACCATCAAAGTCGCTACGAAATCCAACACTCAACCATATAATATTTCACAACTAACCCGTGAATATTAGGTATAAATTGTGAATTATTACCATTATAAATAAGACTACTTCCAAGAATAAATTACGAATTTATGTAGAAATTTATGACTATGTCAAAAATGCAGGCATAATTTTGACAGTCGACGCCTTCCGCTATCGCTTTTGTAATTATACACAGGCCAAACATTCTACGCGTGGGTGTTGCAACGACCTTGTTACAATTGACGAATCAATAGCACCCAAACAATAGTCAATCGGCCATTGTTTCTACTCAAACCGACTCGATTTTGCACTTAGAATCAGTGGTCAGGTGTCGAAAACATCCATAATTGCAATACAAGTGAGTTGAGTAAGAATTCGGTGACTTATTGAGATTCGAATCGCAAGGTCGTATGTATGAATACAATAGACAAATGATATGACCTACATTGACTGCATTAATGCCTGTATTTATAAACAAGATAACATGATACGGTATAAATACTGTATTGTTATGGTGCTAATAAATGTCATCGCAGAATAAATTTCTTCAGACGATTCAACCTAACGAAGTCACAATGTAGTAATGGAGTAATGAAACGAAGCTGTATAAAATGGAACCAGAATGGTAAATGAAAGACAAATTATGGAACAGGTTACGAACAGACGGCAATGTAGTTTTTATTAAAAAAATAACATTCATGCATCGATGCATTCATGCAATATACTCTCGTCAGTCGTCACCTTCCGCTTGCCGACGATTTTGTGATTGTGGCGTCGTTGTTGATGAGAGACCTCAACGAGATTCTCGATGGCCTCATATCAACCGAGTTTCCCAAATGGTGGTCCTTAAAATGACGAAAGTTATGTCAAATGTCCATGTTGTGCCCACTGTATGGGGGGGGGGATCAACTCCCCATTCAGTTATTCATGAAAGAGGGTGATTACTGCCGCCAGACGGGCTGCCCAAATGACTGTGGCCTTTTTTGCGTGAGAAAATCTGGAACCAGGCCCCCCGCGATATCACGATATGGTGATCGTGATCTCATATATATGATCCCATATGTGGGATATCTACTCACTAAGAAACCACGGCGTTTCTTAGAGAAACATCGTGGTTTCTTAGTGAGGGATCAGGGATCGTTGAGATACGCAACATACTTAGAGTAAGTAAGTAAATCATTAAAAAAAAAGGTATACAACGCCATGTCTGATACATAACAGATACAAAAATAATAATACACGAATTATGTCAATTCGCTTCAATAGAGAACTACATTCATTTCAATGTAATTAAAATAGATTTATTTTTAATTTTTGTATAATTTCCTTTCGATACATTTATGGAACTTAATTCATTTTGAGTATTCATTTATTAAGGAATTGAATTGAATTCAGCTAATAAGTTAATACAACATTTATTGATTCTGAGGCGGTTAAAACGTAGTGATTATATACTCTTTGGAGGCGGTACAAAGTTCGGCGGGTCAGCTAGTATATATATATACATATACTAGCTGCTCGGCATGGCACCTATGACGCGCGCACTGCGTATCCTCAACTCAACCTAGTCGCGGAAAGCATTGACTTGTTTTCGTGTTCTCTGAATGACTTCACAAAGTCAGCATTGTTCATAATATGCTACAGTTGTAAGAAATAAAGTAAGTTGTACTAATAGTTACACTATTGTCTTTAGGCTTAGTCCTGTAAAAATAGTTTTAAGCGTAGAAATAAATAAATAAATAAATATACTAGCTATATATGTATATCATTCTTTACACAGGTTACTGATACGAAAATAATGGTGAGAGGTAAGTCAAGCTAAATCTCTAGCATATACTCCAATGTCCTTCTAAGGCTTAAGGTATAAATCATGATAATAACAACAAAGTGGCATGTAGTTTGTACACTGTTAACTTTCTATTATTTTCTATACTTCTTTGCTCGAGGCGATCACGTGGGCACCTTTTAATATCGAACTACAGCATGTAATATCATATTTAACACCTTCTGCATTGTTACCTGTAGAGCTTTCATTTTCATGTAAAAGATAAACACAAATAAGTTGCGCTGATCTCTGTCTATTTCTGAAGGCCTCAGGGGTTTTATATTAGAAATGTTTTAATACAGAATTAAATGGCCGAGCATTTTGGCCGAGCCTGTTTTAATACTGGCTCGGTCAAAATTAAACCATTTTTAATAAATAAATAAAAAATATTATTCAATCAACGGTATAACGATATCAACGGTAATAGGACATAATTTATAAACTGATTTATTTTATAAAATCCCATTACGATCATAAAATTAATTTAAGGTGTTCTTTGTTATGGCCCCAGGACCCGTTTTCGAATCCTCCTTTTTCAAAAGTTTTCATCCTCTTTTTAATGCCTGCGTTATTTAAGAGAACAGTATTGTGTATACTGGTAATAGGTGTAAAAAGAATTTTAAATTGAAATAACTATAAGGTCCCCTATTAATAAACTTCGTTCTAATATTAAAAACGATGAACTTTAAAACAACGGGAAATCAATGGGATAAAGAAAACCAGAAGTTGGAAGTGATGGCCACGTCTGATTAAAGATAAAGCAAATTTTGGTGATAGTAATTTGTATATATATTATTTTGATCATATGTATTCCTATTTTGAGTAAAAAAGGATTACGAGCATTAGAACTCAATAGGTACTCAGTTTAGTTATATTTTTAACCTGTAAATTAAATGGCAGAATCGATGAATCTTCGGAGAAAGGAGACCGACCGCCTTTGTACGCAGAATAACAATTCAATTTATATCCTCATGCAACACTTCAAGAAAGGACGCTAGTGATGCCCCGTATTGAATCGATTGACTTCTCAAATATATATTTTTTATTTAATTTACTTATCACCCTTTGCGATTAGAAAGTTCGATTGTCAGATTTAAGTTTCTATCTATTTTATCGATTTCAATGAAGAATTGGAGTTAGAAGGATGATTGGGATTGAGAATCGCTTATTTATGATAAAGTGTTACAATTAAATCAATCTTAGGTGTGTTCACCGGCTCCTCTAATGTAAATTATAAAACAAAGTCACAGTCCGCCTCTGTCTGTTTCTTCGCTAACTTCTTCTAAACCACCCAATGGATTTTGATACGGTTTTCACTAAAGAAAAGAGCGATAAAAGAAAAAGGTTGGAGTATATTATTCCTAGAAAAAAATTGCATCCGTGCATAGCTTTACGGGTCGCTACTTTGCTAGTAACGTTGTATAATATTTTATAACATGTCAAAGTCCGTCAAGGGTTCATAGAAATAAAAAACACAGTGAAAAAGATTTCACGTCACTATTTTGAAGCACACACAATCGCGCGACGAATACACAAAATACGTATCTGAAGGCCGCTCGTACGTGATCGAAAAATGAGGGTCACAGCAGAGACAATACGGATATAAACATGGTTTATTACACTACTTACTACCTATTAATTCGGGTGAATGAAGAAAAATAGTTAATAACATTACTGTAGGACGAAGTTTTGAGAGCCCAGTTGGGAAAAAATATTTCGGGTGAATATTGATATTGCGGTGGGACCTACAGTCGAAGCCCTGTAAAGATGGCTACATTAGTACCTACGTGTGAGTGCATAAAGGATCGTCATTGATACATGTATTCATTCATTGATTCAATGTTGAATATTGATACATGAAATCATAATATATCATGTGCATTATATACTTGATAAACGGGTGTTATAAAACGCATATTTTTTTTAGTTACAATGGGTCAAATTATGATTCAAATCACTAATATTGTTCCTGGTCTAGCGTGTTTATAGTGAATTAAATCTTACACATTAATTAAATCTTAATTCATAACAGCAGTTGCCAACCCTGCAAGAAATTGTTTACGGCTAGCATAAGCCTGCATTGTAGCTACGAGGTCGAAACACATAAGAAGGTAGATATAGAGGACTTTATTGTGAAACTGCAGTATTTGAAAAAAAGATCTACATTTTGAAAGGTTAATAAAAGCATTAATAAATCAGGATGTATCGGGAAACTTCTGTCCAGTCTAGCGATTTATAAATCGGGTCACAAGTGTTATCATAATCAGGTATCCAATTCTCGCCTAGCTCCTCATATTTGCGTTTGTCGCGTGCTAAGCCATATGTTGTGTTTATAGGCGAATATAGCAACATTATTATGAAAAAAAAAAAGTTATATTTCCTAACAAATTAAATACTACAAAATAATAAACATATGGGTGAAAGTGAAATGTTCACGTGCCACACGGTTCCGTTCGTGTATAGGAACATGCGGAAAGTATTTTTAAATATGTAGTTTCATATTCCCTACGTTTAACAAAGCTAACGGAAATTCTTAGCACTGAAATTCAATGACAAAATGGATACATTTATAGGAATTTCAGGAAGACACAGTAAAAGTACAGGATTAAAGTGCAGGACACAGTAAAAGTAATACTTAAAAATAAACTCATTCTATATTCTAATGTATTCTAATTTTGAATCAGACGTTATAATCTTTATTCTTTCTCTTATATATAAAAATGAATCCCCATTTCCCTTGGTCACGGCATCACGCGTGAACGGGTAGACCGATTTTAATTCGGTTTTCGCTAATGGAAAGAGGGATAAGCGGGGAATGTTTTAGGGTATATAAAAACTGCACGCCGGGCGAAGCCGGGGGCTGATCGCTAGTATATGATATAATCCAGTGAATTAAATTAAATAAATTGGTTTTTTAATTGTTTTTTTTTTATTATTATAAAATGTACGGTGAATGTACCGTATGTGCAATTTTGAACTATATCTCCATATTATCGTTTTATATTATAAATTCTTATCTATTCTAACTATTATCTATAATTAGAAAATCGCTTGTTACTGACTGATTTATCAACGCACAAGCCGAAATTACTAAGTTTAGAAAGAGATCAATAATATTAGAGAATAAATAAATTATTAAATTTTGTGGATCAAAGTCAGAATTAATAAATGTTTTTTTTTTAGTTTCAATGCCTTTCTTTAATTCACTGGTTTTTAGAACAAATTCCTTTAGAAAACTGATTATAAAAGTCTATAAATAAAACCCAAACGCAAAATCTTTTCTGTTGTATGTTTCTCCGCTAACTTCTTCTAAACCAGCCAACGTATTTTGATACGGTTTTCACTAATGAAACGACCGATCAACGAAGAAGGTTTGTGTATGTAATTTGCAGAAAAAAATGCACCCTTGCGAACCGGGGGCGGGCCGCATGTATATTATAATTACGTTTCATCACTAATATCATAATTATTTCTGTGAGGCAATAACTATAAAAAATCAAGATCACTCAAGATTAACCTGAAAAGCGCAATCCATCAAAAATCATGAGTTATTTGAGGTTATCATTAAGTTAGACATCGTCGTGAACTGACATATTTCTTGCAAACGTCACGCATGTTTACACAAAATAAGCGCTCTCTTGTTAAATCTCATCTAACTTTCCTTTTCGACAACAATGCAGCGGATACAGTCCAAGGCGGTGATATTTTAATAGCTCTATACACTTAATTAGGTTCACTTGTATACACAGCGTTACGACTTGGGTTCGTATAAAATAATACGCACAATGTTATCCAACGTCCACAAACGCATTGTTCCTATCAATAGCCAGAAAACGAACTCGCAAAATAAAACAATAAAATTAATAGCCAATTACGGTTGGGTCTCTGTTCTTTTCATTTCGTGTTTTTTTTTAACTCACATGTTTGTAACTGGCAAATCGATTGTCGATGGATCTAGAAAACCTGTTCGTCAAAAGAATGCGCCAAACCCTTTTCAAATGAAAATTCTATAAAATGACGGTTGAAAATATCTGTCCGACTCCATAGATGATTCTAGTATAATCACCTTTGTCGGTTAACAACCATATATTACTTTATAGATAAATCATCATACCAATAAGGTTCATATGTGGTATGCAGTTGTACCAAACAAAGAAACTTTCTAATGATCTAATGATTTCAAAATAAAGTAGGTACTTAAGGACATGGTAAATGCCCTGTGGTCGTGGTACGAGCGAAACAGCGATCTTCAAGTGGATTCAGTAGGTATGTATCACGTTCACAAACTCCACAATCACGTCAATGTTGAGGCGGTTCAACTCTTCGACATCGTGCATAAGGAAGAAGACTTAAAAAAACAAAGGGATTCGAGTTAGTTTAGGAAAATATTGGTGAAAATTGAAATATGACATTAATATTAATAGTCCTAATTCGTGAAACAACGTGAACAAGACGTGTTCTACCACAGAATACGATAATAGTGTTCTACCCAGAAAAATAAAATAAAAAATAAAAGCCGTTTTTATAATATGGACGTACGACATGTAAAACTCTATTAAACTACATAAAAATCCTGTCTCATTTACCATTTGACACATTCTACCGGCAAAAGGGGACTTTGTCTAACCAACCCAAGAAAGAGGACATTTCCGGTGATTTGTATATTCAAAATGTGTGAACTCATGAAAAATATTGAAAAAAAAAATAAGAACGTGAAACTAGAATTAAGGTCAAAGATGCGGTGTGTTTAGGGCTAACAATATATTAGGGCAGTACATAGATTAATGAACCAAACATTAATCTATGAGGTCAGTAATTAATTGGTTCCTTCGCAGGTTCGTGGGTCATTATAGTCATGGCCATCAACACAACTAGAAAAGCTGCTAATGCAAGTTCTACATTACACGACAAATATTACAAATTAGAATAAGTAATAGAGTATCGTCGTTGTCAAATCAAAATCTGCTATGTGCAGATTACGTATCGTATAAAAACGCTATTTGTGGAACTACGACCTCATACTAAATGCAGCAGATAGAATCTGTTATGTACAAAATTTGCTCTATTATCAATGTAATAAATTAACTATTAAATTTTCATGTTTAAAGACCAATAAGTAAGTTTAAGTAACTATAACCACATTTTTCAAATAATATACTTTTTTTAAATAAACCTTCATGTTATTCAAGAAAACGTTTTCTGTCAATATCTCAAAAGTATACTTTTTTTGCACATAGCAGATTTGACAACGACGGTATCATCCGCTCTTCATTGAAGCGCGACTCGAGCCAGAAAGATTACAATTAAAATTTAACTGCCTATAAAAATACTTTTACTATTTATTTATAGTGGATACAATTAACACACATAAATCTATCTTTAAAAAGTAAATAAAATTTTACTAAATATGTACATATAAGGAAGTTCTAGTTTTGCGGTATGGCTGAGGAATTTCGATGGCATTAAAGCCCAACTAAATACCTGATCCATTGCTTATCGGTAATAATGTACCAAATTATTATACTATTTTCACATATTATTATATAGTTATTCTATTTCTTATGTTTAGGAACTCCTACTTCACAAAGGAGATCACAAATAAAAAATTATGAGTTCTTGGATGGTCTACATTCTCATTTGAATCCATTAGGTGATGCTGCGAGTGGGTTACAGAAATTCGGGACCAGGTCACCATATAGTAAGGCCATAAAATTAAAAAGGTAGTTATAATCATAATCTTACAATCCCAAAACACCTAATTAAAGTGGTCGAGTAGTGTTAGTATGAATGAAAATTTCGGTAGATGCGTCCAATCTACTTATACCTCATTTTAATCCATTCACAAATTACAACCAGAGTGAGAGTTGTTTGTCGGACGTCCGTCTTTATAAACGCTTCCTGCTGCTATAAAAACATTCTAAACACCGATTCGTGAATGTATGAATCATTTAAATGCGCAGGCGCTGCGCAAACCGTTGCGTCGAGGTTTGCTTGCGCGCCGGCTGCCGAATCAACGTAACGCAAATTAAATACCTTTTCATAATGGGTATTTAATTTGTATTTACTTCAATTTACTATGTTCACGTATTATAGGAGTATTAATGTGTCTTAACTAATATTAAAAATGCGAAAATGAGATTAAGTAAGTTTTCACGCAGTAAGTACTAAATTATCATGAAGTTTTGAATACACTTTGTTAGGGATATAGATAGACCTTTATTGTTCACGGAATTGCCTCTTTTTCCCGCGAAGAGTGGCAAAATTGTAGATGGCTTCAATTTCTATTGATTGGCCTGAGTTGCTACCCAATTTCCATAGAATTAGTGTGCTGACAAGTCTCTCATTTGCCTCTTATACGAAACTATATATGAAACAATTTTGAATCGAGCAGCAGTTTTAATAAATTAGATAGGAAGATTGATTTTGACCGGTTTAGCACTAGGCGTCACATTGGCAAGACGTAAAATAAGTAGCAAATTTTTTTATAATCGTTTGTATTTATTTAATAATTATAATCAAGTAGTCATCACTTAAGTGTTGATTTAAATTTCGTTTATAAGATTATATCGGTGAGTAGCTACCTACTATCTAATATATGTATATACTATAGTTATATGTTATATTAGCTGTTTACTTAGTAATTTTATGGCTGTTGAAATAATAAATCAATAAAATAATAATAACAAATAATTCTTCATTATTAATAAAACAATAACAAAGAAGCCACGGGCTCCATTGATTCCATTTTAAAATTTACTTACTTCATTAGGACTGTTAATCGAATTAATAACCTAGCCACAATTTCGAGTTACTTATGACCCAGATTCAGACCTAGTTCAAACGAAAAATGAAAACAATATGATTAATACTAAGTAGGTATATAATTAACAAAAAAAAAGACTAAGCAACTTTTTAATTTTCATGATCAGTGAAATTACTGCGGGCATGTAATCAATGGATAACTCAAATCCCAGTTTATTTACGTAAACAGTATTTTCCTGCTCCTAGTCTGATCCTGCTTCCAGTAAATCATTACATCTTCCTCTAATCATATCTTAGTAATAGGTTATTTTACGTCAAGCAAGGTAAGATACAACTAACCTCCACAAAATAAACGCCGGAGTCCCACAAGATAGCGTACTTAGGTCCTACATTATTTATGTATCTGATCTTCATATCTGACCTACCTATCGCAGATGGGGAGTATGATCGGTACCTTTTCTGAAGACACAGCAGCACTGGGCAACTAGTCACCCATGAACTATCCTCACAAGCAAGCAATATTCTTCAACGTTGTCTTAACAATATCAAGGAATTGTTAGCTCAGTGGCGTATGAAAGCAAATGAGACGAAGTACAGGTGACGTTTACCACCAGATATGCTACTTGTTCACCAGTATCTCTGAATCGAGTGCAGATATCTCAAATTCCTTGGACTTAAATCGTCGACTTACACGGAAAAGAACATAATTATTTTCACAAAACCCAAGGCTTTGGGAATACAAATGAGAAAAATGCACTGGCTATTTAAACATAATCTTTAGCCGTCGGTCGCTGGAAAATAAACTGTTGCTATGTAAATACGTTTTCAAACCAGTTTGGACGGATAGCACCCAGTTGAGAGGGACTGCCTCAATTTCGAATATGAACTCTGCAGAGATTCCAACAGTAATATATTTATCATTGGACTCCAATCAAATTACTGTTACTAATGACCTCTGGTTTGTGACAAATCGCCAATTGCATCATGATCATCGAATCAGAACTGTCCATGAAGAAATTAAACACACTAGAAGAGAATAAAGTACTACCCGAACATGTTGGCGATGTGACACCACATTCACTCGTCGAAACGAATAGACTGTTATTGCTAAGCCCCACGAAGCACCATATTGAAACTGAAATGCACTAACAACCACGTTGAATTTAACTCATATTAAACCTTATTCACAGTGCATTAATCTTTGAAATTACACCACACGTATAACAAGTAATGAAATATTGGTTCAAGCTTTTGGACTTTAATGCCCATAAAATAAATTACAAATTGGTAAGTATTTTAAATCTGGCACGTGTTCCACAGGGTGCAGCTTCCTGCAAGATCCTTTAGACGTGTCACGTAGAAACTTATAAATGCTATCTCGCTTCTCTCATCCAAAATATCTATGTACGTGTTTTGACTCATAGGCGTTGACTCATTTTCGTTGACTTGAACAGTGTGTGCATTGTGATAAATAATTAAGAATGCAGTCATGCGACACAAAATGCAAATATGTCAGCTACTTTTTACAAAAGCAATAATGCTGCTATCAGTAGAAAACACAAAATAACATGACTAAAGTTAATAATTAGGCTCGAGGTTGCGTAATTACTTAGGTAAGTATTTATTTATTTTATAATTTGAAGGTAATTTTATTATATTACTATGTAATCAATTCCAAGCAACTACTTGAAAAAATATTATTTGATATTTTGAAGACCAACCACGTGGGATGTCGCCATCGTCTTTGCCGATAAATATTTCACCGTTACAAGAGATAAGTAATCAAGGAAGTTCTTAATTTCTTTTCTATCTTGATTACCTACTCTATTACTTTACTGCGTTTCAGCGGGTTTTTTTTTATTGATAGCTTTAATGAGTGAAATTAACCTACCATTATGTTTTATTTCATATTTCAGAAATGTTCTCTAAATGCGAATGGTTAAGTCCTGAAAATAATTTTTTCCAAGATCAAATTAATTGCTTTTGCTCAGAGGAGCAATCTACATCTACCAATATTATTTTTTTCAGCTGATTCTCACTCATGTCTTAACCTAACTATTCCCTTATGTCGCTATCCTTCCTCAAGAGTTGAGTCTGCCAAATATCTAGGCGTTCATATCGATCAAGACCTCGGTTTTCAACAGCATATCGACATTGTGACGTCGACATTGTGTAATCTGATTTATATCGTCAATATACTAACACAAAAACATATATAACTGATCGGCAGATAATAAAAGCGGTATACCTCGCATTATGGCTAAATGCACGCTTTACACTGGCCATTATTGTATTGGTACTTGGAATGGTGCTGCAAAAACTCATCTCATTGAGTTGGAGAGAGCAAAACGTGTCATTCTAAAAGTTGAGGCTGGCCTGCCTTTTCTCTTTCCCACGATCGGGTTGTACGTACAGGTATTGACAAGTATTAACTCTTTGACAGTCTTTCATAGTTCAAACTGTTCTTAAATAATATTCTCAATTGCCTATAGCCGCATTCTGGTGAGGGATAGTAGCAGAAGACAGCAAACAATTATTCAACCTGAGAATGTCACATATTATGTTCCACTGTTTTCTTGGCGGATACATATACAACAAGATAAATTCCATCATATAGATATAACCCCCCTTCCTCTTAGTCTTTGCGATTCGTGATTGTCACAAAATGGTTAAAAAATCTAGTCTACGATTATCTAGATCAAAAATCTCGAATACGGCAAAGAAACTGAAAAATCTATTCGTCCACGCTACAATATCTTCTAATGTGCGAAATTATTCAAGGATTAACTTTGTGGGATCTGCGGATGCGGCGACCTGTGATGGAGATATTTTTTAATACCTACCACGGACACAATAATTGCAATCCTCGTTTATTATGTACAATACCTATTATATAACATGTCAACAAAAACTAAAATGTAAACTACAATACATTATTATTCAGAAGAATAGATGTCGCCAATACTTTTTGGCAGAATATTGTTTCACGTAGCAGAGAGAGACATTGGCCGAAACTACTCGTCGGGCGAACTGCAATCGAGCCCATATAATTCGATCTAAGCAGCTGCGCCGATTGTGGCCCAGTATATATGCATCAGACGGACTCTGCAAGTATCGATCGGCGACAGCTGCCGACTGTACTCCCAGTGTTATATTACCTACATTATATTATTACAATAACACTTTTGTAATAATACTAGGCAGTGCATGACGTAACTAACAATTAGCATACTTTACGCTTACGAAGGAATTCAAAAGCATTGTTTAATTTTATTCTAACACTGACTTTTAACAATTAATAATCCAGTAATAGAATCTATTACGATTTTAATCGTATTAAATTTAATTATGTCACATATTTATTAAATTTATAAATATTACTTGACTCATTTAAGTTTTAGTTATATGTAGTATGTAGACTATACGTTAACTTCAACTACTTCAAATATTAAGATAACTTATTATTTGAAGTAGTTGAAGTTCGTGTGACTTAAATTTATTATCTTCTAACTAAAAAGCAAATAATTTAAATAAAAACATCATAAAATTAAATAAAAACAGAGATTTATAAAATTAGGAAACACTTAACTAAGTCCTTCATGTTGAATGAAGGAAAAAATTGCTATAAAGTCAAATATCTAAAAGACAAATCATGTTTCTGTTTAAAAACGGGACTTTAAAAACAAAAAGATAATTTTTACACAGTATATAAATGTATTATTTTATATAAGCTTCATGCGACTGAGGTCACACTTAGACATCGGCGGAAGCGTATCGCAAAAACGACGAGACATAAATTTTAATACTTATCCAAAAAAAAAAAACATTCAAAACCGTTCTGAATAATAATTAATCCTGACATGATAAATGCGAAAATGAGCTTGCTTGTTTGTTTCGCTTTAACGTCTTCCTCTGGGTGGTTTTTAGAAGCACTGTTTCATGGTAATCTGTAGTTAGTACACGTTATCATCTGTAAGTAGTCATCTGAAATTTTATATACACGTCGACAAGAGATACTGGAAAGGACATAGGGTAAATTCATCCAGAAAGATGAACTGTTTCCGAGGGATCATCCAAAAAATATGTAAAAATTAACTCCTAACAAAAGTATGATTATGAGCAATAAAAATAGCTCATATTTCTCAGAGGTTTATTTTTTATTTTACAACGCTTACGAAAAAGGGCCTCAGACGAAGTCGCGGGTAAATAAGTTAGTATTAAATAACTAGATCGACGCGCCCTAGTGCAACGTAAAGTAGGAGTTGTGTACCTGCGCACATGCAATCCACAAAATTTGCATTTTCTCACTTTTAATATTAAAGTGTATATTCCTAAGACCCTTGTGATGTAAGTAAATACAAACATATTATGTACCTACTCAATTTACGAGTAGTGTGTAGGAAGTTCTAATTTTTCTTAACTAGATTTAATTTAAGGTCAGGGACAAACTGATAGTTATGATATGCAGAAACAATTAATGGGAGTAAGGTGGGAACAAATCCGCACCTAACCGACTCAGAAGTATTGCGCAGTTCATACGTAAGAGTATATTATTATAAAATATTAGAGCTATTTTTGTCTAATTTACAAAAGAAACGCGGCAGTCAAGCTGACAGTCCACTCAATGGTAGATGGCTAGAGCGCTATCGAACCTCCTATAATTAAAGGATAAGCTGATAATGCTTATAATGTGATGTATGTAATGCAACATATTGTTTCTTTAAAGGTGCTCCCTCACCGGGAACATTCGCCTTAAATTTTATAACAATTCAGATTCGATTTTGAGCATTACTTTACAATACTGCTTCCCTGACTGACGACAAAAAATATTTGGCGCATAAGCACCTTTCGGCTAGCTGAAGCTTTACTTCGAACTTGTGAGCTTAATAATTTAATTTAAAATCTATTCTTCACTATAATATCAATTTTAAGAGCCGTTTTCATACGAAAAATAAGTTTAATTTTGGAGCTCTACCTACAACCATCGCAATGTAGTTGGTTTAGGTTCATACATACTTCCCCCTCCTAGGTGTGCTAGGACCTTGTCATGGTGGAGGGAGCTTAACCCTCGACAATCCAGGCGGTTGTAAGGGTCGGTGGGTTACCGGCCTTCGTTTGGCTGACCGGATTGTCGCCGGGGAAACTAAGAAAGCACACCCGTGAATGCTCCGAGCGGGCTCCGACATCGGAGCTCGAGGCGGAACAAACGTTGGGAGGCTTCAACTGTCAGTTGGAGCTTCGCCGGTCACCGCTCGCTGGGCCGAAGATCCGTACTGGGCTTATGCGGGTGTGAGAGACGGCACACCCGGTATGGATTTCGGTTTTGCGCATGAGAACAGGCACGGGTCGCAGCGGGCGGATTCTCTCGGATGGCTATGTCTCTCAGTGGTAGTCGGGCAACGCACGCGAAGATGGATCTCTACAGCAGGGAAGGACCCTCTGGCAGAGTACCGCAATCGTGGCTTTATGGGAGGTGGTGAAGACCCGACCCGCCTATCTTTAATACCATAGAAATGAGCGGCCATATGAGCAGGGGTTATCAGAGAGTTTCAGGTGGAAGCGGCCTCCGACTCTGCGGTAGGTTGTGCCGCAGAGAAGAGGTTATGGAGTGCTTCAGAGATGAAGCCCCTCGCTGACTCCCCGCTGCGAGAGGTATGGGCGGCTAGTGCCGCTTCGTGCTGTGTGTTTCCGGCACGTCTCTTCACGGCGCGGAGGTCAAACTCTGCGTCTAATCGAGGTGGAGCCTCGTCTGTCGGGGGGAGGTAGATGTATGTTTCCACGAATATAGACGGTGCGAGGAAACCCCGTGGGTTTTTAGTGGGTAGAAGTCCCACATACCCAACGATCTCCCCGTGGTCGGTTGGGATCTGGTTCGCAGATTTTTCCACACAAAAAAAAGGGTCATACATGGGTCATACATACTTCAAGAAAAAGCAACAAAGTATGTCGTTTTTACAAATATTAGCTCTATTTTTAAAATGGCTATAAATTAGTCATAACTCACACCTTGCTTGAATGGTATTACTGATGCATTGTAAACATATGACAAATGGTTTCCGCCAACGTAACGTAGCCAGGGTATACTCGTACATTAATGTACATAATTATGGTTCTGCCTACATGGATAAATGAACAAATGCTTATTATTTTTTTAAAAATGTTAGAGAAATCACAAAATGTCGCATACAATGGCCATACAAGTATTCAAATTCACATTCGTTGTTCCCGACGTGTACACACAGTTTGCAGTTCTAAATATAGCCGCCCCCGTGACTTGAACAAGCAAGGATTTCGGGGTTCAAGGACCTCGCGAACCGGCCTCCACACCAAATTCCCAGATAAAAACTCTCATATCACGAACAAAACTACAAACTTGTGATTTGAAAACGTGAAGATAAGGCCTATTTCAAGTTCAATATTATCTTCGCTGATAATATTATAATTTATGTATTATCAGAATTGCCGCTGCTTCTGATAGGTCCTACTGGAAATTTATAGGAGATGTTTAGTGGACGTCCAACATCTGAGATATTGATTATTAGCGCCAAATCATAGGACAACCAGCATTCATATTTTTTTCCCTAAATTTTTCCCCTTGTTTGGTAGTTTCAGAATGAGCGTATATTAGCATAATGTTGTAAACTTGTTTCGGGAAGAAACTAACTTGAAAAAGTCCACAAGGATATTAGAAAGCTAGGAATCAATCAAACCCCAACATCTAGGAAATAAACCATTTTTTTAAACAATTGAAAAAAAAAACTGAGTTTGATGTTAAATTTAATTAATGCCGTAAGACTTGTAACAAAAATCACAAAACATGTTTCAATTGTTTGATAATTACGTGCGTTAAGCATAATTTTTTTACTTCTTATGCAAGAACCCAATTTTTTAAATACATGTACAGTATAGGTACATTTATTTTCGTTTATGATCCACGGATCAACCCGCACCAAATAACAATGAATTTGGGAATTTCGTACTACTCGTATGTCCACAGAGTGTAAATATTTGTTGTCATTTTGACAAATAGGAAATAAGCCAGTCCTTGCATTAGGTACAAATAAAATATATCTTCAAGTTGCTAGAATTATAAATGTAGAAACTTTATTATTTAAAATTTTGAAAAATGTTACTATTACTATTGACAATAGTTTAATTTTTTTTTCATTTGGGGTCAATTCTTCAGCTTCTCATAACTATTGAAGTGCCAATCTTGCTCCACTTTTCAAAAATGGCGCCATTTTATCCGTAACAGGGTGACCACAGCGAGGCGCATATTTGACATCAAAATTCCCGGATTAAAAACGCTTCTTTGTGCTAATCTTACTGACACTGCATTAGGTACATAAACGACACAAATTTTTTTCACGATTTGCGTTGCATTTTTTCGTTTTTTGTAAAAAAAAATTAAAATGTATCGAATTTATTCATTTTGGTAGAAAGACAAACAAATGGAAAAACAGCTGGAAAGAACATTTTACTAATTTGTTTCTTTTTTTGAAATGTAGGTAACCTTTTTAATGTCATCAAAACCTTTTTTCAAAATCAGATTTTATTACAAGTTTATTAATTATTTATACACACTATATGCGAAAAGACTTTTTCCCCGACCTAATAATTACTTATATTTCACAGCTGTGATGTATACTAACAAAATGCACAAATATTTTTTTGCACATGAACACAAACTATAACCCACGAAAGTAGCGACAGGCTTGTTGGCGAATGGCGACTTGGACAAGCCACAGTCTGCTTCGCAGGCGCCGGCCGCCAGAGGCCGTCCCCCAACCCGTTCCTGTTCCAATGTACAGGTAAGTTGTAGGTACTGGCGAGACGCATGCGAGACGAAACAATTGAGACGTGGCTAACAACGACTGATGTTATAAGCAAAAAACCGTTAAAAACAATCAATTTTTAAATATTTTCTTTTTTGAAAAATTAATTATTTGATTTGGCAAATTTTTGATCCTTGAGTATCAAATTGTATTATTGCAATTTTCGTAGGGATCTATAGTTTTTTGAAAATAAAATATAGCCCATGTTACTCGCTGATATGTTTGTTTCCCTCCCAGCCCATAATCAGATCATTGTTGCTCTTACAAGCCTCACAGTTTCGAAGGCCATGAAAAAAGTTGAGCACAGGATTGAGTGGAAACAGCCGGTGATCAGTGTCACCAAGGCATTTCAGAGCAGGCACGACCTTCAGCAGTGAACCTTTCTATAGGTAAAAGATTTTTTTTAAAACAGTTAAGTAGTCTTTGAGTGTAATGGAAAACCATTACAAAGATGTAGTGGAAATATTCTTAGAAGAAGCTTACTTAAAATGACAATAACAAAAAATATGAATAGTTGGCGAGGCTGTTATGTAAGGACAACATGCCGGTTGGCAATGCTCCAGGTCTATAAATGTCCTGCGCGATTCAACCTAAGATGCAGTTTCCTTATGTAGCAAGACGAGAATGTACAATGGTATAATATAGCGTTGACGATTCTTTTAAAAACGACTTTGTACTTTCAATGCCTGTAGAAATCAAAGCCGAGCCGAGGTTTTTAAAATGCCGTTTAAAAAATACTATGACAAATAAAAGATAATTCTATAAAATATAATGAATTCGTAATATAGCTACTTAAATACCTACTTACGTACACTGAATGTGGCGAATTATGAATTTTCATTCAATAAATTTCATCACTAATTTTTAAACTCATAAAATCGTTTGTCCTGACTGACTACCAACGTGCAACCACTCTAAAAAATTGGAATTTAGAAAGCTGAAATTTGGAAGATTATATTAAGGCATCCGCTAAGAAAGGATTTTTGAAAATTTCAAATCCGGGCGAAGCCGGGGGCGGGTCGCTAGTTACATACATACATAGGTACTAGCTTGTACCCGACTTGTTGCTGCCATAGAAGTAATTGTGGAAAACATCATTGGAATATTATCTTCCTGATTCCTCGGGAACAGTACTTTTTCTGGATGAAAGACCCTCTGTCTATTCTGTGCCCCTGACAACGTGTATGCAAAATTTCATGATCATCGCTCGAGTAGTTAAGGCGTGAAAGAGTAACAAACAAACAAACTCACTTTCGCATTTATATAATTTTGTTTAAACACCTTTTTATTGAATAGTTTTTATTAAATAGGGTGGATTTTGGTACATTTTGAGTCCAACAGGTGAAGGTGGACATTACAAATAACTTATAAATCGTTATGCAATTAAATTAATATCTATACTATAGATAATTTTTTGTTTATATTGGTAGGGCACACTATGTTCCGCAGTAATAACAAGAATGACCGCCTCTTACAGCAGGTCGCTGGTTTTGACCAGTCTTTGCTAACACCTTGGAGCATTGACAGGAACTGGGATGTCTTTGACGATTTCTAGGTGCTCCGACGTTTTCTTCACCGTTAGAGCGATTGATCATCACCGTCTAAGCCACAAACGAATGAGAAGAGTTCAGACTGTATATACGACGAGGATCGAATTGTTGACTTTTCTTCTATGGCTACACTCTCCAATTATAGATATACCATTTAAGGTGGTGCTGTACGAGCGTGGTAACTCAGTAATAGGTATTTGGGAGAATTTCTTGTCTCAACTTACGAGGACGGTTATGCGAATAACCGAAGACAGAATGCGACGCACGCATAGCAACACATTCGCACTACTTATTTAACTCGCGAAATTAATAAAACATAGGCTAGCAATTTCTAATATTTTAGAAAAACCTTTATAGATGGTAGCTATTGACATCCCAATTTAAAATGTACATTAAAGGTAGGATGCTTCCACGTAAAAACATTTTTGGAATTTAGTCAGTAATTACAAGAATTCAACCTACGAGAATGTTACAAATTTTCGCTTTTTTTGTTGCGATGCAAACCGTTCATAATTATGTCACAGAAATGTCATGTTTTTTATGTATTTCTACGACCTATAATTATTAATGAATAATCATGGAATTACGTAGTATGGAATAAGTAAGCTGTTCGAGTTGGAAAGTGCCCTCTTAAATGAGTATTCGCCCGCGCCCCTGTACCGCTCGGGCGAGGACTCATTTAAACGGTCTATCTATATCATCGAGTAAACGGGCCAAGTCATTATACAAAGTTGATAAAATATTGATGTAACACGAGACTTGTGAGGTTTCAACGAGCATGAACGTGCGCATATGGCAAACCCCTTTGGACTTGTTTACAAACGTTTCAACAATGAGTTAAGTAGTTCAACAATGGACTTTTAAAAATAATATTTAAATTGCTAATATTATGCACGGTGAACTTACAGCTGAGCGTGATTTTATATTCATGATAAAATGCGGCAGCCAGGTAGATGGTTTGTGGCCACCGTCGTCTTAAAACACTACAATAGCAAGCGGATAAAAGCACACTGGATACGGGATAATATAAAGAGTAATTGATTGGCTAAACGGGCTAAACTCTGAAACTATCAGTCAGATTTAAAAAAAAATGATTCTTGAAAAATTAACCCTTCGAAGCCGATGAAAGGAAAGAACACTAAGGGCGCCTCAGCACTGACCGACCAGGCGGCGGCGGCGGCGCCCATGATTGCGGCTTGGTCGCGTAGTGCGTATCCAGCCGCGATATGTCGAGCGGCCAAAACTTGCAGTCGACTTCCAAGGGTTGTGGCAAGATGGACGTCGAGAAGATAATCATATCTGTGCTTGTGTATTTACTACGAAAACGAAAACGGAAGATTTCACGTAAAAAACAGTTTTGGGTGCATACTATATCTATTGGACGCATACTATACTACGCGAGAGAAATACTATACCTATTGGACGCCGCGGCCAATGTTGGCCGCTGGTCGCTGGCCGCTAAGTGCGCAGGGGCTCAAAGCAATTACTTATTATAATCCAAAACTCACTGGCCGCCGCGGCCATGGTCGCCAATGCGTAAGAGGCCTAAGCGAAAACCGGAAACGAAGTAGGTATAGCGCGTGCGGGCGCCCGCGCCGCCCGGTGGTCTTCCAGCAGACGTGCTAATCTGTTCTTGATTGTGGAACGGGACGTCCTCTGTTTTTACTAATTAATTTTAGTAGAAATTTAATTATTATAATATTTTCTTCAAGTAGATATAGGTAGGTCTTCAGGTGGTCTCTTCTTAAAGGCTTGTCCTTTATTGCATTATAATCTTTAATTATAAGATTTTTTTTATGTCATCTGTTATTAAATATTTTTTCAAAAAAACAATTCGTACACGTTGTACAATACTTATGTTACCGATATGTCAAAAAATACTTTTTAGAATTTTTGTCTGTTTGTGCGTTTGTGCACGCTAATCTCAGAAACGGCTTAACCGATTTAAATGCGATTTTCACTGATGTATTGTAGCAAGCTTCCCGTTACTTTCATTGTTCATTTCATTCCAATCGGTTTACAAACAAAAAGTTAGGCGCTATACCGAATACCACGCTACGAAGCGCTCAGCTAGTAAATTCATAAAATTTAATATTTTAAGTACCTACATATATATATATATATTAATATTTACCTATTGCTGACACGTCTGAACTTGCTTCAATTTATATTCTTCGAATCTATATAATATGCAAATATCTCAAACTCTTCGCTAAATTGTATAATTGTTAGAAAATTCTTCCTATCCTGTCAATACAATTTCCAATATTCAACGAATAGCTTAGGCTTAGGTATGAAACGATTATTTCAGTAATCTCCTAAACAACTTTTTAGTATAGGTAAGTATATTTCTTTAAGCAGATAAAACTTTTCTTTCTACCAGCAGTAAATCGTATATTTCAACTCAAACACTCACCTATAAAAACAATCAACACCAACAGGGATACGCCGGTATTCCAATTTGTAAACACTCACTGTTTTATCACTACACTGGTATTTATGAAACAAAAATCACAATAGGGTTTTGTATTTTAATTACTAAACCAATTATTTTTAAAGATGTTAAAATATATTGTATAGGATATGCGTTTCATAATATTTTCCCGCGAGAATGTCATGTGTTCCGCCTTATGCACTCAATAATCACGCCATGTTGTATTGAGGACGAGCGCGTGGCGACTGCGCGAAGCCGCCCCTTGTGCGGCGCATGCGCAATGCGCCATACAATAGAACGCTATCTATCCCGCTCTCCTGTTCTTCCTGTCCCTAGGGTGGGCCTTCCTTGTTCTCCAAACGCAACTCCAACGAACAGGAATTTGCCAAAAAGGGAAGTGCAATTATGTTGTCTTTCCTTTAAAGTTGTTGCATACATACACCATGCAATAGTTTTATGCAGCGACTGAGAACAATTTTTTTTAGATATAACCCCGTACTCTTTCGGCCAAGGTTAATTTTGCTCTACTGTCATTTGATCAAACCCTTTCCAGCAGGCAGAGCATAATTAGCTCTGACAGGTCGCTCGAAACGGGTATGATCAAATCAAAATGGAGCGGGTCACTTCGGGATGAAGGCCCCAGCTGATTTTGGCTTGTAGATTTTAATTGCCTTCATATAAACATTTGCAACGTGGTCGTTGAACGTCGATTTTGAGCTTCTTGGCGTGCTCCTCTCTTTGTACAGGGCACAAGTCCGATCTTGCATGGAGTATTGCTGTCACCTTTGGGATGGCTCAGCAAAATACCAACTTGCCGCACTCAACTCGGTGGATCGCAGAGCTAGAAGGCTCATTGGCGATGATACACTAATAAGAACTAAAGCTGCAGAGTCTGGTACATAGACGCAAAGTTGCCTGTCTATATGTGTTCTATAAGATGTACTTCGGAGAGTGTGCTCGAGAGCTGCATGAGATCATACCGCCTTCCCCTTTTTTCTATCGGACATGCAGACGTACGGCTGGTTACCATCCTCACCTTGTTGAAATCCCTCTAATTCGGACCAAGCGCTTTCAAACATCTTTTGTGATGCGCACTGCTAAGGATTGGAGCTCCCTGCCGGCGTCTGTATTTCCGAGCTCATACAACCCAAATCTTTTCAAGGTTCGAGTGAATAGGCATCTTCTGTGTGAGCTCGCTCCATAGTCGGCCTCATCCTTCCTACATGGATAGATGCTGGTCAAGAGCAAACCCAATTTTAATAAATAAATAAAATGTTGCAAAGATGCAGGGGATTAAGCCAAAGACGACGTTTTTAAGGTAATTTAAAAGAAACAGTAGAAGGGAAACTTCTAAAATAATTAAGCATAATAAATACTTTATTTAAGTTAGCTTCTTATACTTGGGAAAATAAATATCACAGGTTCTTTTATGTAAAGGTTAGGTCTCACAGTCCATTTGATGGTAGGTGGCTACCGTCCCTTGTAAACACAAGCAACGCCATAGAATAGTTGATGCAAGTGTAGGATTAGTGGAGAATATAGAACTGTGCTCTGGTAGCCCCGCATGCTGTTATATCATGGTTAGATGGTCTTTTGTAAGGAGGTGGTTATTATTGCCAGACGGGCTGTAGGTACATTTTATTATTGCAAAATGCTCTGCCGTTATACTAAAAAAAATATTACATTGACCACTTACATAAGGCCAGAAAAGATTTGGAATAAGTTATGTATAAAGCACACGCATATTTGGTAATTTTTTTGGTTATCTAAGTACCTACATAGATTTTTGGTTTATCTATGTAGATATATATATACGCTCAAATTTTGAAACAATCCCAAGAAATTCAAAAATTATACATGACGAAAGCGACTTTGCTTTGCGGGTGGCCCAAAAGTAAACCAAAAGAAGCAACTACAGTACCGGCATTCGACCGGGAATTAATCGCCCACGATCCACCTACACCCAAAATTGTATAGCTAAATATACAATAAGCCCAAACCCAAAACTAGTGTAGGTATAGATATATTGTTGCTTGTCTATTGTTGTAGCTCACTAAGTTACATTCCATACAAATTTTATTTCAAGTAATTTTATTTTAAACTAGCTGAATCCTCAACTTCGTACGCCACGCGTACATATAGCGTATTCGGTATTAACTTTTTTGTTTGTAAACCGATTGGAATGAAACAAAGACTAAATGTTATGGAAAGCTTGATAGGTACAATACATAAGTGAAAACTGCATTCAAATCGGTTAAGCCGTTTCTGAGATTAGCGTGCACAAACGCACAAACATACAGACTAAAATTCTAAAAACTCTTTTTTTGACCTCAGTAACGTTTAGAAATTGTTTTTTAAAAAAGATATTTAATGTTAACACTACACGGCTCGTTTACGATTTTATTATTATTTATATATACGAGTAGAAAATAATATATAGATTATGGGTGAATATAATTTGTAAATGGTACCATGCTTTTTGAAATTTATAAAGACAAAAAAAGACTAAATTAATAGTTTGAGGAAAAGTTTCTTCGCATTTTATATAAAAAATCCTGTTGCTGTAGAAATTTTGGGACTTCTGATCAAGAAAACGAGACAAGTAGTTTTGGCAGTCCTCTCTTGATGTTAACCTGGAACTGCCTAAAGAATTCTGAAGAAATAAAACAGGTGGAAACTGCAAGGTCAGGTTATATGGCGGATGCATTAACACCTCCCAGCCAAACTCTCTTAATTTTTGCTGAGTGGCTAAAGATATGTGGGGTCTAGCGTTGTCGTGATGAAAGATCAATTCATCATTGATTAATTCTAATCTAATTTGTAATCTATTGATCAATTCTGGTCGTTTTCTCTCAACTTCTTGCTTTAATCTCATCAATTGTTGGCAGTAGAAATCCGAATCGATGGTTATACCCGGCGGTAAAAGCTCATAATGAACAATGTCCATCCAATCCCACCATACACACACCATCACCTTATTGCAAGTTAACCCGAGTTTTGGCACAGTCTGTGAAGCCTGAAAGACCTATAACCACGACCGTTCTTGTCGTACGTGATCCATTTTTCATCACCAGTTATCAATCTCTTCAAAAACGGTTCGGTTTCATTACGTCTCAATAAAGAATCGCAAATGAGTACACGATTCATAAGGTTTCTTTCAGTGAGCTCTTGTGGCACCTAAATATCGATACCTTTTCAATGTCATCAAAGCCAAAGAGATTTTATTACAAGTTAGTACATACTTACTATATGCGAAAAGACTTTCCCCGACCTAATTATAACGTATAAAACTGCTGTCAAATAACATGGAAAGTTATTTAATTTTCGAGATCTTTTAATACACATTGTAGTGATTTTATAGTGTTGACTGTTATAAACATAGAGTAAAGTAATATATCTTCTATATATAAAAATGAATCCCTATTTCCCTTGGTCACGGCATCACGCGTGAACGGGTAGACCGATTTTAATTCGGTTTTCGCTAATGGAAAGAGGGATAAATGGGGAATGTTCATATACATATATAAAAATTGCACCACGGGCGAAGCCGGGGGCGGGTCGCTAGTTGGTTATAAAAAGTTTTAAAATAATAGAACAATAATGACAATGAGGAAAATTTGTCTTCTATAAAGTTGTCCAAGTGGGCGTAAAAGAAAAAATAATACAAATGATATACCTCAGTCTTATATCTATTTTCCAACCATCCGAAAATGTAAAATATTTTTTTATAAAATATTTTTAAAACTTTTACTTTTATAATTTTCTTAATAAATCATCATATTAACATTTTTTTTGTTTATATATATCACAGATTTCGGCACGGTTAGAACATTAGAATATGTCTTTGAGCATCGAATTGAAAGAATCTGATTATATTTGCCACCTTCATTTTAAAGAGGTTCTTATGATTATTTCCAAACTTTAATTAGCTACTTTCGAAAGACTCGTTATTTTTTCAGACCAATAAAAATGTTCAAAAATGACAATCATCAAATTGTTATTATGTATTTTTACCTATTATAATTTTTTTTATTATGTACCACATTATTTGTTGTTTATTTTACATTTTATTTTCGAAAAGTTCGCCATAAAGACAAGCGAAAGTTTTCCTTCCTTTTTACTTCTTTAAAAATTTACCCTCCTACTACAGTAGCGCCACCCTAATTTGTCGCTTTTCAACAGACACTTTTTGATACCCAAAGACGTTTCTCCTTACCTCTATTACTCTTTATTATACTGTGCCTCTATCCTCCATAAGCGATACTTTTTTTAGTTTATAGTGTTCTGTGGTAATAATGTTCATACATGTTCATTCATTCTATGGACGAATAGACTTGGAATCATATAATTATGTACTTAATACTTAATATATTGCTAGTAGTGGTCTTGAAAAAGATGACGACGAACGGTGCAGACATATATGTCTGTCTCCCTCATGAAGACTTCGAATGTTGTGTGCAACTGTGCATGTCCGAGCCGAGAACTACTTTATAAGCTGCGACTGCGAGAGATGAGGGCTTCTCCCACGCATGCGCATAACTCAAGTATCAACGAGTGAGAGAAAATATGTAGTTGCCGTCTCTCTTACTCGGCAACGCTGCCACTTACAGGGACTAGCAATATAGGAGTATTAAATATATGCTTGGAATAGACAATAGACATAGAATAAATCTCCCTCCGTTCATAGTTTCTATTTTACTCATTGGATGGCACTGTCGTGTCAAGTGTCAAGTTTTCTGTCAAAAAGTTTAACACAACAACTCAACCTGAGCTGAGCTGAGAACTCAACACAAAAAAACCCAATGAGACAAGAAAGAAAGCTATTTATTTAGTCATTGCAACAACTTTTATTTTGATATATTATTTAATTATTATTGCCAAAGTTTGTTTTGAATTGTGATTTATTTTCTACATCGTTGAATTAAAAAATTGAATATTTATTTATTTTATTATGTCTGATGATTCAAAGAAACACCAGTGAGTTATCAAATGGAATATGTACTGTAATAGGAAATAAATGTTTTCGCTGAGTACAATAGTCTAAAATATTATTGAATCGATCATCTCGATTATTTCCATAATAAATCGACCATTATTTACATATTATGCTTATGATTACCAAATAGTTAATGCTGAGCTTTATTCTGTTTTACCTGTCTTAGAAATAAAAAAGGAAAAAATGAGCCAAAGGAGCAGAGACAGTCACGAAATCAACGTCAACAAACAATTAAAGAAAAGAAAACTGAAGCCACTAAAGGTAAGGCCAATGAGAACAAGTGTAGGTAAGTTTATTCAAAAAAGTCATCGTTAATATTTTTGATAGTATTCATTCAGGCCTTAAAAATTTACTATTTTTGTATTAACAGTGATCTGCTTGCCAACCTGTCATTTCATCTAAATCTTTTGTGTCATTTACCTATATCTTTTGTGATAGGATTTTTAAATTACACAAAATCAACTATAAAGAAAGAATGCTACTCCCTTTCTATTTTAATTTTTACACTGTTACACAATATAGTCCCTATATGCATGTATCCCTAAATATATGTAGATCTAACATATGCATATTATGTTCCTTCACCCTTAATAATAAATAGCAGTTTTAAAAATATAAGCATTAATTTTTAGACCACTTTAGACTTTACTGGTCTACAATATTCACTATTTTGAGATTACAATTTTAAATTCCTGTTTTAAATGTTAAATTCTTGCTGCATAATCATAAGTGATTACTGAGGAATTATTGATATACTATAATTTATATTATAGAGCCTCAGCTCCTCTTTAATTAATGTCAATTACAAATAAAATGTTTCCTTTTAATAATCATTATTATCAGCCTGTGTCTCTCCACTGCTGGATGTAGGTCTCTCCTAAGGCTCGCAACCATGCACTGTCTTCTGTACTTTGCATCCAGCCACTTCCTGCGAAGCCTTTCAGGTCATCTTTTCACCTGGCCTCAAGGCGTGTTGTGCATTCTTTTCAATTATTAATTATTACTTAGACCAATATCGTTATGTAGTTACCATAGATTGTTTTATAATTTTATAGTTTATAATTTAAAAAATTAAAATTTTGTACATTCTGTATGATAAAGTAGATTTCTATCTTCACAAACAATACAAGGCAGGATTTTTAATATACAGTAAGGACCTTCAAATTATTGGTTTTTTTCCTTATTCATACGCCAAAACACACATATTTGTTATTACTTCACATTAGTCTTCTCTAACGGAGTAGTTACTGCCACCAGATGGCGCTGTCTGCTTTTGACTGCAGAACTATAAACTCCCTTGCCCCACCTCTTATATTATACATTTCAAACAGAAGGTCTGAAGTAAGTTTGTATATTGTAAATACATAACATGAAAAATATAATATAAAATTACAAAACATAAAGGAGAGAGAATGTGTCGTCACATTTTAATTTGGGTTTAGAAGGGGTAGAAATTTTTAATTATATTTTTTATATTCATATTAGATTGTTTTTTAATTTTATTTGAAAGTCAGCAAACAAGCTGATGGTCCACTTGAAAGTATGTGGCTACAGTCATCTTGTAAAGTGGCTAAGGTATAGGATAAGGGGAGAAGAAGAAAATAGGGAAATGAGCCCTCACTGAAACACAACACAAGTTCTTTTATTTCACACCGATATTCTGTAAGGTACTTTACTGCCCTCAGACAGGTTGCCTGGTTAATGATTGTGGTTAATGATCGCTGTACTCTGCCAGTACTCTATAGATACATGCGAAATGTTTAACTGCAACTAATTTATTTCAGTTACCCCTGCATCGAAGCCTGCACAAGAAGAACCTGGGCCTGAATTCTACAAGAATCTTAAAAGAGAAACTGATGACATTCTTAAAATTACACAGGACGAAAATTTGAAATATAAAAAAAAAGAAATACAAAGTAATTGGAGTAAATATGAAATGCCTTTACCAAGTTACGATGATGTGCAAGAAAGCGAAAATTTGGGAGCAGATTTTGAAGTAAGATCTTCACTACCTCTTTCTGTCCTCTGTTAAGACAACGATTAACATCAGACCGAACACAATTTTTACCGAAATAACCGCAACCTAATAACCTATGAATTAAGGTGCACAATAATTTTTTTTAGTTTCTTAGAGAACAGATTTTAAATTGGAAGGTTTTTCTTAAATATTGTGTAAAATATGAAAAAATAAATTTTAGTAATTAAAACTTTAGTACAGAACTTGAGTTAATTAATAAGCTTAAAAAATTATGTAGTTGGTTAAAAAATCAGTAGGTTATGTTGCTGGAAATTTACTAATTTTTTTTCTCAGAAAATATGATTTCTTGTATAAATCTGCACAATTCAAACTTTTTTAAATAAGACTATTATGCTCTGTATTTTTATTTAAGTTTTTATTTACTCCTAACGAGTCAAATTAGGCGACGAAAATAAGACTTTTCTGCTAAGTCCTCGCCTTAAGTGTCTTCTGCATTTTTATGAATCCTCATACATAAGAATAACTTAAGATCAAACATTACCAGCTACCACTCAATTTCTGATATTTCATTGAACAATTCAAATACTCTTCCTTGTTAGATTTTTGTTTTAATATTTTAATATCAGGTTCCATTTGCAGTCTCTTGCCAGAAATGTATACTCAAAAGGTAATGCTGTAGGTTGTTTAATGCCATCTAATGAAACATTTAACTAATATTTTTCTCTAAAACTGCCAAAATGCTACATGGGTACACCTGTGGTAAGGTTTGATAAAATAATGTTTAAGTTTTCAATTTCAGGAATTGATACAAATACCACCATCAATTGGAGGGCATTTTCAATTTAAACATGAAAAGTCTTGGGACCAAACGTCTGCACCGTCAATTTACGATAAATATTTTGACATTGAAATGGATTCACTTGGAATTGCACTAAACACCATACCTTTCTATGAAAGAAATGACATAGATATATCGATATTCAATGAAAGTGATATATTAAACATGGATAATAGGGCAACTAGGTACAAACAGAAATACTACAGTGACAAAACATATAGTACGCCAGACATGGAAGTTCAAGAAAAAAATTATAATAATTTTAAAGAGTGCCTAACTGAACCCAAGTTTGACTCTGTAAATGAATCTCCTGGGGTTGTTAAGAAAGATAAAAATATCTCACTTGAATTAAGTAATAATGAAGTTTTTAATAAAAAGATGAAACAAGAAAAGGTGGTGGAATCCGGCAGGGAAGAAACATTTGGATTTTTGAAGACTAATAGAATGAAACAGCAAATTGGCAAAGAAATTGACGAACTTTTGGCAACAGCTGAAAAATATCCTATAGCTGGTTTAAGTAAATCTGTTTTAGTTAATGATGAGGGAACTAGAGGAGGTAAATTTTATTTTTGTTATACTATGACTAGCGGCCCGCGGATCTAGCCCAGTTTTATAACACTGTAGGCACTCAGTACTTGATAGTTTTACAAGGGCGCGGAATTGTCAACCGCGCGGTAATATCAGACTCTCCCCTAACTAATAGCAGTCCTCCGACAACTCGGTAATATTTGCTGTATAATTAGTACACATTTCTATCAGTATACTTTAAAACTCATAAATCTTTTCTGCACTAATAATTTAAAAAAATTGTCCTGTAAATTAAATTTATCTTTCCTATAAAATACATGTCATTAGTTAACAAGTTTAAACAAGACATAAGTATGTATTATTTAAAGTAATTTAAAGAGCTTATTGCCTTTAAAGAAGTCTCAATTGTTCGAATTTTCAAATTTACTTACATCCCTAGAGCAATGAATGAAAATATTAAACTTCATTTAAAATTAAATTATGTCCAAATACCTATATAGGTACTTTCATAGCATGTGTGATAAAAGACAACTACACCTAAGATATTATTTGTTTATTAATAATAGTGTACCAAATCTCCTGTCTTATATCAATAAATACTACGGCGTATTACAGAAGAGCATTTCGACTGTGGTGAGAAACATCTTAAGATAAAATTCCAGACATAATACTCTTTTAGTCAGAACAAGTTTTTGATTGACGTTTTCGAAATAATATACTTAGGCCTCAAGTTTTGCAGTTTTACTACTTAAAAAAAGGGTTAAATATGAAAACAAATTGATATCACTGTCATCGATTTTATTTCTTATCAATTATGACATGATTATTATTGCATACATAATTTTTAGGCTTCTTTCGGGTACTTCCGCTGCCCGCTGCTTCGGGAAATTATAACGGCGATTAGTGGCATACCGTTCAAAACGCTTACCTGGATTCAGTATCAATTTTAACGCCTCCCTGTCGCAGCCTTGTTCGTCGGTTGAAACTGCTACCAAGATTCCTTGTTTAGAACGTCAGTTGTTTCAAGTAACTTTGTCAGCTCAGAGGGTTTCCTCTATTATCTGAATAACATCTTACTATAGTAGGTCAAGTCTGACTTTGGCTAAGTATCAGTAGTAGCACAGCTGAATATTTTAAATTTTGAGTTGACCGGATCAGTCGCGGTTTCGTTGTTCTCCCTCGTAGTTGTCTTTGAGTGTTGCTATAAACCATCGCGTGATGGGCTTCTTCATGCGACGCACAATCTTCAAAGTAGATATCTTGGTTTGGCTTCGCCCTTGAGAATAGGGTGTACGCTGTGTAGCAGCCCCCAGCAGATGATGAATGTCTTCGGTTCTTCCAGTGGGCTTAGACAATTCGATGAGCGGTGAAAATAAGTGAAACCGTGCAATGCATGTATTTTTCTTGAATCAGCACATTGCATTTTCATAAACTTTGGTTGATAACCCATCTGCTGCTTTTCTCATCCATATTATGTTAGGGCGGCGTACATCGTGTCTCTTGTCATCAGACCTCACGCCATTGTATATTAGAAGTGACGATCTGTTAAAAATGTGGCCTTAGCCAGTAACGGACGTAAACTGTGACGGTGACTTCTTGCTCCTTCAGTGATCGGCAATCCAATAAAATATCCATGCTTTTATTTCTAGAACTATGATAATTATAGACAAAAAAGCTTATTGTAACAATAAATTGTTTAATAAGATACAATTTGTTACAATCCAGTAGCTTTGCTGCCTCATTGTTTCTGATGGTACTAAATATCGTTCAGGAAACATTTAACATTAAACATTTTGTACTTAAAAAAATAGGTTACCTGAATAACTATCCAGGCTTTTAGACAGATTTTTGCCACTGACAAACGAAATGTAAAATTATTTTATTTTTCCAGTCTTCAGTGATCCAACAGAGAAACAGAAGAAAATCTCGGAAGAAGAATTTGATAAACTGTTTGATGAATTATTAGAAAGTTAGTGTTTAATCTTAAGATTTTTTGGATTACACTTAATAAAATAAATTACAAAGTAAACAAAAGCTTGTTTTTAATTTATGTAAAAGATATAAACATGGATGTTAACCCGGAAATTGCTCGTATTCCTTTCGGGAGACGAAAGTAATTCTTCCAATATCAAAAATTCGGAGTGGGATGGCGCTGTGTAAATAACCACTGTTGTAACGCGTGTGCAGGATCGGTTTTATGGGTATCCTGTGGTATTGGCTGACTCTTCACACAAAATTAAGAGTGATCTAGTAACAGTACCTGCTCGATGGATACATCCAGGCCCAAGTGTCCTCCAGATAAGCAAGTTCAGCTCGGCGCCAGTCACCAACACAAATTATTGTCCACAATGAAAAAACTCCTTTAAAATGCGTTCCTAGGTTCATAAAGCGTTTTTATGTAAATTATTGTTTATAAGCGAAGCGAACGGGGTCGCGTCCGCAATGGACGGCGACAAGCGAACTGCTGCCCTCCGCCCGAAACTGCGAGAAGGCTAGCACAACACACGCCCAACCACGGATATAACCTGAAATATTTTTCAAACTCGATTTTCTCGAAATGTGTTAATTTTCGACCAGTGTATGACTGGGGTTACATTATTCCAAAATATTCATAGTTAAGTCTCCCTAGACCTAGAGCAATATGAGCATTTTCCAGGTCACCCTGTAGTAATCTAGTTACATGTTTTATGTTTCAATAGAAGACAATAGGGCAGATACTCCATGCTAATAGCACTAGGGTAGGTACTATATACATTTTTTTTTCTAAACATCTTTAAAATAATAACACGCAAAAATTAAAACCATTTATTCACGATTCTCTTCGAAATTCTGTACACTTAATTGAAACTTTAGTTCTGCATAAACTAAGTGTACTAGTTAGATAATCGTGAACATATAGCTTTTGTTTCATGTGGGCAACGGTACAAAAAAAAACATAAATTATTAAAATCATTTAATTTAATACTTACTAAACTCAGTTTACCCGAGTTTTTTTCTTACATCTTTGAATTAAAAACAATATATAGGTACTCTAAGGATCAATCAAACATGATCAGAAAATCTTCTAGGACATGCACCCTAGATTATCATCCTTCGAGGAATCGAAGGTTTGAAGTCCCGCCAATCCACAGCGGACTGGCATGGTGGACTAAACCTACTCACATTGAGGAGAAATTTTGTGCCCAGCAGTGGAACGTATAGGCTCCAAGGGAACCATTATTCACAGACAAGTAGAAGACTAGAGTTCAAGCTTCACAATAGTGAATTTGAGCTTTCGTATAGAACAACAGACATTAAATATGTCTCATTGGTTTTATTGAGAACTCAGTGGTGAATAACCTTCTTTGTTAAAACATAACATGTTAAAACCCATGTCTTCTACTGAAAAACAATTAATATCGATAATTCTGATACTGCCCGCCACCTCTGCCATCGTAGTTATATGGATTCCGTCTTGAAAATTGATTTCCTGGTGTTGGGTCCGAATTTTGCTTTAAAGTCTTTGCGCGCGCTGCCAACTGTGATACTAACTGCGCTGGAGTTAAATGTGCCATTGACATAGCATTTCCAGGAGTTATACCTCCGCTGGGATTGAAGACTGCCTTAGAGCTCATCAATTCTTGTTCTATGACCTGGGTGTGGACAGAAGACGTGAAATGTTCTGACTCAGTTGATGTGCCGGTTTCATAATATATTGTTGCGTTGCGTACTTCACAGGTCTCGCAGGAAAATCTTGTAGTTTGAACAGCTGCATCCTTTGTCTCTTTTAAAAGTTTCTTCTTAGATTTTGATATTATTTTCTCCAGACCGATGGCGGATATAAGATTATTAATGATTTCCCTGTTTCGGCCCATATTTGTTGTTTTCGCGAAGTGGAACTCTACAACTGACTGTCTCTTCAATGGTGAACTGAATTTAGGCATTATGGACTTTTGCTCTTGACTGAGAATATTGTTGTTCATTGTCAAAAAATTTGGTAAAACCATCTTCTCCAAAATGGACAATGCTTGATTACAACGATTCAAAACTGCGAACATAAAATTTTCATACTTGATATATTTCCCACATCTTACAAAAACATTTGAACCTGAGAAATCGTTTTATCCATATCATGTGAAAAAGACTAGCAGGAGAAAACTATATATAACCAAATAACTTGAATAGCATTATGTATAGATAGTGCAATCACTATCTAAAAATGAATCCCCATTTCCCTTGGTCACGGCATCACGCGTGAACGGGTAGACCGATTTTAATTCGGTTTTTACTAATGGAAAAATTGCACCACGGGCTAAGCCGGGGGCGGGTCGCTAGTATAATATAATAATAAAATAAAATCGTAAACGAGCCGTGTCTGTATAAAAATCACAAAAAAAAAACAGTTTGTACACATTGTATTATGTTACGGACGTCAAAAAAATAGTTTTTAGAATTTTTGTCTGTGCGTGCTAATTTCAGAATTAACCGATTTGAATGCGGTTTTCACTGATGTATTGCTGCAAGCTTCCCGTAACATTTAGTGTTTGTTTCATTCTAATCGGTTTACAAACAAAAAAAATGTGTGTCAGCTCTGTGTGTCGTGTGTGCACGACTGGAGTTTACTTTACTCCAACAAAAATTATGTTAATTACGTTCGGTATACACAGATGTCACTACAAAAAAATACCTAACGCGCTATCGTTTCGTTCCTCAACGCGGATTAAACTTTTTATACAAGATTTCGACGTTAGCTTTTATAAGCCCAGAGAACATAAATACACGCGTTAGCTATAGCACAAATGTCAAAGTGACAGATAACGTAACGCTTGTATTAATTTTATTCATAAAATTTCCATACCTATATGAATATGAAAATAGATTCTTAGGAGTAAACTCCAAAAAGTTACGCGCTATACCGAATACCACGCGTACGAAGTTGCGGGCTTGGCTAGTCAATATAATATCTATTAGAGTGAAACTTTCTGAAGTAACAGATATTTTATAATGGCAAGTAAATCTTTATATAGTTCTGCCATCTGATGATGGACAAAGGAATTTTGTCCTTGAAAGGAGACAATAAGTAAGTACATGCTGATGACAACTCTAAACAAGATTGAACACTTATAAAACAATAACTCCAAAACAAATTTATATAGTTATCCTAAAGGCAAATTTTTGTCGTAGTATCAGTAGTCCAATGATTGGAATGATGAGACTTTTTCTTCTCAGTAGTCCGATGTTCCATTTCATCGGACTACTGAGAAGAAAAAGTAACACTTTTAGTCCGATGATAACACATTTTTATTAAATCAATTACCTTTTGAAGAACAATTTTGTTAAATAAATTTTTGAATTCTTCTTTATACTATTAAGTACACTTGAAACCTCTTTAGACTCTCGAGTGGGACTACTGATACTAAGCCATATTTTTATCAAAAACTTATTTTTAATAAAAATGTAGTATTTTGCTTTTAAAAATATTCAATATTTCCATTGATCATGCATAAAAGCACTTATATTAACAAACAGTACCCACCCCTCTGTTTAATGTTCAAGTCTACAGTCTTGATTGGGTTTAGTACACCAGTTGCATCTGTAAAAGACGATATAACAAGATAATACAATTATTAATTATTATAGAGTAATTTGTTGCCAACATAATCATTAAAAGTAACAATACAAAGACACTAACTAAAATGTTCTTACTTTTATGTGGTGTTAGCTTCAGGTAATCTTCTTGAGATATCTTTCCTTCTGCAACTAACTGTAATATTTAAAAATTTATAATTATAGTTTTATTATTAGCCTGGTAAACAATGCTTTAAAATACAAAATGTGCAAGTGGCAGTGATGCCAAAATATAATTAATTACTTGTGCTAATGCGTCATAAGGCTTGCCAATAGTATCCTGAGGTTGCATGGTCTGTTCAGTGTTCAAAGTTGGAGCAGGAACCATACTTGGTGGTGGCGGTATATCCATCCTAGGGATCAGAACAGGCTGAGGAGCATATGAAACTGGTGGTATATTTGCGGGCAATGATGGAGAGCCATATCCATAGGTATTCATATATTCAGGTGGATACCCTGGAGTTGGCGGACAAGAATAACCTGGAATCCCTCCGGGGTATTCACTTGTTGCAGGAGCAACAAAATAGTCTCTTGTTACAGGCATTTGAGGATATGGTACATTTCTTCTAGAAGGGGAACGCGATCGGGACCTATGCGAACTATACTGAGCATGTCTCCTATGCAGAGGTGACACTGATCTATGTGAATGATGTGAACTCTTCCTTTTGGTTCGAATGGGACTTGATCTTCTAGGGCTGTATCGTTTACGGGGTCTTCGTGAGGGGCTTGCTGGTCTTCGTGTACTCCTCCGCGAGGGACTAACTCTTGTACTCCATTCAGGACTACGTCGTGACCCTGCTTGACGTTTGTAGGGTGGACTGTGTTGACGGTCTCTTGAACGATGGCGACGATCATCTCTCGCTGACAATGATTCTTCATTATTTTTCATTGGAATGTCACGTTTCTTTTTTACTAAGTTGCTATCACCAAAGAAATCATCCAGTTCAGTTCCTGGTGGTCTTAGTTCACCGCCCGAATCCAAATGTTTAGCCAAATATTCTTTAACTTTTACCTCTTTATCTTTCTTAATGGCTTCTTTAGTTTTAGATGGATCACGACGACTGCCAGGTTTAATATATTCATCTAGATTCTTGCCGTTACCACTAGAATCATCTCGGACGCGTTTTTCGTTGGTATTATTTTCGTCGTACTTTGATTTCTCGATCAGTTCACGAAGATCTTTAACACTGTCTATAGCTTCGGCGTTGATCTTATTCCGCTTTTCCTGTTTTTCATCGTTATCCCAAGTGTCTATCACGCTTAGACCTTGAATGAATTCTTCTCTATTAAAATCATCAAAAAAATCGCTGGGTATATCTTCAGTGTCGGATATATTCTCGTTATTCTTATCCATAACAAAAGTGCATGGGTTTTACACAAACACAATGAAAGCGACTTTAATAATATAAAAGGAATCCCCAAATAACATGGAGAATTATTAATTTATAAACACTCGACAAAAATTGGAATCGTAAATGATGAGGTTATTATAACACAGAAATATTTATAGTACATATGATCTACAATATTATTATTATAGAATGCGTCGTGCGGTATAAAATGGCTCGGTTTAAATACCACTTAGTTTCCAAAAAACATTGTTCATTTTGGAAAATTACAGAATAGATCTTGACAGTTACTACTGTTTCACGTTACTTTTCCTTGCTTGCTTTGCTTCATTTTATCATTTTTCATTTCATCAAATCAAAGAAAAGCAGAGACTCTAGTATGAGTTTACGATACTACACTCGTATATACAATAGTACTCTTTGCTACACTCGCTAGCGAGAACGTTAAAACTTTTGTATGGAAAATCGTGAACTGTCAATGTCAAATTATCAATTTTCCATATAAATGTTTTAGCTCTCACTAGCGAGTGTAGTATCGTAAACTCATGCTAGAGCCACAGGACTAGACAGAGAGCACAGAACCACAGAACACATATACTCTCTAGCGAGAGCACAGAACACTATTACTACAGTACTGAGAGAGAGCGCAAAGCGCTGAGTAAACAGTGTTGCCAACTACTAATTAGAAAAAGGAGCCAGTGCATCTAAAAAGTAGAGCTAAAAAAGAGTTAAATATTTGGGATTTCAGGAACTGTATTATACGAAAGTTTCGATGTCATTTTTGTGTGATTGAGTAACATCACGCAAAAACGACTGAACGAATTGGATTAAATTTGGCACAGATATAATTCTGTTTAGAATGTGAGATACCTGCTGAGGGATCGTTTAAAAATAGAAATAATTCGGCGTCACCGTCGTCATAGCGATAAAAATATCAAGTGTTTCTCAGGTGTCACTTTCATTTTTCAATGCGGAAAAAGTCGCGGACACTATTAGTGATTCAATAAAAACAATTTCAAGTAAATTTTTACTTAAAAAGTTAAAAAAATTAAAACTTTGTTAAAAATATTAGGTGCTATTGTAATGTCCTTGAAACGACGTATGCCTGATTTGATCAATAAAAATACATTCGTGGAGTCATTTTTACTTTGTTTTGAGATTTGGTTTCTGTTATATTTATTAAAGTGAATATATAAACGCAGTGGAAATTGGTAAAGTATATATTAGAGCTAGATAAAAACAGTAATGTCATATAAACAGCACCATGGTAACATAACATAGATGTATGAACATTACTGATGTAGATCATCTGGAAATGTCTTATACAAGAAGTGACCTAATGGCAATAGCCTTAACAATATTTACCTAATTGGTGAAACCCCACTTGAAGCCAATCTTGAAAAGAAAGTCCATAGAGTCATTCACTGAAAAACTTTTGTGTAGGTACACGTGGATTGAAAAGTACTCGGCCTAACCAAGAAAATAAACACATATAAAATCAATTCTATTTTTATTTTTCTACGTAATCACTATCAATTTAAATACACTTCTGCCACCTCCCCTTCAAAGCATTTACACCGTTGAAAAGAAAATCTTTTTTAGGGTCAAAATACGCGTCTACTGCTGCTTTGACCTCATTGTTTGTCAAAAATTTCTGACCTCTCAAGTGCTTTAAGTTAGGGATCAGAAAGACGTCGGATGGTGCCAAACCAGGTAAACAAGGTGGATGCCGACGATGCGGAACAGTTCACAGCCACAGTTGTGAATTTTAGTTATTAACGCGGGCATTATTTTGATGAAACATGACTTGGACAAAAACAATTCACTTTTCTATGTTTAACTATGTACGCTACATAGTAATACCAATGTGAATATACTTATGGTTGTCTTTATTATGAAAAAACAAAGATAGTGAATTATGAAAACATTTATTACGAAACAAGGTAAAAGAGCTAAATCACCTTCAAAAAGGAGCTAAGGAGATAAAGTAATTTGTTGACGCCAATTGTCAATTTAGATAAGTTCGCTGTGGTCAAAGATGTTGTATTAGTCTGTACCTACAATTATCTTTGGCTGTGGTATGTACTGTCTCGCTCCCACCACACCTCGGACCAAGCACCATAATCATATATTATGATACTTGGTCCGAGCACGAGCGTCTCAATCCCAAAACGTCGTCTTCGTCTGATTGGTCGTGTTTGACGTTGAGCTTGAGTCGTTGACGTAAAGATGGACGTTTGGTTTGAACAAAGGCTTGTGAATTTGATAATAAATTGTTTATGTATGTGAATTTGTAAATTCGTGTGTCGTTTTTACTTATTTGTTGTGGTGTAATTTGTTTTTTTAAAAAAATGCCTGTTATGTGTTTTTTGTGCGAAAAGTTCTTTGCTAACCAAGCTAATTTAAAACGTCATAAGACAAGAGTTCATGAAGTTACACAAGAAGCAATCTCTTACGATAAGTCAAAGTGGAATTTTAAATGTTTACAAAATGATTGCAATAATAGCTTTCAATATAAAGCAGGTCTCATTAAACACTTATCTGAAGTACATAATATTCCAATACAAACTGAGGAACTAGAGTTAACTTATTCATTTTATAGAAATGTCATATTTTCCAAAAAAAACAGGTGAATCTATGCGAATATCCAAACACGTCAAGTGAAGACAAATCACCTGTTGAACAGCCAACTGAGTCAAGAGCTGATTCGTCAGCTTCTATTAAACGAAAAGATACTTTAAGGCAAAATTATTCTGCAAAGAAATTACACACCATAACTAAATTACAAAACACAGATAGTAGCAAACTAGATGATGATGTTATCATGCAAATACAATGCCACTTGAGTACGATAGATAAATTGCTGGACTTGCCACCATCTTCATCAAATAGTCTAACATCTTTTGTTAGTGCTGAAGAAAGCAATGAGCCTGCAGCTAATAAAAAAATCAAAAAACAGGACAGATTTTTTTCGACACAAAATAAGAAAAAGTTTAGTAAAAAGTTCAGTAAAAAAGCAACTAAAGATGAAATACCGAATGTCAAAGACAATATTAAAAACAATTTTTCCAATGTTTTATTTGTCTCTCATTCGTCCTTTGAAGATCATCAATATTAATGTAGATTGTATTTTAGTTACCAGTGTAATAATATGTATGTTTAGGTGCCACGAAATAAATTATATTTTTTTTTGTATTAATTTGTAGTATTTTTTTCCTACAGTTTTATTTCGTATAACGAATTACCTACCTAAATAGCTACGCACCGTTTACCTACGCCAAATGAAAATATAAACCTATTTGAAATCGCGCGGGTTTAGGTCTACCAATCACGACGGAGGCACAGGAACAACCAATCAAAAAAGGAAGACGTTTTGGGATTGAGACGCTCGTGTCCGAGCACCATACCTATTCACTATCTGTCACTAGCCATCGCAATTCGCAAGCCGTTCGACCGGCCATCTTTACAACACCGCTCCAGTCTAGAAAAAGCTTCGCAAAACACGCACCACGCCGCCGATCTTGACCGCGAGATTCGAATACTTATTTTCATCAGCTTGCTTTATTAGGCAAAATTATCACGCTTACTTCTCCACGAGTACAATCGTTAAAGTGTTGAAGTGCTGGAGCTATTGGAGTGTGACGAACCTGTTGCAGTCTTCGCCACTGGAGGACCAGGGAAGGAGGTAAGTTGTAGATTTACTTTTCTCTCCATGGATCGCACGTCCCACCAGCAAAATATATACAGTCCAATTCAAATCATTGCTTGGCATGACCAGAATATGAAATCCTTGACATTTTTACTAGGCTAGATTTAGCTCTTCAATATCTGAGTTGACAACTATGTAAAACATAGGGAGTATGGTAGGTAGACGTATCTAAAACTTGGAATGATTTTTTAACTTGGTAGTATAATCGATGAAATCCCATATACTATATCAAATATCATACAGAGTTATACATATGGTGCAGTTTATATAGTATTTGACTATGATTTGACTATACAAAGATGTCGCTGTTGTAGATAAAAAGCTTATTGTATTGTATTGTATAAATCTATGGTATAAATGTTTAATATGTATATATTTTTACTGTGCAGTGTGCAAGCAATTTTTAATCATTGAAGCAAGACGTCAAACTTAGGCTAAATGTTACCATACAAAGAATAACTTCCAATTTGTAAATATTATTATTTTAATTTGTTATTCTTATACTTTACAAAATAACTCTAAATATATAATAAAATAATATAATCTGACACACTATTCATTTATTACGATTTTCATGTTTAAATAAGAACAATATTACATTATGGATAAATTGATAGATTTTTTTAAACACTAAAAATATTGCTATAAACAAAAATACAAATGTCAATGTCAATGTCATTTTGCTTTTGTCGTTGTGCGCAATGCGCTGGTATATGGTTGTGCGTTGTGCGTGCGTATTTTAGTTTAGCTCAAAGAGTATATAATCACTACGTTTTAGTTTAGCTCACAGAACATATATTATATACTCTCGTTTAGCTGTTTTTTGCGTTGCGACATATTTCGAGTTCTTTTGAATTGTATGTGCTTGAAAAATTAGTTTTATAAATTCCTTATTCACTGTTCTTTATGTTACAACTGTTTTTTCCACGAAGTCTGTCGAGTTGAGCTTTGTCCTGTCGAAGGGGACAAGCACAAAGTTATTGAGACAGGACTCTTTAGTGTATTGGATATGTGGCAGTCAAAGTGTTCTCGCCTCGCGTCTATAGACGTATATGAGTATGCATTTTTGTCATAGTAAATAAGATAAGCCACTGTAATCTTCCTATGATTATGTATTATTTTTATTTTGGTCGCTGGGTCGTCTTAGTTTAATTGAGAATTTATTGTTTGTAGCTGATTATTTTTCAAATAAAACCCGCTCCTAAGATGACCTACAGACCAAACATTTTTTTAAGATTAATGCCCGCATATTCTTATTGTGTCTGGTATGTGGCCAGATTGTAGGCTCTAAAAATATCAGTTGGAACAATTAGTATGAACCCTTTCACACACTGTTGGCTGGCCCTTAGCTGCGGCCCTAACTAACGGTTACAGACAGCCATTTTCCAGACAAGGCATAGATGTTCGTGGATAGTAGTTAAAGGTCTAACACTTTACATGTGATCATTTTAGAAGTTAGAATGGGTCTAATAAGCTATCCTTAAAAGATAGAATATGCCATTGAGGATTTTTTTGTAGACCTGTAAAAGAGAAACAATCCTATGGTACATTGTTATATCTCGAAATGGATTAGGCAGCGTTTTCGATGAAAGCTCTCAGATGGCTTGATTTTTTTTGACATCTTCAACAAAAATATGACGAATATTTTCAATTAATTTACACAAACATTTACAAGTTATACATTTAAACCTTCCTGTTGGTAGATGTAACTCTGTTCAGTAGGTTTTGAGATCATCGCAAACTTAAAGATAAATAGACGTGGTGGGGGACTTTGTTTTATAATATGTAGGAGATATGATCACAAATTAATATCGCAATCATTAATTTAAATAACTAACATTTTTGCATTTTTTCTGGGTTAACAAAATAGCTTATGTCCTTCCTCATAATTCAAGTTGCCTCCGTGCCAAATTTAATCGAAATCTGTGCTTTGGTTTAGTCTTGAAAAGGTAACAATTTTCACAGAATTACTAGTGACCCACCCCGGCTTTGCATGGTTGCTTGTTTCTTTGGATTGTCCTAGTATTTTTAAGGTATTATTTACTGTCTAAAATTTGTTGATATTCTCAGTTTCAGATAATGTTCTACACAGATTCCCCAATCCAACAAAGGATCCTACATATGCATCTTGGAACATTTTGGGTTTGAAAAATGAATTCATATACACTCATTGCATTGTTGCCATTTACATTTTGAGCAAAACTTCTTTTGCTGATTCTGTTCGTACTTAAATGTGCCAGGTGAATATTTATTTTGGGATGCAATCTACTGTATCCACACTAATGTAATAAATGCTAATGCTGATTCAATGAAGTCCAGCAGAGAAATAGCTAATTTTAATAACAGAATAAATTTTCTTACAATTCCTTTATGTTATGGGTTCTCAATTCTCATTATTGTATAAATTTTTGACAGTCAATTTACTATTAAGATACCAAGGAAAATTTTTTTTGGAATGAAAATAGTGTAATTAATTTATACTTAATTCTCCATTTAATCTAACCTCCATTTAAAAGAAAAATCATTTCATTTACTGAATTAGAATTTTTATTTTATTCATTAATAACATTATCAGTTCATTGTTTTGTGAATTTAGTCATTTAAAACGAGCAAATAAAATAGGTATATTGTGTATTTCAGGAATATCCACAATTCCACATTTCTCTATTGTTGAAATAGATACAAAATTTAACAGAAAATTGCTATCTATTTTTTTCAAAATGCGATTAAAATATATTTATTGAGACTTTTTTAATATTATAAATGTCATTAACAAAATTACAAGTTATGAACTTTTTGGTCCACTCATCATCTTGGAGCGCTTAGTCTATTGTACCATTAGAAGTAACTAGAATTTCTAGTATTTGTTGCTAATGTATAAGCCTGCTTACTTTGACACCTGAAAGTTTAGCCATTTTGGAGTTACAGCCGGTTGTAAAATTGTATAAAAAAAATTAAATTTTGTAGGGATCTTCAGGTTCTTATAGATTTTATAAAAACAATATGACTCCATAACAACAGCATCTTAAAAACTGTTGCTGAGAGATATAAAATATAATAAGTTTTTCCGGCATTGCAAATATGTAAATTATTAATAACTAATGGATCATGTTATCTGAAAAATAAATAAATAGATCTATATAAACATAAAAATATATATTAGGATGATTCATTTCTGCAAAGTATTTTCTTAAGTGCTCAAACAGAATATTATTTTTTATTTTTACTGTAATAACAAGTCAGATATCGAAATAAATGTAGGAAAGTTCATAATGTACAAAAACATGAGGATATAATGTACAAAATTAATCAAAAAGTAGAATTTAAATATCATTATCATATTTTCAGTTATAAAAATAGATGTAACTCATTTAAACTATTGGTCGGAGTAACTTGGCTCTTCGAACCTTTTTTGGCGATTTTCTCTTGAAAATTTGTATTTCTTTTTTTTTTCTATACTTAGCAGTTTGCTTTAAAATTAAAAAAAAAATGCAATTTCCTCTAAAAATATACTTTGATAGCAGTAACAGCAATTATCAAACTTTTATTGTATTTTGAATTAAATCAATAATACACAATGTAAAGTTGTGGCATTTTTATTTCAGATAAATGTTTAAGGTATTTATGGACCAAACATGGATAGGTACACGTTGTTACATTCAAAAACAGGTGAAGTCGATTTACAATCAATTATAGAAAAAGATTTATTGTTTAAAACAATATTGGTGGTAAACGATCGATAACTTGTATATTTGATTCACATTCAAGAGTGTGGAAAAGGAACCTATTGATGAGAAACAGAACATTGGTTGCACATTGGTGGAAAATGTATCAATTACTAATAAAGAAAATATTGGTAAGTCAAATTTTGTTTCTCATTGAATTTGTGTTTTTGGTCTATTTGACCATCAATTTATGTTATAAAATGTTAATAGAGTATATTCACCTGCCTTTGCGTGGAATTCGTTTATTCCTGTTCCTTCAGGAATCATGCTTTTTCCAGATTATAAAGTAACCTGTTAATCCAGGTTACTAACTATCTGCCACACTTACTGATTTATTTGTTTATTGTAATTTAATTCAATCTGTTTTATTTAATGTGCTTTTTCTTCCTTGTTATTTTGGTTTCTTTGTATAAAAGCATAGTATAATTATGTAAATTTGAATGAAAATCAATTAATTTATATACTTACCTACTAAGATAAAAAATGTGTACGTCGTAATTACGACAGAATGTGAATAGGGCTGTATTATATTCCATTTCATATCAGTGTACTCACATTTTCGTGCAAATAAAGTTATTATTTATTTCAAATTACATCCAAATTTGTTTAGCCGTTTTTGCGTGATTGACTAACAAACGTCCAAACTTTTAAATTTATGATATTACTGTAGGATTATCTCCTGCATTCATTTTCGTTTGAGTTTTGAGAGATTTTATTTTAACGTATTGTTAATCACAGCTTAGATAGCATTACTCTATAGCTACAACATTAGTAAACAATTTCAAGCAAAACAATTATAATGATAATTGTTTTTGAATATACTTCAACCGTTAAGATATTATCATAATGTATTATTTACTAAAGATCTGTACTAAGTACAGATTGATCTAGTAGATCTAGGATGTCGTTATTGCTATGCATATTTTGTTTAAATGCTTCCTAAATCTTCCTAAAGCATTTGTATTTAAACAAGCAACTGTTCAAATCACTTTAACAAAATGTAAAGAATCTTTTCATTTACTTAATTAATTTTTTGTATAGGTTTCACATTTTATTGTCCCATTTTTCATAATTAATTGATATATTTTGCAGTATTTAAATAATATTAGAATGAATTTTTAGAAAATAACATGTGCAACTTTTTATTAAATTGAATTGGAACAGTCGACGTATGTAAAACGGTAGCTGCACTTAGTAGTGGGTGATTGATTGCAAGAAGCAGAAATGCACAAAAACAGCGATTAATAAACAGAGCAGTGTGAAAATGCTTGTGCGACTTCATTTCGGACTCAATGACGGACATTGAGTCAGTATGGGGACCTTACCGTACCACCCTGCCCTCCAAATTAGTGAGTCCACTACAGCCACTCTTTCTTAATTGCAGGCAAAGGAATACTTTTAGAGGAGTGACAGGACGCAGCAGTCTTCTCTTATCTTCGATAAACTTTTTGATTCAGTCAATGGCAGCTATGCAAAGAATTTGGACAACCTCTTCCTGGTCCAGTAAAATAAATTCAAGTAAATCAAGAATTTTGGGAAAGAAGAAAGCTATATCAAAATCTATTTAATTTATTAACAAGTGCGGAAAAAAAAAGAGTATGTCACTACTTTAGATACTTTAGACCGGCCTAAAACTTCTAATAACCAAACTACATAACCAGTACCTAATCATGATACATATTACTTCTCATTTGAGTAATTCAATTTAAATAGCATTATGTCTCTTTTATAGAAATAGGTGTTTAGTTATGAATATAATCCACTCATATACTTATGTAAAACTTAATAAAACGACTCTTAAGTGTTTTTTCTTTTTTGCAAAGTTTTGATGTAGTAACAACTTTGCTTTTTTAATATAACTTTAGCAAAACTCACAGATAAATAGGTATTCTAAACTAATAAATTATTTCCATTAGAAGTAGCTCAACCTAGGTAACTAAAAAAATATTTTATTAAGTACCTACCTACTTATTGCTAATTAACGGTCAACTGTTTTGAAAATTGAGAATCTTTAGGTGAATAATCAGACTTATCTGTATTAATTAAAATCAACCAGGGCTTAATCTAAATACCATCAATTCTATTACACGAAATCGGAAATTTCGTGTAATAGAATTATCGCCAACGGTTCCAAAGTCCCCTATGGACTAGAACCACACCCATCTTGAGTGATGTTTTAGTTCGGTAAAAGTCCCATATAACCCTAAGAGTATTTACATTGCATGCGGCATTTGTTAGAAGTTGATACATAATAATACTGTCCTTTTGCAACTTTGGTATGTGTCCACAAATTTTCTTTTTTTGTAGAGCTTCGATAGAACATTTATATTTCTATAACATCATAAATATCGTAGCTCTGTTTTTTAGTCACTTCTCCTCCAAATAGATTGTGACTCAAATGTTGTTGGTAACTGGGCTTCAAATTTAATTTCTCAACAACTTCTTTCTTAATAAATGACCGTTGAGCGCCAGTATCCAATAATGCTCTCACACAAAGAACATCGTCGCCGTTACAAATGTTAATCTTCAGTGTTTGCAATAGAATATCTTTACATGATGTACTTGCGCTCTGATTGACAACCGTTTGCTGATTATCAGAAACTCCTAAACTATGATTATTTTGAGCTTCTTTTGATAGGCCATTGCACATAATTGAATAATGTCTTTTTCCACAAATAACGCATTGCATTTCTTCCATATGTGACAAATATTGAGGCATATGTAGCAAGCGTTTTTCCACCTTATAAAATCTCGTCGCTCATCTAAGTTATCTTAACTGCTACCGTACATTCCGAGCTGTTATGGGGTGTTTTGTCACACCATAAACCCCTCCACGTCTCTGATTTTTTAGCAGCAGCAGCAGCAGTAGTAGTAGTAAGGCAAGTCGCTGTCGATTCGGCAGGCATTCCATGAATGCCATCTCTAAAGCTAGCTTGAGCGATGCAGATTCTCTCATCAGACTCTACCTCTTGTCGGACAAAGGTCAACAGCTCATTCAAAAGATTCGGTTTAGTGCTCGTGTACAAAGGAGATCTTGTCCAAGCACGAATTATTTCTTTAGGCAAAGCCGACTCTACTAGAGGAAATAGAAAAGCGGCGTACTTATCTTGAGTGACTCCCAACGACTCCAAAGCAAGAATTTGAGCCATAAGCTTATCATAGAGAGACCGTATTGAAGGTTTTAGCATTCCGTTGGCCTGTGCTAAGACTAATTATAAAAGCTCTCGTACATAATACTCTATAATAATTTCATCCCTTCCGAAACGACTTTTCAACTGAGCAATTGCTGAAACGTAATTATATCCAGTCGGAGGGAAGCTTTCAATAAGCTCTCGAGCACTAGAGCTGCGTTCCATACATTGTAATAGGTATTGAAATTTGTCGTCATCATCAAGATCTTTATCGTTGTGAACTTTTTTAAACTGAGCCCAAAAGGAAATCCAGCCACTAATCTGCCCGTTAAACTTAGGAAGCTCCAAGCGGGGTAATTTACATTGTCGCTGATTAGCGGCACAGTGACAAGAAGTACTTCCACAACTCCCAAACTCTTTCGCACTCGCTTTACCGGAACTAGTTGATTTTGGGGTAGAAATAGCCTCCTTTACATTTTGTTCAAGAACCATCTGGACGTATAGGATTCGGACTCTTCGAAATCTTTTTCGTATGTCGTTTCGTCCCGGTTTGTCTCGTTAAACCAGGCACTAAACACTTTATTTTGTAAGTCAGAAAGGTTAACATAAAGCTGACTGAACTTATCATACGTTGCGCAGATATTTGTTTTATCATTTGCTGCGAGAAAAATTTGTAGTTGATTAGCACACATAGTAAAACTGTGGCGTGCCCACTTCCTCTCTTCCTTTATTTTTTCCATAATAAATCCAACGGTCGCCAAATGTTCTTGTTTTATAGGTTCGTATATGGAAAATATATTGAGGGAGGAAATAAAATTAAATGTGTGCAAAAATTAAATACGTATACCTAATTAAACTTTTTCACCTAATGTCACACATATCAATATTTTTTCTTTTCATAAAACCAAGGCGAATAGCTATTTACATTAAAACCTGTACACTGGTTGTTGCATCTGTGCGTTCATTCGATTTTTGTTCCGTTATTTCAAAATTTGAATTTAAATTTAATAAGTTTTCTCCGATTAATGAAATAGCGGGATGTTGTCTGTTAAGCTCACGATTTTTGTGGTATCTGCAAAAATTTATTTAAAAGGTGATTTTTCTATTCACGAGATGATATGACGGTCACGGTGTCATCAAAACTGGTTGTTGCATCTGTGCGTTCATTCGATTTTTGTTTCGTTATTTCAAAATTTGAATTTAAATTTAATAAGTTTTCGCCGATTAATGAAATAGGGGGATATTTTCTGTTATGTTCACGATTTTTGTGGTATCTGCAAAAAATATTTAAAAATTTGTACCAGGCAGGTGTTTCAGATCCTGAAAGTAGGAAGAGAAGAGAAACAGAATGATGTGGCAGATGATGAACAGAATGATGAAATTTATTGACTGGTATATCCCAACAAGGGTGGGAGTACACCTAAACGACACCGAAACGTTTCAGCAAGGGTGAAAGCGCTCGGCGTGCGTTGAACTAGGTCCGAACTCACTTTTTAGCCGAGACACCACTTTGGAGGTCATATTTTGCGTCGATCAAGCGTTAGAATGTTTTAAATTTTCTTATCAGCGCCATCTATCGGAGAGCCGCGCAGTACTTTGGTATTGGTGTAGCAAGGTGATTTTTCTATTCATGAGATGAAATTATGATATACACGGTGTCTTCAAAACTGGTTGTTGCATTTGTGCGTTTATTCGATTTTTGTTCCGTCATTTCAATGTCTGAATTTAAATTCAACAAGTTTTCTCCGATTAATGAAATAGCGGGATGTTTTCTGTTATATTTAAGATTTTTGTGGTATCAGCAAAAATATTATTTAAAAGGGGATTTTTCTATTCACGCTTACGGTGTCATCAAAACTGGTTATTGCATCTGTGCGTTAATTCGATTTTTTATTCCGTCATTTCAAAATCTAAATATAATTTTTAAGTTTTTTCTGATTAATGGAATTCATGTATTAAACATACACTCACTAAACATACTATTTACGATTTTTTCCTCGCTCTACCGCTCACTAAAAATTATATTTCATATGCTTCGTTATACCTATTGACCGGCTCATTGACAAAATAAAATTAAATACAATGCGACGATGAAAAAAGTTGAATTTAGTGCGCAAATGGACTTGAGACAAGTTTCCATTCATCTTCGGTAGGTATCATCAAAACTTGAATACAATTCTTCTAATTTTAGTCCTTCTGCGAGAGCAGATATGCCGTGCAATTTTATTTTGCATTTTAACTTTTTCCAATTCTCAGAAGGTACACTTCTTTCATTTCTTCTTAATATTTCAAGATCGCTGGTTTTTCTTGCCATTGGCCAAAATAGGACAGAATCTTCATTTACCCAGAGACTTAAGACTAAATCTGTTTTATATGGTATAATTTACTGCACTAGTCAACACGCGAACAATAAATGCTAGATATTAGATCACTATAAGTAAATTCATTAAATAATTGGAGCCTAAGATGGAGTTGTTTATTTTTAATCGACCAACAATTATCGCCAGGTGCGTTTGCTGTACAACGCTCACGCTTCACTGTTTATGCTCTCGCTCGCGTAAACAGTCGCGTCCTAGTCGCGTCCTTTTTTTTGTTCGACTGAAAGCTGCCTCGCTGACACCTTGTGGAAACCCAATTCGTTGATTATGGTGTTTTGAGTTCTTTCATATGAGATGCATATAATCTCCGCTATCGCTCTAATTTATAATCTCCCATAATTAAATCAATATTTCAATAATATTTCAAATATCAGTAGTTCCAAAGCGGGGTTCGTTTTCCACACTCTCTACCACGCTTAAATTCTGCTATCAATTTTTTTTGACCGATGAATATGACAAAGCGGAATCCCCTAATGTACTGACCATAATATGGTGTTATCAACATCGATCTCCTTTGGTGATAAGCTATTCCTTGTGGAGGTACCAAGTTACATCAGAATTTTTCTTCTTTGTTTGACTATCGTTACTCCGAAAATCAAATTCAGATCTACAATTTTATGATGTTGTAGTCTACTCAAAAGGATATATATATATAATCCTCTGACCCGTTTTTCTATAACCGTTTGAAAGGTTGATTTGGGTGTCTTTCATATTATCCAATGCCGCTTTTACTACTCCAGGAAACTAATTTTTTGGCAGAGCAGGAAGCTTTCTTCCCTGTCAGGAGTTTTTCTTGTCTAGCAAGGTTTTTCGCCATTTTATCTTCAATGGCCTGAAGTACGCCACGTCTAAGGGCTGGAGAATGTGAGTAACATTTGCAAGTGTTATTAGTGTGGCATGCATCTAACACAATTTTGTGAATGTGAGAGGACAAGTTGTCACCAATGATTGCTTTGCGTTCTTGTTTTTTTTTTTCTTTAAAATTGGCATTAAATGAGACATAAACTAAGTCATCAAAGGTGAGGCTATCAATCCAATCCGCTCTTTGATCTGTTATAAACGGCTCCCTTTTGTCCATTGTCAGTCCAAGTGGACCACAAATATTCTGCTTTTAAAATTACATATGGTGAAACTGTTTCTCCTGCGGCATTCCAACAAAACATGACTGAAAAACTTAATTTTTTGGCATTCGCTATAGTTTCCGGATACTTTGTACCACGTCTATATACAGATAATTCTCTTTTTTGGGGTGATCTGTAAGAATGATTTCGTCGTAGTGGTAGATATTCTCCAGTGGAATACCTCTCAACTCTTTTACCAAATTTTCAATGACGTCTTTTATAAATGCAGGTCGGTCTTTATATTGTTTGCTAATCGTCTAGATAGTGTCTTATTTCTATTAAGAAATCCTAACCCAGTCTTTCCCATGTACATTATGTTTAAACTGCTTAACTTGTCTACCACGCGAGGATAAGTAATTTTTTATAATAATTTTGAGGTCGATATTCGTTATCGGAAACCCGAATTCGAAAAGTGATGTAGTATTAGCAACAAATGCATTTTCTTCTGTTGTAAATATTGTCGGATGGTTAGGTTTGTTGCAGTGTTTATTCTTTTAGTCCAAGAGCTAGTGAACCCTCCGAGTGATCATAAGTGTACAAATTTCTAACCATACAGGTAAGAAATTTGTACACTTATGATTTATAGCATGCTAAGAGCAATAGTCATGACCTGGCAGGCGTTAGCCCTGCACGTCATCAGCCCCTTTATTTTTTAAATTGTAAAATAAATAGAGTATATAAACTTGTTTCTGTAAGCTTAAAAATTTAATAGGATGTAGTTAATTTATTGTAAATCTTGGAAAAAAATTGACAGGCGATTACAATGAGCAAAAGTATGTGACAGGTGAATTGAAAGGAGCACAGCTGATGAGGTAAAATAAACTTTCTCCTGTATACTTAGTTGACATTTGGATATGTTTTTGAGTAAACGTTTTAGAATAAATATGTACAATGACAGGTGGTTTTGAATAGCATAAGAGCTTGACAGGCGAGGGGAAAGCTGCTAAGGGCGTGCGAGTAAGAGGTGTTACGTGAACGCATATAGTGTGAGTGACATGAAATTAAAATCATAAATACAATATATTTTATTAGTTTTAATGTAATCTACATTAGTTTTTACATTAATTTTCTTCATCATTATCCGACACTTCACTACTACTGTTTTCATCATCATCTGACTCTTCGATAATGTTTTCCTCTTCTGAAAATAGAAAAAAAATTTTTTTTAATAAATCAATAAGGTCATTAAGAATTGAATATCATGCTCAATTACATAGGACTGTATATTAAATCTTATTGAATAAAATAATTGTATGTTACCTGAAATGTATTCCTCGGTTTCAGTTGATTGTGCTTCGGCAGTATCAGTAGGCTCTTGTAAAAGTATATCATATATAGAAGAAGGAACCGTATTCCCCTCAAACCAATTGAAATCGTAATGACCATCAATTAAGTTCCAACCGTTATTTTCAGGGGTAAGAATTGTTGGTTCCTTTAAATGACAATTTCGCCATATATTTGTAATATATGCAGTTCTTAATAATTGTTGTTGCAGTTCGCGTTGGCACGTAGGTAGATTTGATGAATCATAACTTCTTACTTTTTTCATGAATATTTTAGGATTACTTGTGTTATATGTAGCAAGGAACTTTTTATAACGCGCATCATTTAATTTTGAACATTTCGAACCGTACATTTGGCATACAAATTTCTCGAGTATCGGAAAAAAAATTCTTTCTTCTCCTCTACTTCTGCATTTCCTAATGCTTTGAACGCCTTCTGATACTCACTACATTTCTGCAATATTTGGAAAGGTTTTTTTTACCTCTTCTTAAAAAGGACGGATTAAAATCGCAACCGGTCAATGCATGAAATCCCGGTAAGCTTTGGCATATAGAAGGTCCCAATTTTGTATACAGAGAAATATTTATCCATTTTTTAAATTTATTAGTGCCATATTCCATATAGATTTTTAAATTATTATTGTGAAGATGGTCCATGTTTCCGAGCATTAATATTAAAATGTCTGTGTCACATGTTTTTATTAACACGTCGGATACATCTTCATCCATTTGGCATGTATGGTATATTATTTTCGTATCAGCCTCTTCATGATGTTGGCACGATAAATTATCATTTATATTGAAGATCACAGAGTTATTGTAGACACTATAAGTATGGCATTGTTTGTAATTTAAGTTCACTATGGTATTCCCGATTAACTCTGTCATTTCATTTGTGCTCCAGTGTGTAATTTAAAAAATCCACAAAAGCTTCTTTGAACTGTATGTTACGAAGTTCTTTCATAAAGTCAACTGGTCTAACTTGTTCTGGTCCGGTAATGAAATAATTTATGTTTCGTACTTCTTGTCGTTTAGCTCGTTCATAATCTTTAATAGACGGCGAAAAATATTGGTCGAAAATGATATCTACTCGTGAGGCATGTGTAGCTGTTAGTAACGACATAACTTTTTTGGAAATACCACCAAATGTTTCTGGGATATTTTTGAATGTATGCAGTAAAAAGAATGCCATCAAAAACATAACTTGTAGAAAAAACCAAGTCTCGCAACTCAGTTCTACTTCTTCTACCGTCAAAAGTTGTGAGATCCATGTTATGTATGCCAAGTCGGTTAATTTATTCAGTCCCTACTTAAGTAACCTTCTGTCTTGAGTTATTACGAAATTAGCTCACCTAACAACATCTTATACTGACCATATCAATATTAAAAATCTTGTATGTTTTAAATAAATAAATTGACTTGGCAATCGCATGAAAACACAATGTATCTAATATATTAAATTAAATTCACTCAAAATATGAAACGTAATACCCAGTTCGTTGCATCTACACAAGTAAAAATCGTTGGCACAACTGACGAAATTCTTCTCTTTACATTGTTGATCGAGAGCAGGTATACGTCCCTTCCTATTAGATAAACGGTCTCACTCGCACCATAGGCGTTCACGTCACACCTCTTACTCGCACGCCCTTAGCAGCTTTCCCCTCGCCTGTCAAGGTCTTGTGCTATTCAAAACCGCCTGTCATTGTACATATTTATTTTAAAACGTTTACTCAAAAACATATCCAAATTTTAACTATACAGGAGAAAGTTTATTTTACCTCATCAACTGTGCTCCTTTCAATTCACCTGTCACATACTTTTGCTCATTGTAATCGCCTGTCAATTTTTTTCCAAGATTTGCAATAAATAAACTACATCCTATTAAATTTTTAAGCTTACAGAAACAAGTTTTTATACTATATTTATTTTACAATTTAAAAAATAAAGGGGCTGATGACGTGCAGGGCTGACGACGTGCAGGGCTGACGCCTGCCAGGTCATGACTATTGCTCTTAGCATGCTATAAATCATAAGTGTACAAATTTCTAACCTTACAGGAAGACCGTTACTCGGAGTGTTCACTAGCTCTCCAGCTATTTATCGTGCTGCATGGAATTTTGAATTTTATTGCAACTTCCCACTGAGTCAAAATATTGGATCTCCCATTGTTTAGACATTGGTGCAACTGTTTGTATAAACAATGTTACGACGACTTCCTGTTGTCCTTTACAAATTGTCGTTTCTGTTGTCATTTTACAAATTGTAGTTCCTGGTGTCCATCTTTGCATATCTGAAAGTTAAAAAACATCGCAAGGTTACTTTGGCTCATGGGTCAAAGTTACCCGAAAACGATGGCCAAAGTAGGTATACTGTGATTTTAATTATCATACTTAATACTTGTCACAAAAATATCTTAAACACTTTTATTTATATCAGATTAGGATCCCAGATACAATAAAACCTCATTATACTAGTAATTTCAACGTCTTCTACGTAGGTACCTACGTCAATATGCAGATAATAGTCGAAGTAGGTACGAAAATATTTATGATTTTATTAGCTGATTAATAATTCATTAGAAATTACACAGTTTTTCGATTTGAATAATCATAAAAATTGTCTCGTAAGGAACATGAATTAGGTTCCGCTCTATTAACCACTACGTGATTGGTTATAAGTCGGCATTTACATACTTAGCTTACTTTCCAATGATTTAAAATGGCAGTTTATGTGAAATAATTACAAAAATATTATCATTAATATTTTAGTAATAGGTAATTAATAGGTTCATATTTAACTGGTGGCAATAATCTCCTACTTACATTATCTTTCATATTACGCTTGAATGACATCAGTGAGGAATCATAATCCTACTAATATTATAAACGCGAAAGTTTGTAAGTATGGATGGATGGATGGATGTTTGTTACTCTTTCACGTAAAAACTACTGAATGGATTTTAATGAAACTTTACAATAATATAGCTTATACATCAGCATAACACATAGGCTACAATTTATAAAGAAATGCGGACGAAGTCGTGGGCAAAAGCTTGTAATAAATAATAATAAATTTCAGTTTCAGTTTTAGAATCTTTATTTATTCGATATTCGATGTAAGTTTTTTACAAAACATTTATCTTCCTCGAATTTTATTTTTTATATTTTTTATTTTATCTTTCACATTTTATATAGGTAATTATAAACTTCCACAAATGCTGCTTCCAGGGGGAAGACTTTTAAGTATATAGCTATAAATGTATGTACTGGAAATAGAGAATGCAACGGTAGTTTGAAACAAATTTATCTAAATCATATACAACATTTAAATCTTACTGAGGCGACAGATAAGTATTATTAGTATAATGTTGAGGCCAGAGTTTGATCCCGGGCTCTGGTATTCATATGCATATTATTATTAAAATATTCAATCCTATCCTGTAAAATTATGTTTCAAGTAATATCATGTTAAATCGTGAGAATAATAAGTAGGCAGAGTTTCGTATGTCTAAGTCACAAAGACATTGTCCGGCACAAAATGAAAACTCTTGAAAAGAGATAAGTTTAGTATACGTCTATGTGCCTGTTGTCCTATGTATGTATTTTAATTGAAATATGCAAAAAGAGTATTTAATCCACCTATTATGATGCATTTATACAACCTCCTTAGTATAACAGTAATTTGCTTTTAATTTTGAAATCTGTCAATAAGCAATGTGAAACTTGAAGAATATTTTATTTTTTGAATTGCCTTTTTAATTGAAGCAATATATTCGATTGAAAAAATTAACTAATTACATTATTCAATAACGTCGCGCAAATATGTATCGAATTGACAACCGTACCAAAGAGAAAATTATAGAAATGAGAAATACAGGTTTATCAGTGACTGATATTTTTGATGAACTAGGAATAACTGTAAGTAGTCATAACGGCGCCGTCACTGTTCAAGTTCCATTATTTACTTAGTACCCTGCGGCTAATATTGTTAAAATTTTCCAGAGGAATACAGTCTATCTTTGGCTGGATAGGTGGCGACACGCTGGCAATTTAAATTGCCATGTTACAACTGGCCGACCTCGAAGCACAAGTCACAATCAAGACAACAGAATTGTTCAAAGGGCACTAGATGAAAGATTCATCAATACGACTCAAGTGGCTACCGAGTTTCAAATATCTTCCAGCACTGTAAGAAGGCGTCTCAAAAAACGTGGCATTAATTTCAGAGTTCCGGCTAGGAAACCAGTTTTAAATGATAGGCACAAAATGCTCCGTTTGCAATTTGCAAAATATAACACCAAACCTAAGAACAGATTCTACCATACCATAATAAGCAGTTATTATAGCATCTGCATTTACTATTGGAGCCAGTTTATAAAGAGCATAGGAGGAACTGCTGATCTTTTTACTAAGTTCATTTATGTGGCATTTCCAGTTTAATTTTTTGTCTATTGATAAGCCAAGAAATCTGACAGTATCAACATCATTAATAATGCTGTCATGATTTCGAGATCTTTGACAAAAATGCATAACATAAGTTTTATTTAGATTAATTTTTAAATTATTATTTTCAAGCCATTTGATTATTAATGATAATGTATTATTTATGTCGGACTGATAAGAATTTTTATCATCACAAGTCAAAGTTATTGTACAGTCATCAGCAAACAGTGTCATAGGATGATTAATGGCATTTGGCAAATCATTTATGTAAATAATAAAAAGAATAGGACCGAGGACACTGCCTTGCGGGACACCATAAATATTATTACGTTCCTCTGATATGTATGTATTTTCACTTTTAGTTTTGTAATTTATTGTTTTAATTTCTGTGATTTGACGGCGGTCTGTTAAATATGACTGTATCAAATTCAATACATAGCCTATTATACAGTAGGCTTCTAACTTTTTTATTAAGATATCGTGACTTACATAATCAAACGCTTGTGACATATTACAATAAATAGCACAAACGAGTGATGATTTATCAAATTGATATTATCAACATTTACTAAAAAATCACGCACAGCCATATAATTATTGTTTTCTTCTGACGGAATCCTTTTTGCTCACAACAAAATATTTCGTTTTTCTCTAAATAAGCATTAATTTCATTATAAAAGTAGTCTTCAAAAATTTTGAGAATATTGATAATTGATATCAATATTCTCAAAATAGGTCTGTAGCACTCCATTAGTTCTCTATTATCTTTTTTGAATAAAGGTTTAACAATAGTTTTCTTAAGATCTTTAGGAAAGACACCCGCCTGTATGCAAAGATTGATAATATGACCTAGGTGATGTGATGACATATATCTCTATTAACAGTTTTAATAATTTTAGTAGAAAAACCGTCAAATCCAACACTGTTAGTATTTTTCAGATTTTTTATTATGTTGGGGAAGGCTTGGTGCCATGAACATAGATTGAGTTTATGATCAAGGCACACTTTAGCTTTTTCACCCACACCTTTGATTGGTTCGATTTTATCAATAAAATAATTATTGAATGAATTAGTTATGTCTGTAGGATTATATATATAAACATTATCCCTTTTAATTAATGATATAGGTTCTCTTCGAACATTCAGTCTAGACTTGTTAATGATGTGTCATGTAATTTTAGATTTATTACTTGATGTTTTAAATATTGAAATTATTTTGTGCATATTTTGTCAAATGTATTATTTTTTATAATCGCTTTGAATAATTAAGAAATTTTAGTTTGCTGATTTTCGTTGATTTTAATATAGATTATAATAATTATTCCACAATAATTTTCGTTTTTTTTGCTACATATTTGAATACGTTTACTGTTGAACAGCATAGAACGAAATGTGGTTGGTGTGAGAAGAATAGACAGGGTAAAATTGCTATCTAACGCTTACAGTGTTTGCAAAAAGATGAAATGGCGATGGACGGGACATATGTTGCGGGAAACAAAAGAAAAGTGGACCAGAATAATAACAGAATGGTACCCTAGGGGTGAAAAGAGAAGTAAAGGGAGACAATTTAAACGTTGGGAAGATGAAATAAGGCAAGTAGCAGGTCCTGCATGGACCCGATTGGCCAAAGATCGAGCAACGTGGAAATCTTTAGAGAAGAAGGCCTTTGTCGTAGGACAAGCTGTTACAGTTAACAGACAGATTGCCGATTTGTAAACAAATACAAATGTTATTTGTATGTACTCACATACAATAAAACATGTAATGATTGGTAGGAACTATGAGTGTATATGTAATGAAACACTAACAGTAATAATGGCTTATTTTATTTATTTTATTACTGTTGACCCATAAACATATTTTTCCAAGGGAAACATAAGTAGGTAGTAGAAAACACTGGAATTTTCATTAAAAATACCGTATGCAACATTTGGATCATCGGTTTCATATATTTCATAGAAAGATAAGCTTTTTATACAGGTTTTAAATTTTATTAAATTAATTAAGTTTTGAAAAAAAAAATAACGAAATTAGTTTTCTACTTATAGATTATAGGAAAACCTATAAGAAGTCCATGATATTAAAATAACATGGTAAATCACTCAATATTGTGCATACCAACTTACATTTGCAGGTGGAATGTGTGGGAGAACATATTTTTCAACTCCATGTGATAGGTAAAATCGTACGGAACCCTCTCCACGCGAGTTCAACTCGCACTTGTCTCTTTTTTTTTTTTTTTGTTTAACGTCTTTGTTTCTAACTTTTACAATTTCTTCTTAAAGGGTAAAAACATACCTGTTGAACAAAACACGATATCTAAATAAATTTAATTTTAATTTGAAACATTAATATTCGGTAAACGATACCTTATAATATCAACAATCAACTGGCATTTTTTTGTTTAATGTAATAAAATGCATAAAACTCATACAAAAATAAACTTCAGAGGTGTTTCGATTTTATTTTTGATGTGAATAAAAAATGTGTATAAAAAACTACCCAATATTGCGAGTGCACAAACATAAGTCTATATAATTTTTATTTCAATTTTTACGTGAGCTCATACCGTTCACGTGACGATGGTTAAATACACGACATTTTGATACATTACAATGAATAAAACCATTAGAAGAACAACTATATGGAATATAGTTAAAGCGTTAGTTCAATAAATAAAACTATGTGCCCTACAGTTGACAAAATTAGTAGAACCGATTATCAGAGTACCGATTGTAGATAGATAATATAATAAAGTACATCTAAAAACAGACGAGGCATATACCCAGCAATAATGAAAAATATATAGCTGCTGTTATCGGCGCGACGACTACGCTTGGTTCAAACTATCACCTACAAGTATATTGAACAACGTAAAGGGCCAAATCTCAATGCATATTATTTTTTTACTCCTTAGAGGTTTTGTATCGGGGCTTTTTTTAAATTTCTAATTTAAGTTTTATTAATAGGTCATTGACACCTTTAATATACATTAGGTATTCGTCCTTCTATTCTTTTGTTATTGTAGATGCATACCTAATTTAAAAAAAAATACATATAAACATTTCGTATCGAATGGTCTATAATGGACTTTTCTATATTGTGGACGTATTTTTCTATTAAGTGAAGAAATGACAATTTTAGTTAGGTTTAAAATAATAAACCAGTTTTCATTAACCTAGTTTCTTAATTTATTATATAGCAAGTACCTTTCACCTATATAAAGACGTATATAAAACCTATACACGTCCTAATATAAAGACGAGGGTCATTCGAATAGCGAAATAATCTTTCGCTTAAAATATAATATAATATCTATATACATATAATATTGTCAATTATATTTAAATGCTTAGATACATTTGGCAACTTAGTTGTACAATTAATTATGAAAATATGCTTGTACAGAAAATAATGACATTTGACTGTTTAGATATTTTTGACGCGTTGAATGTTCACATTAATTGGATTACTTTGCAGTGCACATATATTTGATTTTCGAAGTGTGTACTATTATTTGAGTACCTGGACAGATCCGATATATCTGATGCTGACTGTACAATAGGCCAAGCGCTCGGCATTTACAAATAAAAGAACTTAAACTAATGCTTAACTATGAGGAACCGGCTAGCCCTGGGGGGCCACTTGTAACAGCCACGGCGTTGGCCGCGGCCGGCACAAGTGGTCTCCGGGCCGGGAGGTCCCTCGCAGGCGCTGTATCCTGGTTGCACCTCGGAGGTGGGAAGCGGCGCGGCGGTCTTCCTCTTCTTTCGCGGCGGTCGTCGTGGTCATCACCAGCAAGCGCCGCGTTGCTGCAGTGATGGTCATCCTGGTCCAACAGGATGTGTCGAGGTTTTCTTCTGAAACGAGAAAGAGTATTATTAGCATCTAAGTGTAAATTAGATCTAAAAAACGACTTCTGCGCATCTCGCCATTCTTGCCAACTTAGGTGCCGGGAATTATGAGTATGACCGCCGCTCTCGTACTGTATCGTCTCCCGTTGGATAAATTCTCTAAGGACTTGACGAAGTATATTTTTATACTGTTCTATATAATTACTAAAATTTTTGTATGTTATTTATGACTTTTTAGTGGCTAGTTTTTGAAATTTTCAGTGTCTAATGTATGGACGTATGTATATTACAACCGCATTTAAACTGCGCTGCGCTCAAATGTATGAAACAATAATGTTCGTATCATATGTATGATGTTATCAATATGTATAATGTTCGTGATCAAATGTATGAAACAAACCCGTTCCTACGTACACAGTCTAAGCTCGAGTAGGTGAACGCGTACCATGCTTGTGTGAGTGAGATAAGCATGCTAGGGTTGCCGCCATTTTGCCTTTATTAGTGCATTCGCGAATCGGGAACGAAATGTGCAGCAATATGTGATGGCCTTGTAATAGCGGCCTCGAATTAATTTTGTGTGCTTGTAATTTATTATAAACAAAAACGTTTTTAACTCTATTTTCTGAGATTTTATTATTATAAGGGTGCTTATTAAACTATTTTATTTTTAATAGGTAGCATTATTTACCTAATTATCCTACTAATATTATAAACGCGAAAGTTTGTGAGGATGTGTGAGAAAAGACGAATTCGTTTATTATAGGCTTTCTCGTTTTTTTTCATTGATTAAAAAAAGACTAATATAGTGGCCAAAAAAAAAACCTGTCAAATCAAATCAAATCAAATCATTTATTCATCAATTAGGTTTACAATAAACTCTTATGACCGTCAATATAGGTATAATTTACCAGGGTTTCGGAAAAAAAAACAAGCCAAGATGATGACGATCCTGAGAAGAAACCCCGAAACAGTCTATCGCAACTTCAAAAATTTTTTTTTTAGTATGGAGTTTGCATGGCAAATAATGGCGGATCATGCCATCCCACTCCCTCACTGCAGTTTCTCTTTCTTTGAGCCAAAGAGTACTTTATTTATAATTAAATAAAAAATGTCTACTACAAAACAAATACGTTACTCGCTGTCGCAACTTCAAAACATTGTTTTTGTATATTTATCACAAATAATAATTGTTAAAGGTTTAATTTAGTCATAAAGTGATCGAACGCTGTTAAATAAATACACAGTGACATTTGTTTTGTTAAAATGCCACCGAAAAGACGGTTTATAACATGTGAGATTTGAGATGGGAGTCCGTTGTATAAATCACGAACAAAGGAAGTTTATGGCGAAATTTCCTATTTGACGTGGCCCGGTAAGAACTGATATAAATATTTTTTGGCTATATGTAAGTACAGCAAGCTAAAACAAACAAGATTTGATATTTTATTTTTATTGTTATTGTTTACTAGTGATGTTCTGTGACTATCGATAACTACAGAGTTACATTTGAGTTTATTAAGGTAGTGCAATGTTAAAATGTTATTCAAAAATGTATTAAATCAGGGTTCGTGAAAGAGGCTACTGGCTTTAAATCTGAATAAAAAAGTTTAATGCCCATTTTTATCATTTTTATAGAAAAAGTCCAAGCCGTGCAGTGCATACGATATGCTTAATGATTTTTCCGAATTTCTTCCTAATGGGTATATTATTCCAGTGTGATACCGAGTTTGAATAGCATGCCCCCCATCTCTCCTTGCGGGCCTCGTAAGAATTAGCGACGAGCGATTGTTAAATAATTGAATTATTCGAGGATTATTTTTTTTTTCCAGATACAGACATTGGGTTGAGGTTATGGGAAAAGCTGATTTAGTATATATTCCCATAGAAAAACTGCATACATTAAAATAATTATGTATGTGGAAATCACTTTGAGTACCGAGCTTTTAATAAAATTAAAAGTCGCCTTAAAAAATTTGCTGTACTACCGTAATCCAACATGCCACCATTTCACAGCTGCTTTGAAGTTCAACATTTTGACGACGTTAAGTACGCCAGTTGTTAGAGGAGCAAACTGCGAAGAGGATGATAATGAAGCTTTTATTGACTTCGAAGATTTCATTCAACCTCTTGAAAATACAAAAGGCAGTTGAGCTTAAGAACTATTCACTTGAAAAGGTGCTGAAGCGCCTGTTCTTCACCTACCTGAAACTGATGATACTGTTCTGCACTTACTCGACGATTTTGAGTTGCATGACTTTCATGTGGAATTGTCATAGATAGAAAATAGTTTGTTCGAAATGTTCAAAAAATAGCCTACTGTGTATGTTGTGCCTCGGTGGTCCTACAAAAAATCCGGTTTAAGAATAGATGATCCAGATAAATAATACATAAACTTCGGGAGTGGTGGCAAGAAAAAAAAATCTTATATATCCCACAACAAATATATGTAAGCTAGTTGATACAGTTACACCTTGAAGCTGAAGTTAAACCGATTCTTCATGAAATACATTTCTCAACAAGCCATCACGATGATGTTGACAAAATGTGACAATTTGTTATGGACCTGTAATGAGCACAAAGATCATCTACTGTATATTTACTAGTTCGCTTAAGTCATCTTTTAATACGAAATGAATGCCATATTTTAAAACTTTCGTTTGCAAATGTCGCGGAATCAACAGAAGATTTTGTTAAAAAATCACAAGGCGTCGCGAAATGATAAAATAAAATTATTATTATGTATTTGTATATTTTTAGTAGTTTTATTCTCATATTAATTAAAAAATATATTAACATATCCTTCATTTCCTGTTTCTACATTTTATCGATATCGACAAAAAGAAACGCATAGGGTAGCTGCACTATTTGGCCTGTTAGGTTGGTACTATTATTATTTGACGTACATATTTGTCATGTTGGTATGAGAATGCCATGTAACTAGGCGTTTATTGGCTAATATAGGAGTCCCGACTCTTATAACGTAGTGATTATATTCTCTTTGCCCCGAAAGAAACTCAGGATACCACTCTTTTTGTCATCTATAAAATAATAAATATGACATTTACAATTATACACATGTCAAAGTATATACAATACTGAACATAGTATGAGCACAGAATCCTCAAGTCCAGGCTTCATTATCGCTTAAATAGTCAGCGATTTTATAATAACTTTTGGAAAAGAGTTTGGTCTTAATTACACTTTTAAACCTATTTATAGGTAAGGCTCTAATTAACTCAGGAAGTTTATTATAAAACCGTATACATTGACCCATGAAGGAATTACTTATTTTATGTAGTCGCGTCTTGTGTAAATTAATATCATTTTTAAATCTAGTATTGATATTATAAGTATCACATTTTTTATTAAATTGACTAATATTTTTATGCACATAAATTAAATTTTCATATATATACTGGCAAGTAACAGTTAAAATCTTAATTTCCTTGAATTTTTCTCTGAGGGAAGACTGCGGACCCATTTGATAGATGGCTCTTATGGCCCTTTTTTGAAGAATAAAGATAGTATTTATGTCCGCAGCGTTGCCCCAAAGAAGAATCCCATAACACATTATACTGTGAAAGTAGCTGAAATAGACCATTCTAGCTGTGTCGATATCTGTTAGGTGTCTGATCTGTTTAACGGCATAAGCCGCAGAACTAAGCCTTTTACTTAGTATTTCAATATGAGGACCCCATTGTAATTTAGAATCTACAGTAATACCTAAGAAAACTGTCGATTCTACGGGCTTCAATTTTTCATTACCCAAAATCACATTCGTCCCAATATCTTTAACATTAGGGGTACTGAATTTAATAAGTTTAGTTTTCGTAGCATTTAAAAGGAGATTATTTACACTAAACCAATGCACTACATTTGAAAGTGCGTTATTTATTTCATTATAGCACCCAAGTTGTCTCCTAATCTTGAATATCAATGAAGTGTCATCAGCGAACAATACAATGTCATGTTTATTCACAGAAAAAGCCAAATCATTAATATAAACTAAGAACAAAAAAGGGCCAAGTATTGAGCCTTGAGGGACACCTATTTTAACTTCAGAGCCCAGAGATTTTATACCATTTATATCAACCCTTTGAATTCTATGGCTCAGATAGGAAGTGAGAAGATTAATAAGAGCCTTATTCCTAATTCCGTAATGGTGCAATTTCCTCAACAATGTGTCGTGCTGCACACAGTCAAAGGCTTTGGACAAATCGCAGAAAACACCTAGAGCGTCCTGCGAGTTTTCCCATGCCTCATATATATTTTTCAAAAGTTCAACACCTGCATCTATAGTAGATTACACCTGTAATTTTATTGTTTATTAATCACCAACAAAATAGTATAATTTTGAAACGCAAAGTAGTGCAGCGTCGCGCAGCGCAAATGCGGATAAACCTAGGTCAATCAAACCGCACTTGCGCGGCGCGGAATTTTATCTTTGTATTCTTTGTAGCATTTTTTCTCGTCCGTCTCGCTACAGTATATATGTTCTGTGGTAGCAACCACAGAGTTCTTTATAATAACACAGAACACTTATACTCACAAGGGATCATTTAGTGTTCTGTGAATTTAAAAGAAATTTCGTTTAATTGCTAACTGGATTAATTAATTTCTCGTCATACATCGTGCGATCGCTCCTGAACTAGAATAGAAAGAAATATGGCCACGCCGTGCATTTTCGCCGCCGCAAGCTATCACGCACTTGAGCGGCGCTGCTCCAGTGCTCTTACGTTCATACGAGTCAATACAATTAAATATTTATGGTGTCGCGCAGTGCAAATGCGGTTAATGATCTTTATTATAAATAAATAGACATTGCGTCCTAAACCTAGTCTATTATATTAGTCTGTGTATTAACAGCAATTTTTTTTTTATATTATAAATTATAACTCTATGTCACTCGTTCTATGTTGTTCCTATACGCTAGAAAGAGAAGAGAGTAGTTTAGACAAAGATGTTGTATTAGTCTGTACCTATAGATGGATCACAAAATGCAGCAATATTTTATTCTTTCTAACACCTTCAAATTGTCATAAGATTGAAAGAGACATACATATATAATCTGTCAGGTCGAAGTTGAGTGAATGTCTCCATTTTGACTATACAATGCAAGCTAAAGTTATAGCGTATAATAGTGCTGTGCATTTTTATTGATAACTAGATATCGTTGATATAGATTTTAAATATATGACGGATAAAAAGTATGGCTAAATACGTTTCGGTGTACTGTTTGGTTATTCAAAATAAATAAAATGTGGGTGCGTACTGGTACTCGCCGCATTGCTAATCGGTTGTATGAGATTGTATGCAACCTCTCGCATTTATTTCACCAAAATATTTCAAAAGAATAGTTATTTTTTGAGTAGAAATATTTAGAATCCATCCTTAAGGGGTAGAACGGGAGTAAGTTTTTATTACGAGAGAAAAAAACTCGATAATCTTAAAGTTTTATTTTTAGAAACGATATCACAGATTGGATAATCTGTGATATCGTTTCATTTTAATCTGTGATATCGTTCATCTGTGATTCGTCAACATTTTAATTTAAAGACTTGCAGTTAATGTTGACGCTTGGGTATCCACGTATTTATTAGTAAGTTTTCTTTTTCTGGGTAATTTCTGAAAAGAAATAGTTTTTGGTTATTAATGATTCAAAAGATTTTCATAATTTTCATAGATTGAAGCATAACTTCTTTATAACTTATAGATATTACTTACTGGTTTACACGATGGTGGTAATTTTGGGAATATTGTCGGCACTGCATACGAGTGTAGAATTTTACGCTGATATCCTTGGCGAAAGCAAGAATCTTCAAAGTTCATCGAGCATATTCTTGTATATTGCGAAGCTCTCCAATCGTCGGCTTTTCTTACATTTTTTGTCCACGTTTTTTTTTAAAATCGATGTCGGTGGGAAATCTGTTATAAATTGATAAAAATTACTTTCAACCTGCAGTGAATGCTACAAATTGTCAACACTCTACTAAAAATAAATTAGTTATCGATATCGATAAACTTATCAAGATCAGACTACAGCACTATAAAGCAAGACAAATGTCAAATATTCCGATTAACTTTGGTTTTTGTAAATTTTAGTTATAAACACCAGCTTTTCTTTAAATAAATCAACCTTAGAGCTGTGTATGCATGTACAATGATTCATTTTTAGTAAATAATTATAAAAATTTGTTTACAAAACACCAAAATTAATGAGTGCGAGCTGTGCGACTTACCGGTGAAATGATATTCTCCTATTATTCTCCTTCAAAACACCCACTCTACTTGGACAAACGGGAACAGTACAAGCCATTCTTGGCAAGCAACAGATTTATGAAATCACACTTTCAGATTTTTAAGTATTTTAAATCACATAAAGCTAAACGCGCTTGTTAACCAGCATGATATAAACAAATATGACGTTGCCTCTTTTATGGCGCGCAGCGTTTTAAGACGTCATATTCGGCTATTGTTATCTCTTTTTAACATACGACATGCAGCCATTAGAAAGACGGGTATCGAGTATCGAAGGAATCTTCAATTTTTATTGTTCCATCTATACACTAATACAATTATCTTTGAGTTTAGACAAGTTTAGAGCAAAGATGTTGTATTAGTCTGTACAACCTAGTTTAGTTAGAGTAAAACGTAGTGATTATATACTCTTTGAGTTAGAGTATATAACAAGGCAAGGATGAAAACTGATGAAAACACTCTGTCTGTGTTGTTTTTGAATTATTTTCAAAATTTCATATAAAAAGTTAATGTATTATCCTAGTAATGGAGTCTCTAACGCAGGATATGATATCCACAACGATGTCGGAGTCATCTAATACTTGCAGAGAAAAGGTTATGATTTTTTTTTATTTTTGTTCATCAATATGTTAAAGGCTGGTGGCCCATTGATGATAGGCCTCACCCAATCACCCATATATCACCATACTGCACAACTATAGCCGCAGCCAGTATATTAAGTTGAAGTTGGTTTTTCAAGTGACCAACTTATTGCAAGGCTTATCACTTAGGCGGCTTAGGCGTATGTGCTTGGTATTTTTATTGAGATAAATAGTAATTACTTAATTTGCATTCAAAAGTGTTTGTCCATTGTAGTCCCTCATGACAATGGAGTAAGTAAGACTTAAAAGAATTGTTAATGCATAGACAATAAGAATGTTAGTGCATTTAAAAAATACTGAACAAGTAGGTACCTAATAATAAAGTTCTAGAGACAGATAGGGACAGTGCAAAAATAAGGGCCATTACGGACACAAGTGTTTTAAAAATTTAGTTTCAGCAACCGAATATTTGTTTCCTTTTGGCAACTTATGTAGTTACTCGATGGGGATATTTTACATATTGACAACTTTTGCGATACTGCTTAACTGCTATAACATTTTTTATCTCAAGTTAGTAAATCAAGGTGCACGCATTATTAAAATTTACTTGATTTAGTTTTTTAGTCTAACAAACTTTCATTTGAGTATCTTACAGCATTTTTGATGTCCTAAAAGGTACTTAGGTGTTTAAAAGTTCTACGAGATTGTTCGTGAAAATTGGCATTAGGTTACCATTTATAATTTTGATCCCCTATAATTATTCCAAAGGAGAAATACGAAAAAGATGAAGACAGATCCATAGACATAAGGATAATATAAGAAAGGTCGCAGGAGTAAAAGGAATGATGAAAGTGTAGGATAAAATACAGTGGAAAAACTTACATGATTTCATATGTAAGCAAACGGGATGCTGTTTGCTAGATTCAAATTTGTTGCCATTCTTGTTGTCATATAGCTTAGAGGAGGAGATGGACAAACTAGGAAAAATAATAAAAAAGTTTTTTAGAATAATAGAATAATATTAGCATAAAGTTATGTAATTGTGATTCCTAGAAATAAAGGCTATCTTTCATTTTTTTTAAATATAGGTATAAGTGGTTGAAAATTAGAATGGGCATTATAAAAGGCATAAAAATAATTGAAAACCACTTAACATACATAGGGTTTTAAATGGATAGGTATTAGAGTTCTGTTATTATTGTATTCTTTGGTCCATTCATCTGGTTTCTCTTTGGATATTTATCCATTCAAATTGAAATTACTTATATAACATGCATTTAAAATTTATTGTTTAAAATGGAATTAAATTGTATTTTTGAACACTCTTGTACATAATATCATTAATCAGGGCATTTCTTTCTGAACACATCCTTATTTTAATGTCTTGTGATAAATATAAAGAACCATTTGTTTAGGTAAGCGAAAGGCTACAGGAATAAACTTTAACCCCTTATAACAGTGGTTGAAAATTGGAATATTAATATTAAAATGTATATTAAGGCTTTTGCACACAAAAATCAAAGCAGCAATATTCAGGTATATTCAAAACTAGCTGTCCCTCCGACTTCATACTCGTGGTATTCAGAATAGCACTTAACTTTTTTGTTTATAAACCAATTGGAATGAAACAAAAACTAGATGGTACGGGAAGCTTGCTACAATACATTAATGAAAACAGCATTTAATACAGTTAAGCCGTTTCTGAGATTAGCGTGCAAAAACGCACATACAAATGCACAAAAATTCTCAAAACTATTTTTTGGCCACGTTAACATAAGTGCAATGTGTACAATTTTTATTTTAAATATTTACTGTACAGACCCAGCTTATTTACGATTTTATTATATGTATAGATTATACCCCAATAAATGCAAAAAAAGGCGATATAAATTAGCTTCCCATATTTTCTAGGATAGAAAGAATAACAATCTTTGAAAACACGGAGGAAAGAAATACATAGTTATTATTTGATTTTTTTATGATTATGAATAAAATTGCTTTTATTGTAAATATTCATTATTTATTTGAATATTATCCATTTCAGGTTGCTGCCCTTTTCATCAACCATAAAGAATATCCATTAAGAATGGAAACAAATATAATTGGAAGAAATCCAGACATTTGTCAGATTGTTTTGAATGAAATGGTGAGATTTTATATTAAAATGAATGTAGTATTACATATATATTTATTAGTGATAATTGCGATTAATGCTACTAATGTATGTTTTCTTTTTCGAAATTTGGTTTCAGACTGTATCTAGTAAACATGCCATTATTAAATTATCAAAAACAGGACATTTTATAATGGATTTAGGATCAAGGAATAAAACCAAACTTAATATGGTAAGAAACTTTTATTGCTAGTAGCTTTAATTATTTTCTTTATTGACGCGTTTTACTTACTTACATTTGAGTTTGTAATATCGAAATTAGTTTGTCGTCGCTATTTACCTGATGTTCGGCGACCCGCTACGTCTGTCCAGCGCAAAAGGACTGCGCTCCCTGTCGGAACCTCGCCCTAACCAAAAAATCTATTACCAACAATTAATAAAAAACCAAATATCTCGAGCGACCTCACGACGCAGGGAAGTCCGCCCTAAGACTATCGCCCAGGTCCCGGTCAAGGGGGAAGGTAGCGGATATAGGCTATCCGCCTGCACTGAGCCCCTTCCGGCGGATCGGCTGGGACAGCAGATCCTCTTTGCGCCGCCTCTCTGAGGCCTTCTTCCGCGACAAAACGTGCTCATAAAACGCGAGCATCGCCTGCCACGCAAGATCACTGCCGATATTCGTTTTCAAGACTGCCGGCAGCGAGAAATCGGCGCCCACGACGAGAAACAGTAAAAATTTGCTGTGCAATGTCCACCACACAGCCACAATGGTGGCATACCTCTTTGGGCTCTCTCATGGCCACCCGGTGAAGGTAACGACCGAAGTAACCATGCCCCGAAAGCACTTCACCAGGCGGAACGTGAGAACCCCGCGCCGCTTCGCCGGGCATCCCTCTAGGGAGGGGCAAATGGCTTTAATCATTTGGCGGCCCGCACTGGGCTCGGCTAGACTTTCCTTCCACTCTTGGAGGAGGATCGTCTGGGAATATCTCCTCAATCTGACGCGATATTTCGCCGCCAGCACTTCGGCATCCAGCTCCCAAGGAGCAGTGCCCGCCAACACACGTGCTGCCTCAAACGAGATGGTTTGGTACCCCCAAATAGCAAAGTACATGAAATAGGCGCCGCCTCCAGTTAAAATTTTAATCAAATTTTACCTTATATTTTTTCTTATTATGAAATGACGTGGCATAATTGAGTGTGTATAAATCACGGAGCATATACAAAGAGGAGATGGCCTAAACAACTGTGCACTGATTTCAAACTAGGTCCTGACGTCATTTTTTGTGGGCGTGGTCTTGGTCAGTGCTGTCGGCACTGGTCACGGTGTGGCGGCGCTTGTTTGTTGTAGACTACAGTCAATTTTCATTGGCAATTTTAAGATAATTGGGCGGGGTCTAACTTCCTCCTTGCCCCGCGCAGTAGTCACGCGCGGCTCTATAGAAAAATTCAATAACAACATCTCCTCTTTGTATATGCTCCGTGGTATAAATACATTTTTCAGACATATTGACGATCCAAAACCAAATCTGTTTCAGTTAAGCGCTTCATATCATCTTTGCTTATAAAGTATTTGATATCCATAGAAACTGCAATTTCCGTGAAAATTGATTGAAAAGGTAAAGCTTAGATTCAAACTATGGATAAAAACATAATTTGGTACCTATTCTAGAAATTATGTAGAAAATGTGTACAAGTGATAATGCAATATAGTTATGATGGGAATAGAGTTATGCTCTAACCGGATGTATCAATCTAATTAATCGTTGTCCATGAAATACTCTAACTATTCCCAGCTCCGTGTGTGGATATTAGTTGAAAATGTTGATGGTAACTGTGATTAATCGTTTTCTTTGCAGACTGTGTTGGAGCGTGATACACCACATCAAATAAAAGATGAAGACTGGGTTCATTTTGGTGATGTATTTGGCATATTTCGGTTAAATCACGATGACGATGTTGATCTGCCGATGACACAATGTGTAATCCCTGAGACACAAAACAGTAGTAACTTTAAATGTATTAGCTCGTCCAGCATTTTACAAGAGTCACCAAATCGAAGTTATTTTAAGGTAAATTAACCAATATTTAATCGTAATGCTTATTGGGAACATATATCTCATAAAAGTTAAATAATTCATTTAGTATGACAAAATTTCGGCACTTGATTCTTTGAAATACACCATAATTTATACAATTTTTTAAATTAATATTTAATACTGTAAAGAAATCAATATCCATACTGCTGAGCCGTTGAACTGATTATCATGAAATTTTGCATACACATCAGGGATGCAGGAAAGGACATAGGTTACCTTTCATCCAGAAAAAAGTACTGGTCCCGAGGGATCATCTAACGCCTGGCAAAGTTATAACTGCAATAAACTTGTTAGGCGTTACATTGCTCACATATTTAGTCAGGCGTTTGTCTTTATTTTTCAACGCGAGCACCAGCTACTGTATAATAAAATCGAAAACAAGCCGTGTCTGTATATTAAAAAAAAAACAATTTGGACACGTCGTACTTATGCTACAGAGGCCCGAGATTTTTAGAATTATTGTTTGTTTGTGCGTTTGTACATGCTAATCTCAGAAACGGCTTAACCGATTTGAATGCGGTTTTCACTGATGTATTGTAGCAAGCTTCCCGTAACATTAATTAGTGTTTGTTTCATTCCAATCGGTTTACAAACAATAAAGTTACGCGCTATACCGAAAACTTAACCACGCGTACGAATTTGCGGGTTCAGCTAGTATTAAATATAATGTGATCTATTTAGAGGCGGCGGAAGGACCTATTTTCAAAGTTAAATATAAATTATAAATAATGGAGATAGAGATCCGCAAATAAAGAGTTTTTTTTTATTCACAAATTACGTCTAAGAATCTGGGGACACGGCAGTGCCCCCACCAAGTCGAGCGCGAATATCTTTTTCTGCTTTTCGCTATCGCTTATAGTTTTAGAATTATTAGCGAAAAACTAAATGCCTTTTTTTTTTCTAATCTTAATTTGTTCTCTAATTGCTTTATCAAGAATTAACACCAATTTGATTTTGTGAACTAGACTAATTCTAATGTTTAATGTCCTTCTAGGAAGAGTCACTCATTGCCCCATCACAGGAGCAAGGTAATGGATGTTTTAAAATTCCCAATAGTAAATTAATAAAACCGTCAAAAAGAACTAGTGCTATTGAAACAGTTAGATCCGATGAAATAGAAAATGTCAACTGGAAATCTTCAAAAAAGTCAACTTCATTAACCGATTCTTTTGATTATGACAAGGACATACATTCATTGGAAACTCAGGCTCCTGTAAGTGGCAAAATAGTGACCTCTATGTCTAATACGGAAGTACAAGTGGAAGAGCCTGTATTAAAAACTATTGGAAATATACACGTACTGGACGTAAATGATGACATATTTGATGCTGAAACTCAAGCTTTTGTCAATGATGATGAACTGCCAAGTAGCCAGCCTACGAATAAAAAATCCCATAATAATGATTCATCAACAGTAAAAAATAACAGTATATTTCGGAGTTCTTGTATCGATGAAGACGACCTAACTGATTGTGAAGATGATTATTGTGAAAATAATTTCAATGCAACAAAAACAAATAAAGCAAATGAAATTGCAATTTCTTCAACGCAAGATGATGTCCCTACACAAATAATTTGCAATGAAAACATTCAACAGTACTCTGAGGAGATGGTCCCGTATAAAATTCGATCAATTTCGCCAACAATCGTTACTAAAACATCTAAAATACCTTTGGATAATGATTTGGAGTTAGGTTTTATTGATATATCTGATAAGGAATTGGAAAAGTCCAATAATAACTTAATAATAGAAAAAAAAGGAGAGGATAACATAAACGATGTAGCAACACAGATCGTTGAGGTTTCAGCAGACAATGTACCAAAACAAATATTAAAAACTATTATCTCACAGAATAACTCTAAGGAAACAACCTCTTCGTCACGTATAGCAATCTCTGACGAAAATTTCTATTCAGCCACCCAAGATATTTTTAATGACCTCTGCTCACAAAGAGAAATGTCTCCAGATATATCGCACACAAGTCACTCAAATAGTGGTGTTTCTAATCTGAATTCAAATCAAATAAAAAATATTATTGGCTGTGAAGAGACATTAAGTCCATCAAAAAATCCAAGTGACTCTTCAGATGTGGATGCAACTCCAAAAAAGGTAAAACCGACATCAATGCACCTAGAGCTGCCCGATAGTGAAGAAATAGGGCCGAGTATTTCATTGATCCGCAAGACCGTCGTCACAGATACTTTGAGTGATTCTGAAAACGAAGATAATAATACACAAGAAAATACTCCTATTTTATTTAAATCAAAAAAAATTAAGAAATTAAACCTCACTGAGAAACTTGATATACCATCTAGAGTAATAACACGTGTTCGAAAACTTACACCGAAATTAAGAAATAATGCGGAGTTTGAGAATATTATGAGACCGGATTCGCTTTTTAAACAACAGGACCAAATAAACGTAGAAATTATTAATGAAAACTTATCACGACTTAGAACATATAAAAACGATCTCGCAAAGTCAAAACTTACAAATGAAAATGAGAATAAAGTGGAGAAGAAAGAAACTTCTATAAGTGATATTAAATCAGAAAAAGCGAACCGAAATCCAAAAAAGAATGTGTTATCTCAAAATCAGAATACAGAAAAACCTTCTGAAAAATGTAGAAACTCAAATGCTTCAGACACAAAGAAAGACCATTGGGAAAACAAAGTAGAAAGAGGTAGTCGAAACCAGAAAGAGACAATTAATGCAGAAAAAGAAGTTCGAAAACGCGGTAGAAAGAGGAAATGTGATGTAATTGATTCAGAGAAGGAAATTCGAAAGAACAGTACACACAAAAAAGACACACCAGAAAAAAAATCGACGGAACTTAGAAGGAGTAGCAGACTCAAGAAGGAGACACGAGAATCGAACTCCAGACCTAAGTCGATCTTGAAAAAAAAAATTGAAGAATGTGCTACCTGCAACAGTTCTTCAGAATCTCTCAAATCATCAAAAAGACAAGCAAACATTTGCGAATCTATATTAAGCCCAAAGAGACTAAGATCAGACAGTAATGCCACAGTTATCAGTCGAAAATCACCGAATAGATCCACTCCGACTAGATCTGGCCAGACTCAATATGTATGTGTCACTAATTTATCAAACCCTGTGATTACAAAAAAATTGCAGAGCCTTGGTGAGTAAATTTTGCATATTGTTGAATATATCTCCTATTTCTGAATGCTATAATTTTATCAATTCTTTTGCATTTTGAATTTTTATCCCTTATCCAATTTTTCCTAGCCCTAAGTAAGCATCACCTGAAGAATGTATATAACAGATATAAAATCAAATCAAACTTTTGGAATGGAAAAAATTAGCCATCAGAATGATTCATTGGGCGCTTCTTCATTGAGACGACACGGCTCGAGTGGTTGCAAATTTCTATGAAGTGTGGCACGCGATCTCACTGGCCCGGCACGACACCGGCATGCCGTTGTCGGCGGGGAGCAAGTCTCCCACTCGTGTCGTCCCGACATAGTTATGCATGTGTTGTGTACAGATGGAAGTTTCTTTGTGTGCGTGCGAAGTCCCGTGGCCCCTCTCACTTCCCCGCAGCTCGCACAGGCCCTTGCTTGCCCATGTCCTACTGTAAATAAAGGCGCCGTGTCGTCGGGCCTGGCCGTGTCGGGATAATGAAGAAGCGTTCTGCCGGCCGGCGTCGTGCCGGCGAGTGTTGTCGTGTCGGTGCTGTGCCGGTGCCGTGTCGTCTCAATGGAGAAGCGCCCATTGAACGGTTAAGTTTTCAAAAATCCTTTCTTAGCAGATGGTAACTTATGTTCAAAATTTCAGCATTCTAGACTTTGTAGTTTTCACTGTGCGTTGAATCAGTCAGGACAAACGATTTTATAAGTATAAAGATAAATGTCAAAGATTACGATTGTTAATATTTATTTGTTTATTTTCTACTAATAGATAATAAATGAGATATAAATAATAGAAGACAATGCGCTCATTATTAAGCTATCAATATCTAATCTCAGCTATTGTTTAGTTAAGCTAAATAATAAATTTCGATGACTTGTGTTATTACAAACCTGAGAATACAAATATTATTCAAATGTCAGAAGAAGAAAAAGGCTAGTAAAATATTGTAACAAATGTCTTAAGTAATTCAATGTGTAATAAAACTTTATAAAAGATCAAAAGTTGCAAGTCAAAAATCTTTATGATCATTCAAATCCATGAGTTTAGCGATTTTCTTTTTGAATCTGACCTTGCTTATTCTACTATAATATAACATGATTTTCTGCTATGGATGTTAGTTAATCTTTCACGCTAATATATTGTACTGATTTTGACGACACTTTGTTTTATTCCAATCGTTTTACAAACAAAAAAGTTATGTACATTTAAAGAATCACGTCCAACATTTTTTTGATAAAAATGCAATAAAATAACTCTTCGGTTGAATTGGCTGAAACTTTAGTTAATTATATATTATCATCTGTAAAACGATAATGATTGTAAGTTTAAATAAAGTTAAAAATAGTATTTTTAAGTGTATTTCACGGTTCTAATTTAAGTTGACCTCAGATCTATATGATCAGTGATATTAAATAGGGATCAGCTTAGATTATTGACGCCCCATATGTAATAAAATCGTTCTTTGCCTTTGTGCACGCTAATTTTTTAAAATATAAAAATCCTAAACTAAACCAATGGGTGCGTAATTGTGTATTTTATTTGTTTTCATAATATGCTCGAAATTTGTATTTTTCTTCGTCTATATGGCAACTACATTTCAAAATCTTGATGTAATACCATATTATACATTTTTCACGGAAATAACGCGTGTAATTGAGAATTATTTTTTTTTGTGGAAATTTAAAGTTTAATTTTAAAATTACCAAATTTTTACTGTCTCCTTATTAGTTACGAGCTACACCGACGACGGCACGCTAGTGCCCCCTCGACCCTGATACTATAAAAGTTGAAAAGTACTTTAAGGTTTGATATAATGTATAGTTGATAGAATAATGTATATTTTGTAACTTTTGAGAAAACGAAACTCTTGAGACTCTACTTTAAAATTAAATCATAACAATTCAAGTCAATGAAGAATGATAACAACAATAGGGATTTTTTTTTTTTTTATGAAATCAAGGTAGCGCTTGACCACTATCTCACCTGATGTGAGGTGCAGATGTGGCCGAAGGTGGACCACGCTTACCTAGTAAATGCCCATTTACCCTAGTTTTGAAGACCCCGAGGTTGTAGTTCTGTGGGAACACAGACGCAGGCAATGAGTTCCACTCCTTAGCAGTTCGAACAAGGAAGGTGGAACTGAAACGCTTTGTTCGTGATCGAGGTACATCGACCACGAAGGGATGAAACCCCTGCCCACGTCAAGTGGTCCGCAAGTGGAACGGTTCCGGTTGGATTAAATCGTACAACATAGATGCACACTCTCCATAGTGTAGACGATAGAAAATCGATAGGCACGCTACTTTTCGGCGATGCTGCAGGCTTTGAAGTTGGGAATCCACAAGGGTGTCGTTGCCAATAAGGTTCCTTGCTCGCCTTTCAATCGAGCCCAGTGCGGCCAGTTGGTAACGGGCAGACCCATCCCAGAGGTGACAGCAGTACTCCATGCAAGACCGGACCTGTGCTTTGTATAAGTCCAGGAGCTGCCTCGCAGTGAAATACCGCTTAACCTTGGAAAGGATGCCCAGCTTTTTGGCAGCTGTTTTGGCAATGGACTCGATGTGCCTACCGAAGTTCAGATCGGCTGTAAGGTCCACACCAAGGAGTTGGAGATGATCCGAGATTGGAACAGTCACTCCCCGGAATGACGGGTTCAGGTCAATTGGATTTCATTTCGCTGAAAAAAGACACGCTTGAGTCTTCGCTTCATTGAAACTGACCAAATTAGCGTCACCCCAGTCGGAGATATTTTTCAGTGTCTGGTCCAATCTACAGATTCTAAAATATTTTTATACGATAGGTTATATCGTTATATAATCGTAAAAAAAAAAATCAGCGCCGAAAAAAAAAAAACTATGTTAAAAATAACTAAAAGCTACACGCTAGTTTAATCACCCGCCCTGTTGACGCGCCTGTCGTGACGATCAAATGTAAATCACAAATCAACAACTACGAACTTGTTGACACTGTCATTGTAGACTTTGACGTCACATTCGATCTGACTGTATCAAGTATTTTGAATTTGATTTCTCATTTAACCCTTTTTTGAATTAGACGCATATTCCCTATTATCTATGTTAGAAGCTACAAGGGATCTTGATACTTTCCTAGATTTTTCCTATTCACATACATCATTGGAATCAGTATATAAAAAAAAGATTTTTCTAACTGACTAAATCAAATACATATAAATGATAAGAAGTATCAAAGACAAACAGGCTGATGACGGTCTACTTGATGGTAGGTGGCTACAGTCGCCTATAACGCAAGCAACGCCACAGGTGCTGCAAGTGTGCTGCCGACTATAGTAGGTTTAAGGATAAGGGATAAGGAAGGGGATACGGTAATGGGCTCTGGCATCCCTTTCTGAAACACAACAGCGCATATGCCGTTATTTCACGGTAGTCTTCTGTCTTACTGCCGCAAGACGGGCTGCCCAAAATGACTGCGAAACAAAGTATGCCCTGCTACTACTTTCCAAATCCAGACCAGAGCCAACTTTGAAAACATCATTTCCGTACTTGACCTCACCGGGAATCGAACCCGGGACCCCTGAGACAGAGCGTTAAGCGAGCACCTTAACAACTCATCTAACGTGCTCAATTATATTTAGATAATAAGAATGTTAGGATAAATATGACAACCTTTTGTTAGCACCTCGTTAAAGTGATTTCGTCTCTTTTATAATGTTACAAACTACAGTACAGTTTAATAATAAGAGTTACTACGTAACAGATTCGTCACTCCCATACAAAAGCTATAATACCTACGCCATATTAGCCTACGAAAGACGCTGCAAGAAGAAACATACTCTAAGGACGCGCACCGAGAATCGAGAATCCCGCGTACACCGCGTGAATGCATCATCGAGCGAAAATCTACAAAGAACATAAATTAAACAAAATAGCTTAGTCCAAGACTTAAATATTTGATCTGCAAAAAATCCTGCTAATTGATTTTTTGATTGGATTATGTCAGTGCCGCTAGCGCAATAAAAGTTGCCGACTAGTAAAGAAAACAGCGACGGAACTCGGCAACTATTGATTTTACAAAAAATGACTGAGGTATTCCGACGCGGAGGAGGGGGGATAACATTTGTACAAAAGAGAAAGCAGTTGAGCCATATTGCTTATTCGGACTCGCAATTGTACATGCGCAAACGATAGACACCTTCTCAAGGTCAGAGCCCAAGAAGATTCGCGAGTATTATACTTACATTAGAAACTTAGATCGTTGGATCCGTCTGTACTTCCTATTCTGCGTGAACAAAGATTCACGACGCACCTTATCAAGTTCTGTATTACTATTAGCGGAAGGCGCTCTGACATCTCTCCTTGCCACAAGCTAATGTAATCACTTAATATAAAGTGATTACACTTAATATAAAGTGATACAAATAAAATAATATGTTTCAGGAGCTATAATTGTGAAAGACGTAAAGGATTGCACAGTATTGGTGTCTCCACAAATAAGAAGGTCTGAGAAATTTTTCTGCGCCTTGGGACTCGGACGGCCCATTGTTGGGATTCCCTGGGTGCAGGCCTGTGCGAACGCTAATGCCATCGTTGGTATGTAAAATTATTTTGTTCATTATTTTATGTTTGAGTAAATAACTTCTTGCGATAACAAGTACCTCATTTGAAGATCTAAATTTAAATAATTAAAAAGAAAGTAATAAATAGTCGTCATTGTTAAGTGGTTAAAAATTTTTGTACAAAATATGGCTATACTAGCTAGTGCCCGCGACTTCGTCCGCGTTGAAAAATAAAAATATATGAGAGTATGAATTAGATTTAAACCATAGGTTCCCAACGGGGGCGGTAACGCCACATAGTGGGCGCTAGAGCTTTTCCTGGGGGTCAGTAGCGGGTCCAAAGGCAAAGGGTCCAAGGGGTGCGTTATGACAGTCAAAGGTGCGGCCCTTCGACCTACCTAATTAGAAATTTACTGGTTTTTAGATCCGCGGCTGTATCCATTGAAGGATAAAGAAAAAGAGGAGCGATTGAATATCGATTTTCAGAAAATAATCAACGGGCCCGGAGGCTTCTTGAAGGGTTACAGTGTGTCCTCAACACCGAGCGTCTTATCGGAACTACCCAAATTGAAAGGCAAGTATTTTTTTCTACACTATCAGATGGTGGATGAACCAACATAGCACATAATATGTTTCCTTTCATACTCGCTACTTTAGAAATGTTCAAGTTAAATTGAAACGTCATCTATCAAATAAATCACGGCAGTGCCCGCGCCAAGTCGCTCCAAACAAGCCACGACGCCGTAACGTAGCATACTTTTCTCGACACTTTTGACTCCTCCTGTAATTTCATTGTGGATAAGGCTTTGATTGAGCTTGAGCGATTTTTAGTAAGAGGACCATAACTGGCTAAATTGCAAATATATCTAATAATTATACCTTATAGTTTACGAATGATCGCTAGTCAAAGTTATTTAATTTTGTCACTGACACACTCACTGATCATCAAAATTTTAAGGTACTTCGAGCAGTCTCACAAACTTGAAATTTTGTATTTTAGTTAATGTTTAACCTATGAAGGAAGGAAAAAATGAAAAATACCAAAATTTCATTTTCATTAAATGAAAGATAATGATTATAAAAAATAACTTTCAAATAGCGCCAAATATCGTCCACAATTTACATTCAACATTGTCAAGTGTTGCTTGTTTCAACACAACACAAGACACAAGGTCGGTTGCTAGCAGAAGATGGTATAATAATAAATGTATTATATATATACTTATGAACTACAAAAAGAAATGAGATCCCATCAAAAACATAAAATGTAAAAATGCCAAATCTCGCAACGCAGTTCTTCCACTACAAAAAGTTGTGAGATCTCATGTAAAATTAATTCTCTGTTATTTTTGTTAGTATCTATGGAAGCACCTATTCAACAACTTTATTAGAAATTGTTATCTAATCATTACCACGTCACGCGTCAACATATTTCTATAATAATTATAATGACCCCTCAATAGAGTTTGGTTTTTTATTTTTTACTTTATTCCTATAAGGAATTAAATTACATAATTTATACGAAAGTAAGTTTGTTTGGTCTTTTTCATGATATAATTTTTATAAAAGAGTGTACGGCTTGTAAAGTGACATAGGCTGCGTACTTTTTACACGCGGTACCTACGATATCAAAATAAAAAAACAGCTCCTTACAAAATTCATTTTTTTATTTACATTGCTTTGTACAATGATACATTATAATATATATGCCTATTTTATTTTGTTTTTACAGGACAATAATACAAATTGGTCTCGAAAAGTTAACTTATTAATTAATTATCAATCAGTGTATGAAATAACCGTATAATTATGTTGTCCAAATAATTTCTAAGTATAACTTTAGTCGAAAATAAACAAGTGTCAAAAGACTATTGCACAAGTTACCTGTGTAACTTCAGTGTCTTCAGATCTGGTGAGACTTTATTTATTTTAAGAAAACAAACTTGATCTACGTATAAGTAAACTAAAACAACTTCGTGATTTTGCGTTCAACTATAGTACAACGACATATATACATATTATATATGTCGTTGTATATATGTATATATACAATTTACATTCTAAACATTTCATACACATCACGAAACAATAGCGCTATCTAGCTTACAAATTATATGTCTGCTATATCGTACTACAACTTTATTTTTTAAACATTTTTATAATATAAACTTAAAATATTTGATATATTATTTTCTAATTTATTTTTAATACCATTATTAAAAATACAACAGAGAAGCCAAAGAATCAACTTTATATTGAGGGGCTAATAATATTGCGCTACCGAGCTCATTGGGATCTCTATCGTTTTTCAGAAATCGTGGAGTGTTCGGGCGGTCGCTGGAAGGAGAATGGCACAAATTGGATATGCCTATCGACGATCGCCGATAAGAATATGTGGCCAAGCCTAAGGAGGAGGGGCGCCACGATCGTTTCCACAAGGTTGATAACTTACGGTGCGTTGAAACAAGAAATGGACTTAAATAAGTACAAATTGAGTTGAATTAGCTGACTCGCAGCGGGAATATTTGTATAAATACGTTTGTAACTGGATTGCAAGCGAATTGGTACCTGAGAGCTTTTTATCTTAGATCAGTTCACAGCGAAACTCGACACGAAGCAAATGCGGGATGCATGGCCGCGATGCGTATATTGTATTGCTGCTTTAAAATGTGCAAGCTTCGTCGCGTTTCGGTGTGAACTGACCCTTACAGTCTCAGCTTAGATTTATTATTTTTTAAATTGTTTCATGTTATTAGAGGTAACTCCGAGTTAAATAATTTTAATTTTCATGAATGAATTATATTAAAAAGTTTCTGTTATTAGCCTTTGTCGTAATTGTTGCTATAGTTGTGCCGTTTTAATAGGTCACATTTGTTAGCTGCTAGATGTAACAGTTCTTGTTACATCTAGTAAAAATACTTACGATAGCCTTTTTGGTTACTATTAATCTGTTTGATAATTTTAGCTAATCTTATCCTCCGATTTTTTTAAATTAATAAGCAAGAAATAGTTTTACTCAAGTTTTATCATAAAATGTTGATTTTTTTTAATGTTAAGATCGGCAGACAGGCTGACGGTCCACTCGATGGTAGGTGGCTACCGTCGCCCTATAACACAAGCGTCGTCACAGCTGCTGCAAGTGCACTGCCAACTACAGTAGGATTAAGGATAAGGTATTGGATAGGATAATGAATTCTGGCATCTTACTCACCGAAACACAACAGCACAAGTGCTGTTATTTCATGGTGGTCTTCTATAAGGGGTGGTTACTGCCGCCAGACGGGCTGCCCAAATGACTTCGAAACGCAGTGTGTCCTGTCTCTACTTTCCAGACCAGAGCCAAATTTGAAAAGTTCATTTTTCAAAGCTGACCCTGCCGGGAATCGAATCCGGGAACCCTAGGACAGAGCGTTAAGGCAAGCACCCTAGCCACTCATCCATAGGGCTCGTGAATTGATGGTAAAGTTGAAACTGTATAACTGCTTGCTAAGTAATTTTGTTCAATTCACAGTGCGAGTGCCCTTGCCATATAGAAGACGACTACCCATTTGTTTTGCACAGCTACGTTCATTAGTACAGCCCCATTATGTCAAGTCTTTTAAGGTGTTTGTGATAGCACTGATCAATAAGTTGCGCCACCAGTTTGTTTGGGTGTCTAGACAGTCGCTCCTTGTACTCCACTGCTGTCGTTCGGATCTCCTCCTTGACTCCTTGACAGTGTTCATGTTGTGTGTTTCAGTATTAGTAATGTTGGTGAACCTTAACGCTCTGTTCTAGAATTCCCGAGTTTGATTCCCGGTAGTATCGATTTTGAAAATAAACTTTTCAAATTTGGTTCTGGTCTGGATCTAAAAATAGTGGCAGGACAGAGGCACACTGCATTCGCACTGTTTGGCGGCAGTAACCACCCCTTTACAGAATACCACCGTGAAATAACAGCACGTGTGGTGTTGTGTTTCGCTGAGTGAGTAAGGGATGCCAGAGCACATTTCTCTATCCCTCCTCTCAAACCCTTATCCTTAATTCTATTGTAGTCGGCAGTGCACTTGCACCGCCTGTGGCATTGCTAGTGTTAGATCCGGGGTAAAGTTTAAAAAGAAGGGTAGACTTGGTATTTGATCCAGTCCATATTTGGCGTTTATATTATAATCTCGTCTTGGATTTATTCCCCGTTTTTTATAATTCTTGTTTTATTGCATCAATCGAGGTTTGTTATGCAAGTTTTTTATCACTACTCTGAAACAATAAAGTGTGTCCAATAAGCCCTGTTTCCCTTACTACATGTATGATTTTTTATATACTTCAATATTAGAGCTTATCATGCTTAGTTGATTCTTATTAACAATTTTATATGTGAATTGGTTTTGGTCACAGGTTGTTTCGAGTAGTTCAGTCGGTTTATTCACGTCCTCTATCCCGTGTAAGGCAATAGGTGGTGATTTGTTTGGTATTTTCACATGGTTCCCCGTTTCATCCTCAAACAGATCAATAGGTAAGTTGCTGTACTTTGAGAGGACTTGTAATAGTCTCTTTCTCTAAGGTTTATGTATTCCAGGTACAGTTTGCCAAGATATATTTCTAGTTTGTGTTGGCTTATCATTCAGTCTCTTATTTGTTAGTCTTAGTTATGTGCTTGTCAATGTCCATTGCAACACATTCTAGTTCACGGGTTCCCTGCGAAATGTGATAATTAATAATAATGGTTACTATAATAATTAGTTTATTATATTTGATGCCTAGCTGTTGCCCGCGGCTGTGCACGCGTGGGGTTGTGTTTTGAATTTATTTATTTATGCTCACTAGCTGTAACTTAATACTGCAGTAACTGTTTCTAACATAACACTTTCATACAAAGACCCCCCTTTAAAAAGTTAAAATTTTCAATTTTCTTTTGTAAAATTTTAAATTTCTTTGTAAAATTTCTTTTGTGCTTACTTTATAAAATAAACCTACATACCAAATTTCAGTTTTCTAGACTAGTTTTGGTTGTGCATTGATCGTCGGTCAGAACAAACGATTTTAAAGCATAGAATAATTATAGGTAAGACGTTGAAGAGACTAACAAATTTTGTAATAGTTACAATGGACGTTAGAAGCTTTATGACTACATCTCGATATGAGTAGATCGCGTTAAGATTACATTGCGTTTGGACAAGATAAGGCCAAATAGCATAATGACTATATTGTCGTTTGTTTTTCAAAGTTCAGTTATATAGATAATCAAATAAAATGAAAACATTTGTCATGTAATATTTGTATTTTCCTTCATTTCAAGTATTTAATCCTCAAGTTTCATTATATTTGCGATTAAATAGTATGGTATTTCTTTTCCTGTTAGGAGCTTCATACAAAACATTTACAAACAAAGCAACGTAGGTTCGTATGCATACTTTGAGGCGACGCTGCCTTTAAACTATTATATTAGTCCTGTGTCTCTCTTTTGCACAGCAAATAAGCAAATTGTTCTTCAGCCATTGCCAGCAAAGGTAGCTTGCGAATGCATCCATTTATGGTGATTTCGTAGGACTTTCCATAATAGCCGACCATCCATCTTGAATACAAATTAGCAGTAATGCTAGTGATGTCTCCGTCCTTCTTTAGCTTTTATCAGATCGATATTGTTTACCTTTTTCCACACTGCTTTGTTGAAATGATAAAAGCATCTTGTAAATATTTCATTTGAATACACTGTCCGAAAGTCACTGGCGAGTCCCATTTCGTAGTTACATTTAATTGACAAATATAAATTGTGATATTAAATACAAGTCTTAAATACAACCCATTAATAATCCGCGAGGACAAACAGAAAAGGGTGAAAGTAACAATGACAATTATTTTGATTTATTCTTAAAGGTTCCGGAAATCCATGGTAAGTGGTAAGGTTGAACTACATAAGTGCTAATTTTAGATGCGATTGTATGTCATATTGATATTAAGTCAATCTGATACGGATTACGGGATGTATTGAATTATATGGTCGGACAGCTATTCAGTCTTTAGTCATAAAGCTAACTAGTCATACTGTTGTCTAGTCTTAATGAGATGTAGCCATAAAGTTTCTAACCCAAAACGGGTCAGTGATCAATAACAGTGATAAGGAACAGAAAATATTTGGACGCTGGTACAATGATGTCAAATGTGGCCAAATCAATTAAATCTACTGATTAGTATAATTCAATTACCCGGGTGAATTAACCCAGCTGAATTAACTCTACCACACTTTAAAGCGGCACCACTATAGTTTTTAATAATAAGTTATTCCAAAGCGTCAACATTACAACCAGTTCTTTAGATTTAGTCGTTTTACTCTCATGTTATCATATTATCAATTGTTATTAGCTTTTTTAAGGTATTAAGAAGTTATTTTTAAAAGTAGTTATTATTTTACTTAAAATATGTCTTTGTGAATTTGTTAGTTTTTAATTTTTCATTCTAAATATTATGTAAACACTGATTTTGTTTCTAATTATGTTCAAAATTATTTTACTTGTACATAATTTATCGATGAATATGAAACATTGGTGTTGTCTTAATGACAAAAATCTGCTTTTCACACCACTTGCTTTTTTTCACGCAGCCTCTCACATAATACTTTCAACTTGCCGTAAATAATATATAATTTTTAATAAAATGCTACTTTAAACCAAAATGTACTTTTTATTTGCTTGCTAAACAAGTAACTAAAAATTTTACGACGCCAACTAAAATTGTGTAAGTATCGATGTAACTACGAGTAAATTAAATTGTGTAACGTGTAAAAGGTGTGTTTTTTTATTTGAACGTACACTTTGGGATTTTGGTAATAAAAGTCATGCTTATAATATTAGTAATTTCCTGTGAATTGACTCTGGTCTGGATTTGAAGAGTAGTAGGGCACCAATGCGTTTCGCAGTCATTTGGGCAGCCCGCCTGGCGGCAGTAACCACCTCCTTACAGAATACCGCCGTGAAATAATAGCATATACGTGCTGTTGTGTTTCGGTGAGTAAGGGATGCCAGAGCCCATTTCCTTATCCCCCTCCTAATCCCTTATCCAATCCTACTGTAGTCGACAGCGCACTTGCAGCAGCTGTGGCGTTGCTTGTGTTATAGGCGACGGTAGCCACCTACCATCAAGTGGACCGTCAGCCTGTCTGTCGACCTTAACATTAAAAAAAAAGAATAAGTATTTCAGATTTTGTAAATGAGGATAACGTTCAAAAATTAAAAACTTATTTCTTTATTGGAACAATTGGATTTTTTTAATAATTTCAAACTTTAATAAGTATGAAATCCCATTACCAAATTACATGATATTTTCCCAGTAAAATCTATAATTTCTTCTTACCTGATGGTACAAGTGTCAAATGTTGAAACGAAAATACCATATGTTTAGGAGGTCTGAATAATATAGCTGTAGTCTGTGGTCGGTGATGTATGGTCTGGGGTGTGAATTTAACACTATCCTGTGTCAATATATGATGTCATGTTTTTAGGAGTTAGTTATAAAATGTTGTGTAATGAATAAAGGAATAAAATTGTAATTACCAAGTCTTTATTTATTTTGTGGATAAATCAAGGCAAACATCAACATGGTGTCAGGTGCACCAGGCTCCCTACGGGGCATGGAGTTTGATGGTAACCTCGCGGAGAGCTTTACATCATACAAACAAAGACTCGAAATATACTTATCGGCTAACGGATTGGATGAAGCAACCGAAAAAAGAAAAGTAAATATCCTTTTGAACTACATCGGTGAACAAGGCATTAGTATTTACAACACATTTAACTGCAACGGAAACGAAACTTTATGTGAAATAATAAATAAGTTCGAAATATATTTCACACCTAGAAAAAGCCTTACGATTCAGAGAAACGAATTCTTTACCATCACACAACAGGACACTAGATTAGAAGAGTTCTTCCAAAAGGTTATTAATCTTGGAAAGACATGCGAATTCAAAGAATTAAGAGAGAGTTTAACAGTATCTAAAATAATTTCCGGACTTGATGAAAAATATAATGGTTTAAAAACTAAGCTAATGGCGGAGGATGACAACAAATTAACACTGGATTATGTCATGAAATATCTGTTAAGCGCTGAAGCCTCTACTAAATATATTCAAGAGAAATATGAATCGCAAAAGAAGAGCTCACAGGAAGAGATCATGCTTGTCAAAAGCAAGAATTTCAACAAACACATAAAGAACTGTAGAAATTGTGGTCTATCTCATAGTGTGAACCAATGTCCAGCTTTCGGAAAATCATGCCACAAATGCAAGAAACAGAATCACTTCAGTAAAGTCTGTCGCAGTACCAGGTTTCAGACACAAGTGAACATAGCTGAAGAAGATAATGGAAATCTATTTGTGGGATGGGCAGCTGAAGTAGGTGATGAAATAATGCAAGATTTCACTGTAAACAACATTACATTGCCCATAAAACTTGACACGGGAGCAGGTTGCAACATAATTAGTAGTGAGGTATGTGAACAACTTAATTTAAAACAGTCTGAAATTCTACCTTATAATAAAAGAGTAATACAACTTGATGGAAAAAGCATGACTGTCAAAGGAGCATGTTGGTTAGAGATTGTACATCCTAATAAAAAGAAATATAATATTAAATTTGTGATAATTCAAGGACGAAGTCCTACTTTACTTGGTTGTAGAACCTGTTTAACTCACAATTTTGTTTCAGCCAACACTAAACTTGTAAATGTATACAATGTTATATCTTTAAGTGATAAATCAACCAAATTCCTAAAAGCTTTAAAACATAATTACAGTGAACTGTTTGACGGAGGTCTTGGCTGCATTCCTGGTTCAGTGAACATACAGCTGAGTAGTGATGCCATCCCAAATGTCCAAGCAGCGAGACGTGTTCCATTTTCGTTGCTGCCGGAATTACGCCAGGAATTAAACAATATGGAAAATCTAGGAGTTATTGAAAAAGTAACTAAACCTACAAAATGGGTAAATAACTTAGTCCCTGTCAGGAAGCCAAATGGTAAGCTGCGAATATGCATTGATCCAAGAGCTTTGAATAAATACATTATACAACCCAAATATCAATTACCCACCCTTGATGAAATTAAAAGTAAAATGCAAAATGCTAAGGTGTTTGCCTTATTAGACGCCTCAAATGGATTTTGGATGCTAAATTTAAATGAACAAAGCTCGGAGCTATGCACATTCATAACACCATATGGCAGGTACAAATTCAAAAGATTACCATTCGGTATAAGTTCTGCACCCGAAGAGTTCAGTCGAATAATCACACAAATGTTTGAAAATATAGAAGGAGTAATACCATATATCGATGATCTCTGCATTTATGCGCAATCAGTGGAAGAATTAAATGAAAGACTTGAAAAAGTTATGTCCATTGCTGTAAAAAATGGTATCAAATTTAATGAATCCAAATGTAAGTTTTTTGAATCAGAACTAATATTCCTGGGACACAAGTTTACCGCAAATGGTGTGTGCCCAGATCCTAGTAAAATTCAGGCAGTAATGGGTATGGAACATCCAAGAAATAAAAAAGATTTAGAAAGATTTTTAGGAATGACTAATTATCTTTCTCGTTTTATACCCAACTATTCGAAAATAATGGAACCACTACGGATATTAATGAAAAAAGATGCTGTGTTCACATGGGATAGCAATCAGGAACAATCCGTCAAAATGCTAAAACAAGCTTTATGTAGTAGTCCATGCTTAGCATACTTTGACACTAATGAGAGTATTGTATTATCAGTAGATAGCTCTTCAACTGCAATGGGAATAGTTGTCCTACAAAATGGAAAGCCTATTGCGTATGGTTCACGATCTTTGAATAGTACAGAACAAAATTATTGTCAGTTAGAAAAAGAAATGTTAGCAATAGTTTTTGGTTGTTACAAAATGCACCAATACACATATGGTCGCAAGGTTCATGTGGAAACTGATCATAAACCATTAGAAACTTTATTTAAAAAACCTTTATACAAAGTACCAGCAAGATTACAACGAATGATGTTAGCAGTACAAGGGTACAATCTAGATGTCAAATATAAACCAGGTAGGCTACTGTTCATTGCTGATACTTTGTCTCGCAGTCATTCGGATACTGGGAACAAAAAAATGAAGCAACTTCATGAAAATATAATATGTCATATTAAATTACAAAGGGAGTGTTTACCGGTATCGAATATTGTATTAAAAAAAATTCAATGGGCAATGGAATCAGATAAATTGTTACAAGAGATTATTGGGTATATCAAAAAGGGTTGGCCAAAAAACATTAATAATGTAAGTCAAGACATCAGAACATATTGGACTTTTAGAGATGAGCTAAGTATTTTAGACGGCATTGTATTTAAAAGTAACTTAATAGTAATACCACAATCATTGAAAGCAGAAATGTTAAAAATTATTCACCAAGGACATGTAGGCTTAAATACTTGTAAAATTAGAGCTAGGACTTGTATGTTTTGGCCGAACATAAACAAAGATCTGGAATTGTTTGTTAGACAGTGTGAATCCTGTGTTAAGTATAATCCAAATATGCAAAAGGAACCCTTAATTAATCATCCCATTGAAAAAATTCCTTGGCATAAAGTTGGTATCGATATTTGCACCTTGGATACACACGACTTCCTTGTATTCATAGACTACTATTCAAAATACATAGAAATTTGTAAACTTGATAATCTATCAAGTGATTGTGTAATAATCAATTGTAAATCTATCTTTGCAAGACATGGCATACCGGTAATTGTAGTAACTGACTGTGGTACACAATTCACTTCTGAAAAATTTAAGAATTTTACTGATTTATATAGAATTGAACACATAAAATCAAGTCCAAAACATTCACAATCAAACGGACAAAGTGAAAGTGGTGTGAAAATATTTAAAAACATATTAAAAAGATGTAAAGATGATGGGTCAGATCCATATCTAGGCTTATTAAATTACAGAAATACTCCCAAACCATATATGCCATCTCCAGCACAATTATTATTCTCTAGAAACCTAAATTCCATGCTACCAAGTGCAAAGAATACATTAATACCAAAAATTTCACATTATAACAACAAATATTACAATCATTTAGAATCTGTAAAAAAATATTATAATAAAAATGCTAAACCCCTTTCACAATTAGAATGTAATCAAGAAGTATATTTTAAAAAATGTCTAAATAGCAGCTGGATAGAAGGAATAATTATAAAAAAATGTGCAGAGCCTCATTCTTATTTAGTGGAGGATAAGGAAGGGAATAAATTCAGAAGGAATAGGAAGTATATTAAAGTTAAAATAAAACCAAATAATCTTTGCAATAGTAATAGATTTAATAATGTAAGCAAAGCTAACCAGACGGAAAGTTGTGTCACTGCCTTTGATAACCTGCCGGAGATTTCAGTGGAACATAACCTTGAAACAAACACAGAGCCCGAACAAATGCCAGCTAGTGAAACAAATAATCAATGCGCTAGCCCTGTTAAAGTAACGCGCAGTGGACGTATTATTAAGAAACCAACTAACTTAAAAGATTATGTAAGTTTAGAATAGTTATTTTAAGTTTTAATAATATTGTAACTAAAAGGGGGGGATGTTTAGGAGGTCTGAATAATATAGCTGTAGTCTGTGGTCGGTGATGTATGGTCTGGGGTGTGAATTTAACACTATCCTGTGTCAATATATGATGTCATGTTTTTAGGAGTTAGTTATAAAATGTTGTGTAATGAATAAAGGAATAAAATTGTAATTACCAAGTCTTTATTTATTTTGTGGATAAATCAAGGCAAACATCAACATACATTGATGGCTCGATCTCCGTACATTATTTATCTCCTTTACACTAAAAGTGTAATAGATGAATTGATAATCACACCACGCCATCTTTCGTGCAACGGACGTAACTGATAAGCGTAACTGATTGATATTTATGAGAAGCACTCCGCCATCTTCGACGATGGCTAACGATAATGAGGAGGTAGGACGACAAAGGGACAATCAGTGGAGTGAAGTTGGTAAACAAGGCAAAAGTTTGTCACCTAAATATTATACAGAATCTACAGTGTCCAAGCAAGAATACGGAAAGAAATTAGCATCTGATTTCTTTACAATCGATTGTCTTGGGATGCAATTGGGATTATTTCGCCAAACTTTAAATTGAAACACAAAGTTCACAGAGATAATTTATTCATTGTGTATATTTATATTTTATTTACAGAAAATACATTGAAATTATAATATGCCACTATAAACAGAATATATAAAAACAAAAAGTGTTTGATGGAATGTTTGTTTCGGGTTCTGAACTAATTTGCGGCGTCCACTTGTCTCTACCATTGGGAGACAATGGTAGAGACAAGTGGACTGTGCGATTTAATGCACCCTAATGCAAATCTATCTAGAACTTGAATTTAAAACAAAAAATGCTCAAGATCAAATATCTCTAACAATATTTAAAATTAACATAAACAGACATAAAAGCATTAGCGTAATGCTTGTTACAAAGACTTTTAATTCCTCTAGAGGATATTACTGTGTCTGTATTGTTCTGAATCTAGTCGGTTACTATTCAAAGATACAGACACATTAAACGACTCATATGCAGAAAAATGTAGAGCACATTTTCATTATTAGTACCAAAGTGCAATCCAGAACGTAAAGACCGCATGTAACTTAAGTTTTTAGAACAATTTTGTGGTGTAAAAACTTTTATATATTCAAAGGTCTAAGCTTAAATTATATAAAAGTTTTAATTGTGGAATATATTCACCTGGATGACGTTTTGTTATACAGTCAAATAACCAAATATAGGACGGTCACTTTACTTGGGACAAATTCGACCATTTTTTCTTTCCAAAGCTGGCAGCTCGGTTAGCTAATCATTGTCTATGGTTTTTAAGAATTTAGGTAGATATGGACTTCTTTGTCCTGGCAACACTCAGTTTTCAGTTCGTGGATTGCTGTGTGATGATTACTATAACCTCGAAATTTGGATTCGAAACAGGTAATCTTTTATATCATTTCCATCTCGCAACCTATGTAGCTTATTGCATTAGTGATAATGAATATCAGTAATCTAGTATATCAGTGAAATATATCCATCAGTGTTCCTTTGAAAGCTACTTTGTATTTGGTGTTATTAAACGATTTTCAAAAAATTGCGTCTTTTTTGTTTTGTTCCAGTTTATGCAAATTAGAAATGAATCGAAAAAAAAGAAGTTACCATTGCTTTTCTAGTCAAACATTAAGTTTAGCAGCTGAAGCTGTTGCGAAAGGCATGTCGTATAGGAAAGCTGAACAAAAATTTGGAATTCCAAAATCCACAATACAAAGAAAAGTAAAAGATACTCAGCAAAATCCATATGGTCGTCCTCCAGTATTCTCGCATTTACAAGAATCGCAAATAAGCGAAAGCCTGGCTTTGGCTGCCGAATGGGATTTCCCTCTTACTGCATTTGATGTAAAGTGCATTGTTAAGGGATTTCTAGATCGCCAAGGTATTGTTGAACCACGATTTAAAAATAACATGCCAGGCAAAAACTGGCTCAAGGGCTTTTTAAAAAGGCAGCGATCAGAACTTAAAGTCAGAATGGCTCACAATATCAAGCGGGCTCGGGCTGCTGTGACACCAGAAATAATATCTTATTTTGATGAACTCACTAAAAGTTTAGAAAATGTACCAGCAGAGGCAATTATTAATTATGATGAGACTAGTATGCAAGATAACCCTGGGCAAACCAAAGTTATTGTTCGGCGGACTTGTAAGTATCCAGATCGAATAATGGACTTCACAAAATCTAATTTCAGTGTTATGTTTGCTGGCACAGCAAGTGGTGTTTGTCTGCCACCTTATGTGGTGTACAAAGCTGACAATTTGTACAGTACATGGAGAGAAGGTGGACCCACAGGAACAAGACAAATCCAAGTCTGGCTGGTTTGAGGGAAGCATTTTTGAAGACTGGTTTGAATTTATTGTTTTGCCATACCTTAAGACACTTGGAGACTGCCCTAAAGCTATTATTGGTGATAACCTTTCCAGTCACATGTCAGTCCATATTTTGGAAACATGTGTTGAAAATAACATTCGCTTCATATTTTTACCCCCAAACAGCACTCATTTGTGCCAACCTTTGGATTTAGCTTTTTCAGTCCTTTAATAACTGTATGGCGAAGTCAACTGACTGAATGGAAAATGAAAAATATAGGTTCTCTGAGAAAAGATCAATTTCCACGACTATTGAAAAAGAGCTTGGATAAACCGCAGCCACGGACTGCTGAGAATATAATAGCCGGATTCAGAAAAAGTGGCATTTGGCCCATTAATAAAAACAAAGTCCTAGAAAGATTGCCAAGAGTTTCTCAAGCAGAAAATGACTCGACTTCAGGTTCACAATGGGCACAGAGTTTTCAAGAATTTTTGAAAAATAAACGTTAACAAGAAACTGTTGTCAAGGCCAGAAAGAAAAAATTTGACGTTGCACCTGGAAAAAGCCTGGCCGAGCCAAACATAATAGAAAACTTGAAAACAAAGGAAATTAATTCACCTAAAAACAAAAAAGGAAAAAAATTGCCAAAGAAAGTAACGAGTGCAGAAAGTAGTAAGAGGAAGAATAGGAACAAAGAAAATATACAAAGGAAAAAGCCAAAGAAAACAAGGGACATCAATAATGAGGATGATGATATTTCAGAAGATAATTATTCTATGTCACTTCATGATAGTTCATCATGTGACCAAGACGATCAAGACTTTTCAGATGTGTTCTTTGATGACAATCTTGAACAGAACATTGACTTTGAAACAATTGATATTAACCAGCTAGTAGATAGCGATGATGATAGTAATGTCAATGAAATTGACAATCTTGACATTGAAAATCATCCAGAAAATAACACTGGAATAGAAAACGATACCACATATACAGAAAGCAATATAGATACGGAAAATAATGAAGAATTTTATGAATGTGTAAATGAAAGTGAGAATGCAGCAATTGAAATTGATAATAATAACGATGAAGAAAATAATACTAACAGTGACAGAGAAGACGAAATGAATAATATTGATTTTCCAAAGTATGCTGAGAATGAATTTGTTATTGTTGAATACATTTATGATAAAGGAACGAAAAAACAAGCAAAAAAGAAATTTTTGGGAAAAATAATCAGTGCCAATATTGATTCCTGCACCATAAGTTTTTTAAGAAATTACAAAGGTTCTCGTGAAATTTTTGTTTTTCCTGATATAGAGGATGTTGATTGTGTTCCCTATGAGCAAATTCAAAAATCTGTAAATCTATTGTCCCAAGTTAGGGGTAGATATACTTTTGACATGTAAACAAATAAAATAAAAATTGCAATACTATCGGTTTTTTAATTAATTCTGCAATTCTAACCTTGAGAAATGTATATATGCTTAATTAACTGTCTTTTCGTTTGTTTGTTATTTTATTTAAATGAAAAATATAGCAAACTTTTTCTTCTACATTTCGGCATACAAAATGTTGCTTTTTTAAAACTTTTTCGATCTTGTTCATTAGAAAATCGATTATATTTATGGTTTTAGTGTCCCAAGTAAGTAATCTGCTATATAACATGAGACTATGTTGTCCCAAGTTGGTAGTCAGGTTATGTAACTTGGGACAGTACAAGATTTAAAAAAAAAATCCTACAAAAAAAAATTACATTAAGTATAACACATACAGTACCAAATGTACCACTAGAGACCAAATCAGGATAATTTTTACAATTTTTTAATTTTTCGTTTAATCACTGATACAGACATCAAAATTTCGAAACTGTCCCAAGTATGAGTTTTTGACTGTACATATTAAAAACTTACGAGCATAGTATTTAACTTAAAACTACAAATAAAAAGAAAAACAATATGATAAATGACAGTTCTAAAGTTAAGATTTTTATTCAAGATTAAGTATATTTTGAGCGATAGCTTGGTCTTGTGACTTGAAAACTAACATTAATCACATTATTTCGGTCGATTTGGAGCCTCTTAAACGTCCAGGCAATTATAGTTAGAGATTAACGAATGTTTACTGCAATAAATTGAACCGAAGTGATTGGATTCATTTGATAAAACTGAAACATTGCAGCAGGCAGATAATGACTAGGGATTAACTTTTTTTAAATATATCATCTATATAATGACCCAATAAAATCTGACTTACATAATAATATATCCGTTTTTTCTTACTTATAATAGTTGTCGCGTTACGAACGCAAAGTTTGGGTTTTTATCTTTGTGCAACCAAGAATGCCCAACCATGTTTTAGTTTCGCCGTAGATGTCTATAAGAGCACGCGTAGGAACATTCATTATGAGATTTGACTCCAGTAAAGTTTAGATTAGTTACAATTAATATTTTGACTTATGCACTTTTTTATTGTTAGACTTTACGCACTTATTAATGAATTTATTAATAGACTTTATTATTAGATATTTCCAATATTTTCATAAATATACGTTTCATAAACATAAAATTGTAAAATAATTACAGATTCTAATAAAACTAAATTTATATAGTTTACTTATTACGATTTTCAAAGAATATGGCAATTCTTTGAAGAGCTCATACTAACAGAGAGCTACTGGTGAATATTATGGTTCGTAAAATTGCATTTTATCTGGGTCGTGTCCTGAGGGGCTTCATCTCATAATGGGTGGCAAGGTTGAGGCATGAAGAGGAGTGGGCAGAGTGGAGAAGCTGTTCCGAATGGCGCGTGATAGAGAGCCCTTATCGAGAGTGATCGTCAATGTCGGAGAGACCTGATACACGGCACTTAGAGAAAATTATGATTTTATTGTATCGATAATATATCTGTAACATTACATGTCTGTAAGGCCGACTTTGATTTATGAGCCAAACTTTGTGTTTGTAACGTAACAACTATAGTAAATAAACACTAAGACAAAGCTTAAAAGTACTGTTTATTTAATTCAAAAGCTTTGTGAAAAACTCCTATAAATTAATAGTTGTGTGAAATAAATTATTTTCAAATGTTCAATAGTAAAATCATATATTCATTCTTAGTTCATACAATTTATACATAGGATTTGATTATCAAGACGCATACTTTATTCTTAAAATAAGACAAAAAATACCCATACAAATAAAAAAGTTTCTCTGCGCTGCAAAAAAATCACATCAAATGACATTCTGTTTACTTAAACACGTAATAATTGCACAATCCATCATCGCAACAAATCAAATATCTATATTTATTACTTATCTAATATCAAATGGCGAGTAATAATTAATAGCTAACTATTTCTTGTAACTATAATATTTACATGTATATTCGCCGCTTATAAATCTTCTTGGGCTCTGACCTTGAGCAGGCGTCTTTCGTTTGCGCATGTAGTACAATTGCGAAATCCGAATAAGCAACACGGTGCATCTGCTTGATAACATTCTCTTGTACAAATGTTATCATTGCGTTTCGCCCATTCCGTGGCTCCCCCCTGCGGTTGCAATACCTCACAAACAGTCCCAAAGTCAGTTACTGCGCATATTTGACACGTGATATCGCCAGAGCCCAAGAAGATTATACTTACTTTATGTGAATAGATATAATTACATATACTTAGATTTATTACTTAAAACTTGTGCTCCGTTAATACTTTCTATATTCTTTTCAGTAAACTAAGATGTAAGGCATTTACACAGCGTTTCTATTGTATTTTGTAAAGAATAAAACTATTTTGGAAAACAGTGGCAAGGCATACCTACTGCGTTTCGCAGTCATTCGGGCAGCCTATCTGATGGCAGTGACTGGGGGTGGTTACAGAAGACCACTGTGATGCTGTTGTGTTTCGGTGAGTGAATAAGGGATTCCCAGAGCCTATTTCCCTATCCCTTATCCTTGATCCGCCTACGGTCGGCAGCACCTGTAGTGTTGCATTGTGTTATAGACGACGGTAGCCACCTATGATAGGTGGACCGTGTGTCGCAAAGGGTGAGTTATTTAGCATAAAATAACACAGCAAACGACAATTTAAGGCCTTACGCTTCGGGGTTCTTTTTCATGAGCTCGAGGTCCGCTTTCACCATGTCTTGGACTAGCTGATCGAAGGTGACCTTAGGTTTCCATCCCAGCTTTTCCTTTGCTTTAGTGGCATCGCCCAGCAACAAATCCTGGAAGAGAGATAATGTTTGCTTGTTCATCTATTATCATTTCAAACCTGCGCGTGCGCGATTGGTTGGTGATTGGTGATGACTCACGTAATAGTTCATTTTCATTTCATTTTATTTTCAAGAAAAATCAACCCGATCAAACTAGTCATAAAACAACATAGTGCCCAGTTTTCCTAAGTAACCCAAAAAGTGTCAACATAAAAATGTAAAACAATAAATTAAACCACAATAATAGGATAGTCTGCCTACCAAAGGTAAACTGATGGTCTGCTTGATGGTAAATGGCTATCGTCGCCTATTAATAGAAGTTACGCCATAGAGGTTGATATGGTAAGGGATAAAGAAAGGATAGGGAATAAGCGCTGGCATACTCACTTGAACACAACACCACACATTGCTAAATCTATAATTTGAGTATCTAAGTTAATATTGTCTCATTGCTAACCTGACTATAAAACAATATACAATACTAATAATATATAATATAATATACTGACTATATATACAATGAAATCGAAATTCTCGAATTAACAGATTGATTGGACGAGTTGACTGATTAGGAAAGTAGAACAAGTTGAACGATTATAAAAATAGACAAAATGCTTTGGAGGGAATTTTATTATTCACTAGCGGCCCGCCCCCGGCTCCGCCCGTGGTGTAATTTTTATATATAAGAACATTCCCGTTTATCCCTCTTTCCATTAGTGAAAACCGAATTAAAATCGGTCTACCCGTTCACGCGATGCCGTGACCAAGGGAAATGGGGATTCATTTTTATATATATAGATTTATAATAATAATAACAAAAAAAGCTTTTTTTTAATCCATATCACTATAAATATTTATCCACATTGGTGGAGGAATACGTATACCTGGGCAAACTAATTTCTTTCAATGTAAACAGCAACGTAAACTAAGTAGATCGAAGAATTATGTCAACATGGAGAAAATACTGGATGCATAAAGAAATAATAAAAGGAGAATACAGATTAAAAAATAGTCTTGGACACTTGCATTTTGCCCAGTTTAATATATGCTTGTCAAACCTGGGTATTAACAAATAAAGTAAAGAATAAAATAATAACTTGTCAAAGAGCAATGGAGCGAAGCATGATGAAAATAAGAAAAATCGAAAAAGTCAAACATCATTAGAAATAAAATTAAACTTACAGATACTATCCAATATGCCCTAACACAAAAATGGGGATGAGCTGGTCATGTAGCTGGATATCCAGACAAAAGATGGGCAGTACAGACGACAACATAGCCTGGTCCCAGAGGAAAAAGATATAAAGGAAGATCTAAGAAAAGATGGATGGATGACAGAACCTCAACTGTCATAGCGAAGAACAAAGTTAAATGTAATAAGATGGAGAAGGCTGTCATTTATCCATTTAAGATCCATTAAAATATAAAAATTGTGGGGAAAAGACAAACTCACCACTTCCGTAGGTCTGAAGTACTTAGGGTTGACCTTGACTAGCAGCTGCCCAGAGTCCTGGTCGAAGCCGGTCTCCGAGGCCCCTTGACCTGTCCAACCCACGCGTCGGCCCACGCACAAGAAGGCCCGCTCCACGAACTCCCTAACGCTGTGAGCCTCCCCCGTTGCCACTACGAAGTCTTCTGCAGTCTCCTGTTGCAGCATCAGCCACATCGCCTGCATCGGAGTGTGCTTATACTATTACGAAGCGGTGATAGCCTAGTCGGACGATCGGTTACCATCAAGGCAAAAGAAGTCCAGACTGTCACTATTTGTATTAACTCTGCTACGAGTATTGATTCAGATGACAGTCAAATTGTAATTGCATAAATTGATTCCTTATATTACTGATGAGATTAAAGCAAGAAGTTGAGATAAAGCGGCCGGAATTGATCAATAGAAAGGTTTCATCATGATAACGCTGGACCACACACATATTTAGCCACTCAGTAAAAATTAAGAGTTTGGCTGGGAGATGTTAACGCATCCGCCATATAGCCCTAACCTTACACCTTCAGATTTCCACCTGTTTCGGTCTCTTCAGAATTCTTTAGGCAGTGTCATGTAAACTTCAAGAGAGGACTGTCAAAACTACTTGTCGCATTTTTTTATCAGAAGTCCAAAAATTTCTACAGCAACGGGATCATGTCACTTACCTACAAGATGGAAAAAAGTCATTGAACAAAACGCTGTAATTAAATGTAAATAAACTTTGAAAAAAATGTCTTGAATTTTCATATAAAATGCGAAGAAACTTTTTTTTCCCCAACCTATTATATAGCCCGGGTGGGACGATTCGTCGCCGCCGATTCAGTGCCAAGCCAATTTAGCGCCAGCCAATTCAGCGCCAGCCTATTCGACGCCGGCCATTTCATCGCCATTCAAAACCCTTTTCATGATTTTCATTGATTTTCATTGGTTTGATTTTCATACCAAGGTAGATAAACATTTAGACGTACAGGACACAGGATAGGCTACTTAAAATTTTCCTGGGCGAAGCCGGGAGAGGGTCGCCAGTATTGAAATTAAAAATAAGGATAGAGATTTAGTACACTTCATCAGTTACTTATTTAGACCAAATTCATGAAAACATGTACATAATTATAGACCAACTAGGGTACATGTAGTTGGTATGTGGAATTATACCAACTCGGATATTGCACGAATGCGGCCCGCATTCGCACGATTTATGTTCAGGATAGGTGGATAACTGAAACTCAATTAAACGGCGATGAAATGGCTGGCGTCGAATCTGCCGGCGGTGAATTGGCGGCGGCGAAAGGGCGGCGACGAATTGTCCTAGACCCTATATAGCCTATGTCCATCCTGAAATTCTATTCTAACAATTGGTGAAAGAATTTTTTAAAGACGATTAGTAGTTTCGATGATTAGCTCCTACATACAAACTTTACCTCTTCATAATATTAGTAGAGACATACATCCGGCTAATTTTTGAATATAATATCTTGAAAAACTAAAGGATGTCTAAGTTTGAGCTCTTTTTGCATTAGTTTGTACTGAAACACATTTTGTATACACAAAAATTAATAAACTTTAAAAAGAAAAACAATGTCAGTTGTTTTTTCTACACTTCACGTCACATCAGAAGTGAAAAGTCCTACAGCTGATGAATAATAAACATCTTATTAAATGCGCCATCTATATTATAGTCCATCTGCAAATCGAAGCGTCATTCTTTTATATAATAGGGGATCGGACAAATTTTCAGAAAGTGTTTTAAATTAATCTTCATGGATATTTATTCCCATAAAAAATACTATTTTATTTATTTATAGCCTTTTAGGTACTCAAAATGATGTTTTAATATTGTTTGTTTGAAAATGCCGCCAAAACGCCACGATAGTTCATCTGAGAGCGCGTAACGTCATTTGTGGTCATATCATAACAAAACAGCTGCATTGGCATAAGACAATGATTGCCCACAAACGACGTCACGCACTATGATTGGTGTTTCAGTATAGATTAAAAATATTGTAAATAATAAAATTTTATTTCTTCATTTAAAAATATTTAAATGAATTATATTAAATTATTATTCGATAACTAATCGTAAAAAATTATATATTTTCTTTCTAAGTACATTTTAGATTTTAATCTGATTACTGTCCGATGCCCTATTCACAGATTGTTATTTGTTGACGCATGACGCGAATTCAGAGCTTTTTTCGCATACAAAACGATATATACAACATATATGGGTAACATAACGCATCACAGCGTTATATTACCCATATATTTTTTCAGGTTTTATATGTTTCATTTTTTAACGCGGACGATGTCGCGGGACCAGCTAGTACCCAATAATTATGCTACGTATAAAACAATTTGCTTGAAATGTTTTTTAATGTTCTTTTTAACAAAACAAATATTTCAAACTTCTATATGTGTGCGGCAAACTCCGATTGCCGATCGGCGGGTATTGAATGGGTTAAGCATCGAGTATATTCACCTCAATGTAATCCTTGGCGTGGCCCCAGTCCCTCTTGCTGTCCAGATTGCCAAGCTCCAAGTGATCCATGAGACCCAGCGTGATCTTGGCGACGCCCCTCGTGATCTTCCTGGTGACGAAGTTCTCCCCGCGACGAGGACTCTCGTGGTTGAACAGCAGACCGTTGCAGGCGAACATGCCGTACGCCTCGCGATAGTTCACTACGATCCAGTAACCGTATAGTTTTGCACAAGCTGTGGACATCGCAATTATACCAATTTAAAATAGTGGAGAAACTACAATTATGTAAGAGGCAACCAATTTTAATATAATAAGGGAACAAACGAGGAATGTTAAAATTGCATCCGTGCGAAGCCAGAACGAATTTCTAATTAATGATAATATTTTCTGTTATAATCTAGACACATTTTTAATGTACGCTAATTTATAAAAGCAAACGAAAAGAATATACATGTATACCTATACCCTATACAAACTACATCTTCCAGGACTTTATTTGAAATTTTAATGAATTTGTAGAAATTTTGAATGTGACTAATTTTAAAATATATATATACAACTTACCGTAAGGAGATCTAGGATAAAATGGTGTTTTTTCTGTTTGTGGTACTTCTATAACTTTTCCATATAATTCAGATGTTGACGCTTGATATATTCTAGATTCCTTCTCTAGTCCGGCCGCTCTAATGGCTTCCAGTAACCGGAGAGTTCCTAAGGCGTCTACTTGTGCAGTATATTCGCTCAATTCAAATGAAACTTTTACATGAGATTGTGCGCCAAGATTGTAAATTTCTCTTGGTCGAATCTGAAATAGACAAGTTGAAAGATGTTTCAAAAGAAATAAAGAAAAAATTATTCCCTGGGAATTCTCAAATTCTAAACAACGTGAGACATCTTCTCATCAAAAAATTTTGTATTTTCAACCAATGTGTATTGCCAGTGATGACATATGACGCTGAAACGTGGTCTCTAACTACGGGGCTAGTAGCTCTAATGCTCAATGAAGGCTATGCTCGAGGTTACACTGCGAGATCGAATCAAGAATGATGAGATCTGTTGACGAACGAAAATTACCGACATAAACCTGCGAATTAATAAGTTGACGTGGCAGTGGGCAGCACACGGAGAGCCGACGGCCACTGGGGCCGGAAGGTTCTCGAGTGGAGGCCACAGACCGTCAAGCACAGCATAGAATGTCCACTCACAAGGTGCACAGACGACCTGATAAGGGCGTCGGTCGCCGGTGGATCCAGTCCAGCAGTGGTTGTCCTACGGCTGAGGTGATGGTGATGATGATAATGATGATGATGATGATGATGATGATGATGATGATGATGAACAACATCAGAGAACTGATTTTTTGAAAAAATATCCGATCCAAGTAAGACATGATTTTATTCATACAAGTATATAGGGGTAGATTTTATTGTTATTAATAAAATATTTGAAAACCAATGTTTTTGGTACAAAATCATAATATTTATAAAACAAGTCGGAGAAAGATGAGTTGCTATATCGGAGTGCCTGATGAAACGGTTTGATGTATTATATGAAAAAAAAAATCGGCCTCAAAGAGGTCTATGAACTTCGCGAATTATTTTAATAAAATAGTATCCTTAAATTTTTATAATGTTTATTATTTAGTAAATTTTCTTTTCAGAGACAAATAGGGCTGTTCATTTATTTATTTATTATTATTATTAAATTGTCTGATATTGCTTATTTTACCAAAAAGTAAAAGTTTAATTTAAAAAAAAAACAGACTGTCTATGGTTTATAATATAAACCATAGACAGTCTTCCGTCACTTTATTTATCCTGTCTTTTACGCAGTATAACGCTTTTGTTTTCGGCACGCGATGAACAATAAGCGGTTAGCAATTTCCAACTACAGACCTAATTTTGCTAATCTAGCGGAAGATGCTCAGACGCAATGCTCACACTAATATTAGTTACTAAGAATAATTTTAAGTTTTATGTTTTCCCTCTTAATAAAATAAAAAATACTACATAATTGTGTACATACTTTAATTTAAGTTTTCAAGAAGTATGTAATTGGTAGATCGCACAGGGTTTCGTCAGTAAACAGTAGATCTTGGGTCTAATCAAGTCGGCCACCCCTGGTTTATATGGCACAAATTATTTTAAATGGTATAAGCTAAGCTCTCATTCCCTCAGAACTTTGCAACTATCTTAACTAACTGGACTGTATATTTTTACTTATGCCAAAATGGTGGCCGAAATCGTAGGCAAAAGCTTGTGTTGAAAGGGCAATTCACTGCAATGTTTTTGACAGTTGAACACTAACTCTGTAGCTAGAACGAAAGGAAGTTCAAAAAGAGTTTGAGAAACCTCTCATAACCTTGTATAGGTTGAAGTCTCTACCTAATTCAAATGGAAGTCTCTAAACTCAGTCAATTCCATTCGACGAAACCATTGATTGAATGGTTAAAGTGCTTACATTAGCGGTTTGTCTAAGTGGTCCCGGGTTCGATTTCTGGCAGGGTAAACTTAGGAAATGTACTTTTCAAAGTTGCCTCTTGTAAGTACACTGCGTTTCACAGTCATTAGTGAAGCCCGTCTGGTGGTTTTCTTCTATAAAGAATACCATGATGAAATAACATTATGTATATGTTGTGTTTTAGGTGAGTGAGTAAGGGATGTTAGAGCTCATTTCCCTGTCCTTTCCTAATCTTTTATCCCACTAACGTTGCTTGTGCACATATTGTACACATAGGCAACAGTAGGCACCTATCATCAAGTGGACCATCAGCCTGTTGACGACATAAAAAATTTTAAAAAGTCGCAACATGACGTGGTTAAACTTTTCCTTCATTGTGATGATTTTGTTTAAATTTCAAAGTGAGCCACAATCAAAGATTTTCAACTGTTACAGATCGGATAAGAATCCGTAATGACATTTAGAACCACGTGGTACAAAATCGCTCAGTCTACAAGGCTATTTAGCTAGGCCATGGCCAACCTGATTAGGGCGATCAGGATCAATATTTTTGTAGGAAAAATTACCCAATGCCCTCTATATATTTTATATATTTAATCTTTTTTGCCACAATTCAAATTAGCTGACCATAATTATGTAAGTGATCAATAATTATCTATTTCCTATTCCTATACCTATTTCCTTTTTAACTGCTTTCAATAAAGCATTAAACAGTTAAAAAGGAAAATACGTGCCTTGTATTCGTACAATTACACTAATTACTAAGCAGAAAATTAAAAAAAATATATTTCTAGTGTACATTGAAATAATCACCACAATCTAGCTGGGCCATTTAGATCATTAGACTAAAAATCCAATTGTATGTTTGAAAAATGTCTAATAAAAACTGTACATAAATAAACAACAACAAAATCGTTAAAACAGTTTGTGTCGAGAGTGTGCGTGGCCTTCATTCTATGGATTCTATTCACTCAACAATGCCCTTTGATAATTGATGTTGTTGTCACTTGTTTAACAATGAAACCGTTAAACTTGCCAAAAATCGTCAATGATTCCCTTAATGTGTCGCCGGTAACTTCGAAAAAGCTCCAAGGAGTCGCTTTCGAATCGCTTCTTATCGTGCATCTCGCCCGCCTGCTTTCTTATTTATACTTGAGGCCAACGCCTCGATATATTTAGAATTTACTAGAAAATGTAAACAAACCATTGAAATTCGGGAATGCTATTTCTGTTGAAATGTAAACTCTCTTTGACACCAATCGAAAAGGGGCGTGGCTACATCAACGGGGTGGTAGCCACGCCATCGAGACTTTCGGCAGGCGCGAACGCTTTTTCCAGAATGTTCCATAGTTAGTTGTATAGATTTTTATATTTCTAAATATTTAAACCACACTAGCAGCTATTGAGCTGACGCGTGTGTATGAAATAGTTTGAAGATTATATTTTCATCCATTTTGTCCAGTCTGTTCTTAAAACAATTCACTGATGGCGCCAGTTAGGTAAAAAGTGCTTCCTAGATATTTTCTTACTTGGATTTTGGCATAGTTTTAAAGGGTGTCCTCGTAAGTGCTTATTAAGTATCAAGAGTGTATAGTTCTTGGAGACAGGGCACATCGTAGATCTTATGCAGTATCTTGTAAGTCTCAATGAGACTTCCTCTCTGTCGACGCTGTTCGCGTGAGGTAAGGCCAAGTATTTTGAGTCGCTTCTCATAAGGCTTATTACATAGCGTGCTAATCATTTTTGTAGCTCTTCTCTGCACATTGTCAAGTATCTTAATGTCCTTTTTAAAATATGGGTCCTATATTACATATGCATACTCTAAAAGTGGTCTAACATAAGCCTTATATACAATTGGAGAAATGTTTTAGCTGTAAGACACTTGAACGCTTTTCGAATTTGTTTTTTTGACAATATTTATTATATGCGTGCCCCATTTCAGATCAGATGTTATTGTGACGCCTAGGTCTTTTTGGGACTCGACATGCATCAGCTGCTGGGGTCCAAGGTGGTAGTTTTTACGGGTTTTGTAACATTACAATATTTATTTATTTAAAGCATAACACACAATATAATATTATAACTGGGCATTATGGTTAGTAAGCTAGCCAATAAAAAATGTACACAACATTGACATATAACACTAGTGTCATTATCTATACATTTTAATCTGTTTGTTCGTTTGGTTGATTGCACTAATTTCTATAACTGCTAGTCTGATTTTGAAAATGATTTTTACATTTCATGGCCAAATTTTTGAGGAAGGTTAGGCCACTGACAGAATTGCTGAGAATTAAAGAAAAAAGCCCGACATTTTAATTCAACAATAATTTTAGGCCTTTTAAATGTATAATGAAGAGCATACAGATAATAATAGTTAAAGACATTTTTGAAACATACAAAATATATTCAAAATTGGAAAACGCCAATAAAAATGGTTGGTTAAAAAAGTGTTGCGAGCCTTCTGTGTTATTGATTTAATGGGTGTACTAGTAATTATTTAAGTTAATTTTATGGTTACCTTTGTTATAATGCTGATAAGACAAGTGGTATCAGTCAAGTCTCCATAGTGCAAATGCATTTGGCCACCGGTATGACAGGCAGGCTGACCATATAAATGTTGAATACGTCCTGTATTAAAAGATGATGATCTTCTAAGCACCCCATGAACTTCATAACCTTTTTCTATTAGGAACTCAGCAAGATATGATCCATCCTGTTCAAATAGAGCAGTGTAATTAAGTAGAGGCTGGTAATTTGGGCAGCCCACCTGGCAGGTGGTTACCCCCTTACCCACAGGTAAGGGGGTAACCACCCCCTTACAGAAAACCAGCGTGAAATAACAGCATGTTTGTTGTCATGTTTCAGCGAGTAAGGGATGTTAGAGCCCATTTGCCTATCTCTTCTTAATCCGTGTACTGGATTTTGCAGAGAAAATCACAACTGTCACTGTAGGTTTACAACTCTGGGGCACTTCTTCAAACCAAGATACCAATTAAAAGTACTTCAAATTAAAGGTGGCTCATTAAGTACGAGGACAGGATAGACTCCAATCTGAAAATTCTGGCAAAGGATTTAATGAAAAAGTCTGCATTGGCATTGCTTGTGCTATAGCCAATGGTACCCACCTACCATCAAGTGACCTTCAAGCCTGCCAGACAACCTTAACATGAATTTAAAAAAAAAAATATTCGATTTCATTATTGATAAAAATAAAAAGATACTCAATTTCATTAACACATTATTATTGCATTAGATTTAAATTCAATTCACATACAACTGCAATTATGCTTATTGTTTCGAGTAAAAAGACAACCACCATAAAATAATCCCTGGCCATCAAGAATGTTGCACTATTAGATTTAAATTCAATTCAAATCAGAAACAATTTGCATTGCTTATCCTTTCTACTTTCTTTTTTTTTTCCTGTATCCTTGATTATTTACATTATTTTACAATATTACACTATCTTTGATAAAAGTTGCAGTGGTAAAGTTTGCAAGTCTTCATGTAATGTCCAAACTATGATAATAAATGAATGGCGATTACTTCTATAGTAAAGTACATCAAGTGGAATGTTGTGTGATCATCTGTGACACACACCATAAAATATGATGGTAGACTTGGGAGTGGGCCACCATAACTGGTCACGTCAGAAGTAATAAAAGAGTGAAAAATATATGATACACACCTGGCCCGTAATGCCGGTAATCAATGCGACTTTACTGTTATTACATCCACCCGCACCTTCGCCGGACATTGTCAAAATTGTTACTAGTTTTTCAAAAAGTATTGAAAAAATGCTCACACTTCGCTAACTATATCGGCAACGCTTATAAAAAGATAAGCGCTTATCATAAGTCACCGTTAACTGCAAAAGTAATCCTTAAACCGGCAAATCCACGTCATTGATTGTGCATATATTTTTTCAAGAAATATTTAAATATTGTAAATAAAACTCAAATTATACAAAAACTCAATAAAAATTAAACCTGAATTAATATAAATAAAATAAAATAAATTTGATTTGTTTGCACATTGGACAAAAATTTGTTTTTGTGTTTTTGTCCAATGTCAAAATTTTGTTTTGACGTGGTTTTCATATTGTTCTATGGTTTTGTTCGATATATTATACCACAGATTCAGTACGTGATTTTGACATTTATGCTCTAATGTTGATACCATGGACCTAATATACTAAGCAGGACTGATTACTCGAAGCTAAAAAGCGAGGCGAGCATGCAGTAGAGAGGCCGTGTGTCCCTTTCTAATAGGGTTACAATAAGATTTTTGCTATGTGAGTCAAATTTAAATGTAATATACTTACATAATTATAGTAGTTTATTATAAACATAAATAAATAAATACAAGGGTATTGAATATTTTTATTAGCAATGGACGATTACTGAGGAATGTGTGGATCGATTGCGATAAAAATAATACAAACAGTATCAACTGTCAAAAATTGTTTTTATTGATGTTAATTTTATTATATTTTGGCGGTGTAAATTTACGACATTGTAGATATCCTCGTAATTTAAATCTTTTCTCATACCTTTGAGATCCAATTAAACTATATCAATAAAAGTTCCTTCATTATATGTGCACATATATTCTTTAAAAACATTCTCCAATCCATTATAAAATAGTGTATTATATAATAACATTCACTACATGAAAATACAAATCAAATCACTATGCAACATCATTTTCTTTTCGGTTTCGCAATTTTTTACACGTCAAATTAAAACCAATTCTATCTTTTTTTTCGATATTTGAAAAACAACCTATTTATTATTTTAAGTAATTAAGTTCAATTGATCAACAGTTAATGCTATTATTACATAATTATTTATTACGGCACATTTAACAAAATAATCAATTGTACATAATCATATCCACCAACGCTACAAATTTATGGTCAACATAGTTATTACATTTATAATAATGTAATTTTTAGCCTACCTGTGAAAAGATATATTGCAACCACCATAAGATTCACTCGGACAAGAATAAACACAACACTTTTTCACGATTTTACATGTGAAACTGTTCTATTAACGATTTTAAATAGCAAAATGTAAATTATTATTAATCATTCACCGCCATGACACTTTAAAGGGATACCAGTAGAAAATAAAATATAAAATATGCCTCAAACAATAAACATTATTTTTTTTAAATTTAGGAATACATAACGAAATTAACGTAATTATAATAGGTTGATTTAAAATTTATTAAAATAATTGAAATACCATTAAAAAACAAGTATTTCAACTAAGATTTTTGAACCTAAATTTTTAGTCTATGTCATTTTTTAGTCTGGCAAGATGAAAGAACGAGACACACGGCCTCCGTTGGTACTATCCCTGTCGGCTCGGATTAGCATCTGTATAGGCGCAATGAAAAATATACTTTAATTATTAGTAATACAGTTAATTTTCGTAAATACAAAATTTCAATGTAATCAGTCCTGCTTAGTATATTACGTCTATGGTTGATACATGGAAACATAGTTTGAAATTATCAAATTGACATGATATTGTCAATGTCACTGTCATTCTTTAAGTTGTGTCAATGCGCATGCATGTCATGTCATGTCATGCATATTATTATTATGTTATTAGTGATTATATTCTCTTTGATGTTATTATTTTCTTAACTTAGTAATAGTTTTTGTATCAATAGAAGAATACAAAATAAAAATACTATACATATTCCTAAGATAAAATCAAATCATAATTATATGATATCTATAAGTTGATCGAACGAGTTCCTACGAGTCACATACATACAACTTACTAACATAACCTTGGAGACTTGTGCCATTTGTTGACTGATAAGCTAACTCTTTTGTGATGCCCGATATTAAGATCACACCGCTTGGTGCAGGTCAAGATGTGGGCCGGAGTTGTATCCTGTTATCGATGGGAGGTAAAAACATTATGTTGGATTGCGGTATGCACATGGGATATAATGATGAACGCCGCTTTCCCGACTTCTCGTACATTGTCCAGGAAGGTCCGATTACATGCCAAATAGACTGTGTCATAATCTCTCATTTCCATCTAGATCACTGTGGAGCTTTGCCCTACATGTCAGAAATGATTGGTTACACCGGCCCTATTTACATGACGCATCCCACTAAAGCTATAGCGCCCATTCTACTTGAAGATATGAGAAAAGTAGCCGTGGAAAGAAAGGGCGAGTCAAATTTTTTCACTTCTCAAATGATCAAAGACTGCATCAAAAAGGTAACAGCCGTTACGTTGCATCAGTCTGTTATGGTTGATAATGACCTTGAAATTAAGGCATATTATGCTGGCCATGTTCTGGGCGCTGCCATGTTCTGGATTCGCGTTGGATCTCAATCTGTGGTGTACACAGGCGATTATAACATGACACCTGATAGACATCTTGGTGCTGCATGGATTGACAAGTGTAGGCCGGACCTATTGATTTCAGAATCTACATACGCAACAACAATCAGAGATTCCAAAAGATGCAGAGAGAGAGATTTCCTTAAAAAAGTTCACGAATGTGTTGAAAAGGGTGGCAAAGTGTTGATACCCGTGTTTGCTTTGGGTAGAGCTCAAGAATTGTGCATCTTATTGGAAACCTATTGGGAGAGAATGAATTTAAAGTACCCAGTTTACTTCGCCTTAGGTTTGACTGAAAAAGCTAACAATTACTACAAAATGTTTATCACTTGGACCAATCAGAAGATAAGGAAAACATTTGTACAGAGAAACATGTTTGACTTTAAACACATTAAACCTTTTGATAAATCTTATATTGATAATCCTGGAGCGATGGTTGTGTTTGCTACGCCGGGGATGTTGCATGCGGGCTTGTCTTTGAATATATTTAAAAAATGGGCACCCTACGAACAAAACATGGTCATAATGCCAGGATTCTGCGTACAGGGTACAGTTGGTTATAAAATACTTAATGGTGCGAAGAAAATTGAATTTGAAAATAGGCAAGTTGTAGAAGTCAAAATGGCAGTTGAGTACATGTCTTTTTCGGCTCATGCTGATGCTAAAGGCATAATGCAACTGATACAATACTGTGAACCGAAGAATGTCTTGTTGGTTCACGGTGAAGCTCAGAAAATGGAGTTTTTAAAAGATAAAATTGAAAAAGAATTTAAAATCGATTGCTATATGCCAGCAAATGGTGAAACTTGCACTATTAGTACACCAACTAAAATTCCTATTGATGTTTCTTTGAGGCTCTTGAAAGCTGAAGCACTAAGGTATAATGCTCAACCTCCCGATCCTAAGAGAAGGCGTGTTGTACACGGTATCCTGTGTGTGAAAGACAATAGATTGTCCCTTGTAGATATTGAGGAAATGTGCGATGAAATAGGTATTAACAGACATGTTATACGTTTCACAAGCACAGTTCGTTTTGAAGATCCCGGGTCCTCGGTAAAGACAGCTGAAAAACTAAGAGCTTTGCTGGCAGAGAAACTTCAAGGCTGGTCCATTTCAGTGTCCGATGGTAACATATCAGTTGAGTCTGTTCTTATTAAAGTGGAGGGTGATGATGATAACACAAAAAACATTTATGTTTCTTGGACTAATCAAGATGAAGACTTAGGTAGTTATATTTTAGGTCTACTACAGTCTATGATACGATGATTCCAGTTATTGTTTACCATTTCTAAGGAGATATTAATTTTCTTTAAAATAAATTGTAGGGTTGTGTAAGTACATAATTGATGCCATAAAATGTCCTGTCTCCCTTTTTACATGCATATATAATTTCAATTCTGGGTTGTAAGTTATTATTGTTGTAATGGACACACAGCTTTCATCTTTTCTATTGTTCGACTATTCCTTTAACCACTTTAATGCAGCGTCTATTTTTTCTAACATACCCCCTTGGTGGTTAACAAATATTTCATGATACTGCAAGGCCATCATAACCCATAGACAATGATGATACCTCTCGGGTACATCAGCCATGAATGTAAAATTTTCGTTTGTTTACTGTTTTGCTTAGTTTTAAACTTCCAAGATAAAATTTTACAAAGATTCAACAAATCTAATTATGATGCCCCTACGGCATCATCCGCCATGAATCGGTTAACATCGTTGCAAACAGTTTTCAGTTTCATAGTTTACTAATATATTGATCAAGAAGTTCCAAAGATGAGAATTCTGGATAATTAACAACACTCATTACTACATAAAAATGTACTATAAAATTCTACATCTTACAAAAATGTTAAGAGAATTGTCATGCAACCACAAAAATAATTCAATAAGTAATATATTCCAATGACTAATAACTTGTGCCAGAATAGCTTCTGCGGCTACAGGAACTATTTTACTACCCTAATATAATGTGTATTTCAAATTAAAATTTATTAGTTTACGTTAAGGAACAAATTTGAAAATCTAATATTTTGCGGTAGATCTATAATTTTTAATCATAAGAAAAAAAAATCTAATAATTTTTTTTCTTTGTTACCTCTAGCTCAGTAATTCTATTTGCTAAGCGGCCACTGGTGGTAGACTACACACTTCCATTTAAAAATCTAACACTAAGGCAAGGCCATGAAGCCTCCTTAGAAATGGTACACATTTTATCTAATAGCGCAACCATCCATAAAAGGGTGACCAAGATTTGTCAAAATTTCTTTCCTGTAACATGAAAGAGATAGAGCCGGCTGCTTATGACATTTTTTCGTGCGAGGAAAAAGGATAGGATTACTTGATGAAAAACTTAGTATGGACCAGATTTGTTTGCATTGCCTGCATGGCTACACTTTACTCAAGGTTCTCCTAAAACGTAAAATTTCACAATTTGTTTTCTATTTTTGCAACACTTGAAAATTACAAAATTCAGAAAGAAACAAAGAAAATAAAGTGAGTGTTTAAATATTGTCAGATAAGTTGTTAGAAAATAATGCCAATGTTAAAAGTGGATTTATAAGATTTGTTAAATTCTTAAATAAAAGAAATAATAAATAGTAAAATTTGGTTAATTTATTGTTAAGTGCACCACGTTGCGTCCATTTCACATTTGCCTTGGTACCAAATATACTGTAATTTGTTAAAGTGACTCAGATTCTTCAGTTCCTCCATATGCAAGGATTTTGGTGTCTAAAACAAAAATAAAGTTTTAATAAGGTGAAATTAACGCCAGTTCACTACCTCAAAAGTAAGATTCATCATCATCATCTCAGCCGTAAGACGTCCATTGCTAGACATAGGCCTTCCTTTTCCGTTCCTTCGTACGCGTAGTATACGGTATAGCGCGTGACATTTTTTTTTTTGTAAATCAATTGGAATGAAACAAGCACTAAATGTTGCGGGAAGGTTGCTACAATACAACCTTCCCGCAACATTTGTGACTGTGAAGACTGTATCCAAATCGTTACCAGCATCTATCCATGAAGGAAGGATGAGGCCGAAGATGGAGCGATCTCACCCAGAAGATGCCTATTCACTCGAACCTTGAAAAGATTTGGGTTATATGAGCTCGGAAATACAGACGCCGGCAGGGAGTTCCAATCCTTAGCAATGCGCATCACAAAAGATGTTTTAAAGCGCTTGGTCCGAATTAGAGGGATTTCGACAAGGTGAGGATGGTAACCAGCCGTACGTCTGCATGTCCGATAGAAGAAAGGGGAAGGCGGTATGATCTCATGCAGCTCTCGAGCACACTCTCCGAAGTACATCTTATAGAATACACACAGACAGGCAACTTTGCGTCTATGTGCCAGGCTCTGCAGCTTAGTTCTTATTACTGTATATTAAGTCGTCTCTGAGATTGGCGTGCACAAACACACGGACAAAACTATTTTTTGCCTACAATCTAAAAGATACGTTCAAGGTCTAAATGAAGTATAAGGTGTATAATATACGACCTATTTAACGTCGAAGCTTTTATAACTATATTTACTCGCAATCTACCCACACATTCGACACAAGTTGAGAACTTGATATAAATGTAATTTCTTGTTTGAATATTATCCTTATCTTGCTCATATTGGATTCGTATTATTCTTGCGCAGAATTGCGTGGGAATAACGGTATGTCTTTGTCTTTATGTAAAATAAAATAAGTAGGTACCTATTAACAATTGCTGGCGGCTTCGCGACGGAACGTTTAAACATGTCGTTAAGTAGGTACATGAATTGTGTTGGGTTAGCTAAAAGCCTAAGCGGCTTTAATCACTAGTGTACTTAAACGAAAACACGCTTTTTTAAAACGTTAAATTTGAAGCTGTTAAAAATTTTAATCAATATATTTTAACCTAATGCTTTTTTGTTTCGACAAAGCTAAAGATGCAGCACAAACCAACAAAGATTTTTATGAATATGCCTTTAATACCATTTGTGGTATCAACGTAGATGTTCGTCGTTTAGGCCTACCAAAGTAAATTAAATAAATAACAGTATATTTTCTTTGGTAGGTGTATATGATTCAAAAAATGTTACAATTCTCAATAAGTTTGTAATTGGAGATTTATCCTTACATATTATAAAACAAAGTCCCGCGCCGCGGATGCCTGTCTGTATGTATCTATGTATGTTCGCGATAATTCTAAAAAACTACTAAACGGTTTTTCATGCGGTTTTCAATAATGCTTGGTTTTCACTCATCCAACTGGCTCGTTATTAAAACTGAAATATTATTAAAATTAAGTATAAGTGGGTACACTAGCTACCCGCTCACGGTTTCACGTGGATGCAATTTTTCTAGGTGTATATAAAAACCTTCCTCGTTAACGCTTTTTCATTAGTGAAAGGTCGTCAGACAGGCTGACGATCCACTTGATGGTAAGTGGCTACTGTCGCCTATAATATTTACAAGCAACGCCACAGGTGATGCAATTGCGTTGTCAAGCTTAGTACGATTGACGATAAGGGATAGCGAAATGGACTCCGAGCATCCCATTACCGTATTCCAAACGCGACTGCACACTCACTTCACTCACTCACCGTAACACAACCGCACACGTGCTGTTCTTCTGTAAGGGGGTGTTTATATACTGCCAAATGACTTCGAAACTCAGTGTGTCCTGCCACTACTTACAAGACCCAGACTTCTGGTCAAATTTGTATTTATTTTAAAAGTACTCACTAATATTGGAGGAAAAAGCCTCCTAAAATCTCCTTTGTGCAAGAACTCTGTGTGCGCCTTTAACAGACTATTCCTCAATTTTGGACTAAGGCAGTGTCTACACAGCTCGCACAACGTTATAGTCTCGCAGTTTTCTTTACACAAAGTACTGCATTCGTAACCCCACACTGCAATATTTTTCTGCGAAGTTAACATGTTTCGGGATGCGGTTTGTTCTCTGGAATAAATAAAAAAATAAAACAAAATTAACTACAGTTAATTAGTATAAGTAGGAAGTTATCTATTCGTGAAGTGGTCACAGAAGGCATTATTGGTGTAAGGACGAGTGCACGTAAGTATAAAAAATTGTATATAGCAATTATAAATTAATTTTGTATAATCATCAGCCTGCGTCTCTACTGTTGAATATCGCGCGACTTCTCCCAAAGCTCGCCACCACACATGGTTCTCTGCCATTTGCATCCAAACGCTTCTTGCCATGTCTTTTAAGTCGTTTGTACACCTGGCTCCATTACTGGCAGAACGCCCTGATTATAGTAGACTTTGGTCTTCAGACATTGCGGCAGTGGTGACGAGATCAGAGTGATGACGTAGCTTCCCGAATGGAGCCCAATTCAGCTGAATTCTTCGTTTTGTACAAGTCGGGATAATTTTTTATTTATTTAACTCAATCGACCTTATTAATTACCTTTATTAGGGGTGATTGGAAACTGCTTGTGGTCTTTATTGTTTGTAAGTTTTTGTAATTATATTTTTGTATACTCAAATACAAATAAAAATATTTCTATGATAGACAATGAATGATGTTTTTTGAATTTTATTGTTCAGTTAAAAAAATCAAAATTAAACACTACACTTACATTAACATTTATTTTAAATTTCTTATTAAGTATTACCTCTTTTGAAATTTAATTTGATTAACCTTATTAATTTAATAAGTAATGCCTGCAACGTTAGGTACTTATACAGCTGGCCTTTATATTTTATATTATATATTTTTATACACATAAAAATATATAATATAGCGTTTACTACAAAGTTTTGACAGCCTGAATCTATCTATACATATAATAAAATCGTAAACGAGCTGTGTCCATAAATTAAAGATTTAAAAAAAAAATTTACACGTGCTTATGTTACCGAGGTCTAAAATATAGTTTTTAGAATTTTTGTCTGTTTGCGCGTTTGTGCACGTTAATCTCAGAAACAGCTTAACCGATTTAAATGAGCTTCCCGTAACATTTAGTGTTTGTTTCATTCTAATCGGTTCACAAACAAAAAAGTTATATAGGTACCGAATATCGCGCGTACAAAGTTGCGGGCTCAGCTAGTATTTAATAAATTACTATGTGTTACTTTTTTAATGTGTTTTTAGTGTGTAGTGCTTTTATTAATAAAAAAAATGCATAAATTTTTACATTTTCCCGCATTAAATATTATTTTCTTAATATTTAATGCAAATACAACATATGAAACACCGGATACATTCTTTTATGCCTAGTGTGTGTAATTTTGTGTGTAAAATAGCCATAAGATTTGATTTATGTGTATTCTGTTATATAAATATTCTTTATTTTTCATAATAAATGATAAAATTCGCGACAAATTAGTAGTATTTAATGATTGTAAATAATTCATTATCAGTTTTGAAACTACTTATACATATATAAAATGAACGGACTAATATTTAGTAGTGGCAGGGCACACTGCGTTTCGAAGTCATTTAGGCGGCCCGTCTGGCGGCAGTAACCACCCCCTTACAGAAGACCACCGTGAAATAACAGTACGTTTTGTGTTTCGGTGAGTGAGTAAGGGATGCCAGAGCCCATTTACCAATCCAATCCCTTATCCTACTGTAGTCAGCAGCGCACATTAGCAGCAGCTGTGGCGTTGCTCGTATTATAGGCGACGGTAGCCACCGCCTACCATCAAGTGGACCGTCAGCCTGTCTGCCAATCTTAACATTAAAAAAAAACTAAGAATTTAACACTCACTCATCATTATAAGTGTTGCATAGGTGACTATAGTGTTACAGCGCTAAATCTTTATTTATTAGGTATAGATTTTGTAACGTACCTGGAATTTCTTGGTTCGTATAATTTCATATGATTTGCGACACCAGTTATGGAGAAAAGATTATACAAAACTTGTTCATAGAGCAGCTGGTTCGGTGGATAATGTGCTGAACTTAAATTTGGCGACATATTCGCTTCCAATAAATAGACATTCAGCTCTTCGTCTACGACGAGGTCAAATCTCATTAATTCAAAAAAGTTATCAGCAGACGGATAATTTTTGAGCTGAAAATTGGTTAATTGTATTAATTAATAGTTAATAAGATACCATGAATTGAATGGTATAAATTGAAGTCGCTATATACGATCGTCTATGTCTGTCTGTATGTTCTCTATTCCTAAACCACGCAACGAATTTTGATGCGGTTTTCACTAATGGCTGCCTTGGGGTGTTAGTATTAACCCGAGGCTGCCTCGGGGTATTAGTATTAACCCGAGGCTGCCGTGCGAGCCAAAACCGCGAGGCTACTTCGCGGTAAACTATATATAAATTACCATTAAGGCGAGTAAACTAGATTTCAATAATCTAGTTTAGTTTCAATAATTATTTATTACTACAATTATTTAATGTTATTTTTTTAAAGAATAAAGAAAAATAGAAGTCCTGAACAGTCAAGTGATCTACAGGTATCAAATAATAAAAAAAAACAAGCACAATGAATGAAACTGAAATTTTTGTATTAATTACAGTCTAGTTAGATTTGTCTATCAGGATTCGAATCTTGGTCTGCCATGTGGCCAAACAACCTATTAAGTTTTCACTGCTTGTATTGTTCCGTACTATTTAGAAAATGCTAAAATGGGTTAGGTTCATAAAGTCTAGATTGCAAAACGTCTTAGTGGGCAAAATGATTGTAATTACTCATGGTCTTGGTGGCAAAAGGTCGGAGTTGCCTTTTTTTTAAAAATAAAATCGAAAGGAATAGAATAATTTTCATTTGTAACAAAGGACATTTGACTATACGTCTGATAATATCAGAAAATACACAGAAATACATGAAACACAAAAAAGATATTACAACACACACACACCCACAGACGTCCCTACGACAAACCGGCTCCAACTCAGCATCATGCCGATTATAAAAACCTGTGGTCTTCCGTCAGAGCCAACGGTGAGGTCATGCACTTATTAAAAACGAAAAACATATAGTAGATACTTATATGTTAAAAAAAAACAAAGAAAGAAAAAAGAATCAATAAAAATAGTATCAAATAATAATTACAAAGAATTATTATGTAGTGTTCAAAAGGTATTTTATAGTAATAATACTTATTCAGGTGATCAGTTTATCTACTCGTACTTACCGCTTCAGTAATGTGATGTTCTTTCATTAATAAAATTTCTGCAATTGCTTTTTGTACTTCTTCCCACATTTTTGTCGGATTTTTACCCTGAAAAAAAAAATTGATTTCACTCTTATATTCACACTAGATATTCGCTTTATTTTGAGAATTATCAAATAACATTTCTGTGCAAACACTCAACTTGAGATACATCTTTGGCCTCCGCGTACTTTTGACTTTATATTGATAAGAAACCCCGAATAACATTAATTATTGATTTTTGGCTTCTTTTTGAATATTTGAAAAAATACTAAAATCTACAATATAAAATACCTTCAATATAAATATAACCGCGAGTCTTCAATATAAAATAATAGATAGCGACCCGCCCCCCTTCATTATAAATCTATTATAGCACTTTCCATAGTGAAGTGTCCATAGTATTATGATCCGTTGAGTGATTTAGAAGATGTTAGTGAAGAAACAAACAGAAGTGGACTGCGATTTCATCTATTAAATATCTATATATATAATAAAATCTTAAACGAGCCGTGTATGTACATTAAATATTTAAAAAAAACCATTTTGTACCTACACGTTGTACTTATATGTATAAAAAAATGGTATTTAGAATTTTTCTGTTTTCTGTTTGCTCGTGCACGTTCGTGCTGTTTCCACTAATGTATTGTACCAAGCTTTCCGTAACTAGTGTTTATTTCATTTCAAACGGTTTATAAATAAAAAAGTTACGTGCTATACCGAATACAACGCGTACAAAGTTGCGGGCTCAGCTAGTTTATAATATGTGTAGATATATTAAGAAGTTGAGATAATTAGCGGTTTTCTCTAACAGATTGTTTACATGTTAACGTGCCTATCCCGTTTACCAACAAACTTGATGTCAGCGTAGTTATGAATCTTTTCAAAAACAAATTACTAGGTATTTAGGTGCTCAAACATACCTAAAAGTAGACGCAAGACCTGAGCAAGCTGCTACTCAGTCATAAGAAATAAATAAATAAATGTTTAACATTTGCCTTTATATTGAAAATATGCAAACGCTTCTGTTCCAATTTGGCAGTAGTATCTCAGATAAAATAAGAAAAATAGATCCATGTGGACGGCAGAATGAAGCCGGAAAACTACGCCTCGCTGTGTACATACACGGTTAGGGTTACACGTATACATATGCAAACAAACTACGTCTCGTCTTTTTAAAAATAAAAAGCAGGATGGAATCACATTTCACAGGTAAATAAACTTGGAAACCAATATTTTCAATAAAAAAAAAAAAAAAATATGAGATTATAACCGACTTGCGCGCACATGTATGATAAAACCGGCTTCACTATGTTGTCCGTATAAAATTCTGTCTTTAATTCTTATTAGGTTTGAGGTGGTACTTATTTTTTCAATGAAATTACCTTAGATCTAGCGTACAGGTCAAAAGCGTCTTTCATGCTGAATCCAAGAGATGTATAAGGATGGGCCAATGAGGGCACCTCCCATGTTGGTAAATAGTCATCCCCCACGACGTACTTGTCCAAAACCTTCTGATCGAATGGGTAATATTTGGCGGGACAGTACCTAGACAAAAAATAGCTTTATTTCGTAACTAGCGGCCCGCCCTTGGCTTCGAGCATATGCATTTTTTTTCTGCAAATTATTTACATAAAAATATACCTCGTTTATTGCTCTTCCCATTAGTGAAAACCGTATCAAAATAAAGTGGGTTTAGAACCCACGTGATTTTGCTTTAGAAGAATCAAAATCACGTTGGGTTGGTCTTGTTTTTTAATGTTAAGACAGGCTGACGGTCCACTTAATGGTAGGTGGGTACCGTCGCCTATAACACGAGCAACGCCAAAGCTGCTGCAAGTGCGCTGCCGACCACAGTAGGATCTAGGATAAGGGATTAGGAGGGGATATCCCAATAGGCTCTGGCATGCCTTTACTTACTCACCGAAACACAACAGCACACGTGCTGTTATTTCACGGTGGTCTTCTGTAAGGGGGTGGTTACTGCCGCCAGACGGGCTGCCCAAATGACTGTGAAACGCAGTGAGTGTGCTCTGCCATTACTTTCCAGATCCAGACCAGAGCCAAATTTGAAAAGTTAATTTTTCAAAGTTGACCCTGCCGGGAATCAAACCCGGGAACCCTAGAACAGAGCGTTAAGGCAAGCACCCTAACCACTCATCCAACGGGTTAGTCTTAAGAAGAAATTAGGGGAGAAACAGACACAGACAATCTTATATAACTATATACACAGACAGACTTTATATAACTAGCTAGTGCCCGCAACTTCGTCCGCATTGAAAAAATATGTAAAGCAATATAACGCCTGACATCTTTATTGCTCTTATACATTTTAGTTTTAGATAGTTTTGCCCGCGGCTTCGCCCGCGTAGAATATATAGCCTGTGTCCATCCTGAAATTCTGTTCTATTGGTGAAAGGATTTTTTAAATTGGATGAGTTGCTTCAAAGACTACTTCCAAACAAACAAACATACTAACTTTACCTCTTTATAATCATCATCAACAACAGCCTATTACGAGTATATGTCCCCACTGAAGGGACACAGGCCTACCTCTCAACAAGGGCGTATTGGCTATACTGCATTCGTCGTTACTGGGTGACCCGTCTAGAGGCAGTAAAACCCCTTAAAGAAGACTAACGTGAAATAAAAGCACAAATGCGTGTGTTTGCATATTAGATTTGTGTGTACAGTTAAAGGAATCATTATCACCACTGCAGAGGCACAGGCACAGGCCTACCCTCTCAACGAGGACGTATGGGTCATATGGTCTACCACGCTGGCTCAATCGTGCGGGTTGGTGGACTTCAGATGTGCTTTAGAATTTCTTCTTTGGCGTATGGAGGTTTCCTCGCTATGTTTTCCTTCACCGTTTGAGAGCAGTCAGTAAATGCATTTAAGTTTTTAGAAAAAAGAACCATTACTACATGGCATGACCGGGGATCGAACTCGGACCTCTCTACATGATAGGTCGCTTTTTTTCCGCTGCGTCACTGACGCTCTCTAATATTATTATATTCCACCTCTTTATAATATTAGAATTATATACAAGCGGCCCGCCTCTGGCTTCGCACGGATGCAAATTTCTTCTGCAAATTTAAACCTTTTCTAGTTGATCGTTCTTTCCATGAGTGAAAACCGTATTAAAATCTGTTGTGTGGACAGAAGACGTTAGCGCAGAAACAGACAGACGCCGACAACAACTTCAATTAATATATAGAAAAATGTGAATTCTGTAAGTTTGTGTATGTGGAGGGTAAACACCGAAACTACTAATTCTTTTATTATTTGAGAGATACATATTATTTGAGATTGACAAATGCTTCCAACTGCATCCAGGCCAAGCAGAGCCGGAGCGAGCCTGATTAGTTGAAGTAACGAGAAAAAATGTCACATTGCTTGTGTTACAGGCGACGGTAGCCACCTACCATCAAGTGGACCGTCAGCCTGTCTGCCGACCTTAACATAAAAAAAAAACTAGTAGTATTTTCATTTTGATGCTACTAAGATACTCGTAGTATTTTACAAAGATTTGTATTCAAGTTGTACAAGAAAGGTGTTTATTTTTTTAAAGGATGTTTTCTTAAGGCTATATAATGTACATATTTCATCCGGTTCACTTCGTAGAACGATAGTAAGAAAACTTTGCTGTATGTTTCATAATAAATAGAAGAAGGTTCATCTAATAAAGTAATCATTAATATAATACACATCGATTAGTTCGGAGAGCAACATTGTTTCAAAGTAGCAGATATAATTTGATTACCTGAATAATACGTCTCCTTTGTACCAATAAGCTCTGAGAGGAGAAACCGACGTTAACACAACATACACGCCAATATCGAACTTATGACCGTCCACTAGGAACGGTTTTTGTATGTACTCCTGCACGAAACTTTCACCACTTGACAAGTCTATTTCACTCACGTTTTTCAAATACACACCTCTGTGCTGATTGTGTTTCTCCAAAAACAATGCATTCTTATTCTCCGATGCGTATTTGAGGAACTCTTTTTTGTTTCGAGGCAATTTGAACGCTTTCGGTATATACTTTGAATTGGAAGTTGCTAAATCTACCTTGTTGGTTATGAATCCGGTGCCAGGGAAATGGTTCACTTTTTGGTCCGGTTTTAATTTGTGTAAATTCGGATACAGTACTCTGAAAGGGAAATCGTGAGACCACAAAAGTTTCCATGGGGTTTCATTCGTAGTTTTCTCGTAGCCAATTCGTTCCAGAACCAAGTGCACGTGTTTCAGCAGACCATTTCTGTTTTCAACGTCACTGTAGGCCGAATAAACCCAATACTTAACGGTACCGTTGACTTCGTTGTCGTGATGTAATTTTCTGTTTTGGACATTTAATATTTCCAGTAATATTCCTAATGTAACACCAACAACGCAAATTAGCAAAAGCAAGTTTGTGTTGTCACGTCCTGCTGGGACTTTCACATTATCTGGGCTTATTTCTTCATTTTGTTTACCATCTAGACTTTCTGGTGATTCTTTGTCCCCCTGAAAAGTAAAAACAACGTTTGTAAAGGTTATATATATACATACTAGCTGGTACCAGCGGCTTCGCACGCGTTGATAAATAAAAAAATAACGCCTATCTATATATATGTATATAATAACGCCTAACCTCTTTATTGCAATTATAGTTTTGCCAGGCGTTAGATGATTCCTGGGGAACAATACTTTTTTATGGATGAAAGGTACCCTATATCCTTTCCTGCATCCCTGACAATGTGTATGCAAAATTTAAAGGTAACAGACAGACAGACACTTTCACATTTATAATATTATAAAGCATGATATACAAATAATAAAATCGTAAACGAACTGTGTCTCTACATTAAATGTTTTTTTTTCAAAAAAACAAGTTGTACACATTTTACTTGTGTTACAGGGGTCAAAAAATAGTCAAAAAATAACTAGAATTTTTGTCTCTTAGTCTATGCATTTGTGCACGCTAATATCAGAAACGGCTTAATTGATTTCAATGCGGTTTTCACCGATGTATTGTAGCAAGCTTCCGTAATATTTAGTGTTTGTTTCATTTCCAATCGGTTTACAAACAAAAAAAGTTACGAGCTATATCGCATATCACGCGTAGTATTCTGTAGTACGTGCGAAGTTGCGGGTTCAGCCAGTAGAGAATAAAATAAAATGATCTATTAAATTACCATAGATTACGTGTGTCTCTAAGTATAGTTTATCAGTAGTATTAAGTGGTATGAATTTCTATAATATAATACAAGAATATAGCGATTAATACACGTACTAGCTGAGCCCGCAACTATGTACGCGTGGTATTCGGTATAGAGCGTAAGTTTTTTGTTTGTAACCCGATTGGAATGAAACAAACACTACATGTTATGGGAAGCTTGCTGCAATATATAAGTGAAAACCGCATTCAAATCGGTTAAGCCGTTTCAGAGATTAGCGTGCACCAACGTACAGACAAGCATACAAAAATTCTAAAAACAATTTTTTTACCTCGTGTTACCAATTAAGAACAACGTGTACAAATTGTTTTTTGAAAAAAGAATCTTTAATGTACAGACACGGTTCGTTTACAATTCTATTAAATGTATAGGTGAAGTAGATTTCACAATCTTTTCCTGCAAGTCCTCATCGAAACAGAAAATACGCGAGTAAAAGATGCTGGAGCCCTTATCTCCAACTTCTTCCCTACTCTTTAACATTTCATTGTAGAGAAGGCGTTTGTGTTTAGGCGATGGTAACAATTTACTATCGAGTCTGCCTGCCTGCTGCCTGAATTGCTAAAATAATACTTCTATAGTAAACATTAAAGTAAAAATAATGTAACCGTGTATTATGTCCAATGTTTTCATTAAATGTGATCTATTATTGTGCGTTAGCGACGCCACAAAGCCTAGATTTTATAGAAGATAGGCTTAAATAAAAGAAGGATTTGAAATTATTCATGTGTTTTCTGATTTAGACTATAAGGTTTATTATCATCATTTCAACCACAGGACGTCCTCATACTTTTCCATTAGGACCAGTCGGAAGCAACATGGACCCACGGTCGACCCGCGGCCCTTATCAGGTCGTCTGCCCACCTTGTGGGTGGACGTCTTACGCTGGCGACCACTCGAGAACCTTCCGGCCTCAGCGGCCATCGGCTCTCCATCCTGCCCATTGGTAACTTTCGTTTGTCTACGGATTTCCTCATAGCTCTCTCCATAGTTTAATTTAAATATTAATTAGAATTTAATGGAACGAACATAAACAAAATTGAAGACTTACTTTGTTATCAGTTTCCATCGCGATCTGTTCAGTTTTAACACCATTAGTTAAATATTTGTTTACACTGTGACATGAGTTCTTAAATTGTTTCAAAAATAATAAAAAAAAATTTAAAATATCCTTAACAATAACTATATTTTCATGCGAACACGTTCACCTGCGCGTACGCATATTCGCATACTTGTAAGTTGTAAACGTACAGTACAAATATAATGAATGAGTGAACTCGTTTCTGCAGAGAAGGATAGAAACAAGCTTTGTATGGTGTGTGCGTGAGATAGGTAGCACTTTCTAAAACATGGTAAAACGGCTTTGTAAGGTCACATCAAACAGTTATAATATATATACCTATGTATGTAGGCTCTATAGAGATTTTTCAACTTGTGAATAAATTTTCTGGAAATTAGGTAAATAAATAAATTAAATAAATTCTAGAATCGGTAGAATAATTTCCAGAATAAATGAAATAAATTTTATTGCTTTGTAAACATTTTTAATTTATTGAAAAAAAAAAATGAGTGACGGAAAGTCTATTCAAGATTTCATACCTTAATTATCTTAGTTAATTTTAATAATAATAGTAATGAATGAAACTGCCCAAAACTTCTAATAAAATACTTTTAAAAAAAATTAAATATTTGAAATATAAAAACGGAAAGGCTTAGTTTATTACGTTAGTAATTATGTGATAGTACTTAGTAAAAACATTAGTAATAATTAATGCAAAAAGTAAAAATTTCGAAGTACAATTGTAACCTTACACAGGTTTAAAAATATTTTTCATTTCGTGGACGGAAAATCTTGTAAAAATATTTTCCGTCTCTGTCTCTTTCCTGGTAACTTTTTCTATACCACCCAACGGATTTTGACTAATAGAAAGACCGATAAACGACGAAGATTTGTGTATATAATTTGCAGACAGAAAAAGGTAAAAATTAAGTAGTGGCAGGGCACACTGCGTTTCGTAGTCAGACCACCCCCTTACAGAAGACCACCTCATATCCTTATCCCTTCCCGACCTTTGTCCTTAATCCTACAATGGCCGGTAGCGCACTTACAGTACCTGGCGATTCTAGAGTTATAGGCTCAAGATATCTATGTATATCTCTATATATAAAAATGAATCCCCATTTCCCTTGGTCACGGCATCACGCGTGAACGGGTAGATCGATTTTATAATTGCCTATTAAAAGATAAATTATAGATAGCGTTTGATAAAACTCAATTATATTTTATTTTATTATAATCTTAACACCAACAGCATAGTAAAAAGTAATTAATTCACATTAATAAAAACAAACAAACACATTTACATTTATATGCTAGACATTTACAAGTATCTGCAGCTATTACATTTTATCACTGTTAATTGAAAAAAAAGGCATGATAATTGAAAGAAATTAATTACAACAATAAATCAATAACAACAAATGAAAATACAGATAATTAATTAAAAGTCAAAGTATAATATGACATTATACTTTGTCAATAAAGGTATTGTAAGTATTGTAAGAAATGAGCCGTATTGCCATTTTTTGAAGAAGAAGAAGAATAGAAGTATTGTAAGTTATCAGTTATCAGTCAATCAGCCAAAAATTCAAGATTCAAAATGTCTATAGTACGGTCATTCAATGAATGCGTTTTTGACATTTCTTTATGTCCAAAGGATACAGAAAATGTGTGGAATTGACACCTGTCAGAACAGCACTCTTATAATGGCCGGAATATACATTCAAGATTTCTAATTTAAAGATTAGTCCAGGAATATTACCCATCGACATTACATATCTTCTAGAAATTTATATCAAAAATGCCCCCGAGAGACTCAAATTGTGATGTGTTATTAAATTTTTCTGTACTAGATATCAAGATTTGCACACAGAATAATAATCGGTTGGTATATATTTATTTTTTTATTTATTTATTTGTTTAAATTAATTTCCAAACAGTTAAATTACAATACCATAAGTTATCGTTGACCCCCACACTAAGCTGTGCTTGTATCGTGGGAGTCTACTACAAATACATGAACTCTGCATATGCTTAGTTAATCTAAAATACCTAATATACAATAATACCTAATATACAATAATAATAATGACGGAACAAGAAAACCAAGTGTCATCTCTGGTAAACATTTACCCATGGTCATCGCAAATATATTATTATAATAACGCTATATACCGCAGCAGCCAAAGCTGCTGCAAGTGCGATGCCGACCATAGTAAGATTAAGGGTTTAGAAGAGATTAGTTAAATGGGTTCTGGAATCCCTTACTCACTCACCGAAACACAAAAGCACACATGCTGTTATTTCACGTTAGTCTTCTCTAAGGTGGTTACTTCCTTCATACGGACTGCCCAAATGACTACGAAACGCATTATGCCCTGTCACTAGTAATAATTGTGTGCCTGTGTTTATAGTCAACTATAAAGTATAAGTATAAGTATAACTATAAGTATAAGTAGTGGCAGGGCACACTGCGTTTCGCAATCATTTGGGCAGCCCGTCTGGCGGCAGTAACCACCCCCTTACAGAAGACCACCGTGAAATAACAGCACGTGTGTTGTTGTGTTTCGGTGAGTGAGCGAGGGATGCCAGGGCCCATTTCCCTATCCACTCCTAATCCCCTATCCTGAATCCTACTGCAGTTGGCAGCGCACTTGCAGCAGCTTTGGCGTTGCTTGTGTTATAGGCGACGGTAGCCACCTACCATCAAGTGGACCGTCAGCCTGTCTGCCGACCTGACAAAAAAAAAAAAAAAAAAAAAAAAAAAAAAAAAAATAAACAGTCACACACCTGTCGCTAACTTGTTACATTAGCAATTATTAAATTAATAAATCGATTTATGAACAACTAGCTGAGCCCGCAACTTTGTACGCGTGTATTCGATATAGCGTGTTGTAACCGTTTGTTGTAATTTTTTTGTTTGTAAACCGATTGGAATGAAATAAACAATAAATGTTACAGGTAGCTTGCTACAATACATCAGTGAAAACCGCATTCAAATCCATTAAGCCGTTTCTGAGATTGGCGTTCACAAACGTACAGACAAAAAGACAAAAATTCCAAAAACTATTTTTTTGACCTAAGCAACATAAGTACCACGTGTACAATTTGTTTTTTTGAAAAAATATTTAATGTCTGAGACACGGCTCATTTACGTTTTTATTATATGTATAGATTAATTAAATTAATGAACATTCAGAGTAATTTTTGTTTCACTGTAAACGTAGTATTAATAGGTACTACTTCTGATAATTGAATTCAAAATTATAACGAAATATTATTCATTATTCCATTACCTCAACAATTGGAGTTCCTCGGTAACAGGCTTCACATTAACACCGGCCACGTCTGAGCATCACAATTAGTTTATTTATATTCCATCCGTAACGCCATCTCGTTACAAATTATCGCCACTGTGTTTTTAATGTTTCTCGGTGGGAAAATTTCGCTTATTTTATTTATGACTATTTTCGGTGATAAATTCATTAAACGTATCAATATTGATATCTAACTCTTGATAAAATTTTGTAGAAAGAACGTGGCAAGTTAGATTTTCGTTAAAAAAATATGTATCGGTTACTGGGAAAGTATTCTTCTAAATAGGTATGCCCGTATAACAAGTTCTTATGGGATACAGCTATGGGGCTGTACAAAATATATTAAAGTTCTAAATAATAAAAGTACTAAGAGGTATTGTAAATGTATCCTGGTTTTTTCGCTATGATATCTTCAATTCGCTATGCGAATTAATTTTTTTATGTGTAGGTTCGCAAGTGAATAACGATGCATCGTAGGTTCACACATTAACACAACCAATACCATAAGAGATTGCATTTGCAAATGCGCTACCTATGTTGTTAGGATAAAGAGTTATGGACAAGTAAAATAACATATTAAACTAGCTGACCCAGCAGACGTTGCCCTGCCAGAACCCGAAAATAAATCTGTAACCCGATTGTGGCGCCACCTATCGGGTCCAATTTTATTTTCAAACCATATGTTAAAGTGACGCGTCACTTCACGTTAATGAGCGACGGTAAAATTATTTGAATATTCTTCACACAAAAAAACTAAAATCGCAATTAAAAAATGGGGATGGAGGTAGGAGGATAAAAAATACTTTACGACCTATTCTCATACCTACCAAATTATACAAAAAAAAAATTCATAAAAATCGGTCGAGCCGTTTCGGAGGGGTTTTGTTTCAAACACTGTGACACGAGAATTTTATATATTAGATGAAAAGTTAAATCGGGGCATTCAAGTGTACTGCCGTTGATAGGTAGGTACTGCAAGTAGAGGATAGGAAAATAAGCTCTGGTATTTCTTTAAGCTCTTATCAAAACACAACACCTGGTGATGTTAATTCGCGGTGATAGTGTGTCTCGCCCGTTCCACCTATCCCCACTGGTAGGATTTTTTTTTTCATTTATCCTTGAGAGGATTATCCTTTTTAGTGAGGATGCGATGTGATACAGGACGGATATTCAGTTGCTTTGAATGTTAAATATATACACAATTTAAAACCAAATGAAAATTAAAATACCTTCATATGTAGTTATTAGCAAATACAAAAGTTTATATTATTTAATTGTCTACAAAGGATTGTGGCATGCATAATTAACATACTAACTAAAAGGTTTCCCGTAGTAAATAAGTATGTAAGAGATATATTGAAATCAGTTTGCGTAACTGTTACATTATCTCCGAAACTTTCTTGTTTACTGTCAACAGCAGACAGACTGGCGGGCGCCGGAACAGCCGGACGCGTAAATGTAAGTAATTGCCAACATGTGCACATTTTTCATATTCTTCATGAAATCTATTATTAGGAATACCAGTTTATTATTAGTTTATTATTAGTCTATTATTAGGAACATGTTACATAAATAGAATAATTACTTTTAAAACTATTATATATTATGTGAATTAAACAAAAAATTAGATTGATTAAATAAAATTGTAAATTAATTAAACAATTGTAAGTCTAGTGAAACAAATTTCACGCTTAGTATCGCCTTTTTAAGTATGGATTTTGCACTTATTTAAGTATATTTTATTTCTATCAATAAATTAAGTTAATTAATTAACTCATATATTAGTATATAGGAAATGAAGAGAGACAACCCTTTTTTTAACGTTGGGAAATTCTCATGGATACCTGGCTGGCGGATTATGTCCGACTCCTACCAGCTACAACACAATGCCATATATATGCGGGCCATGGGAACGATGTGACACGACATCCGCGACCCGCGACGGATTGCGCTCCCTGTCGGAACCTCAGAGTACCCGAAAATAGAGGTGCGCCGGCCATCTCTGGGAGGAGAGACAATCCCAATGACGTGGGTTATTACCTAATGTAACTTTGCGTTTCTGTGTGATAAATTCTGGATAATATTCTGTATAAGCCTTGTTAAAACATAAATTCCATAAAGCATTTGAGGTAGAGTGTAAACTCTGTGTCTCAAGTTTCACAAATTAAAATCATGACTATAACAATTATTTTAAGTATTTGTTTTTTAAGTAGTTTTAAGTATTAAGTATTATTTGTTTTTAAGTAGTTAAAAGTATTTTAAGTATTTGTTTTTCATAATTTATGTCTAATCTTATAATAGGTTCTTTATTTTAAAAAAATGAGTTTGGTTTGGTTTGATTGCCTGGCGAATATTTATCACTGATAACTAATTGCAGAGCACATTTTGTTCTTTGGTCTGGATCTGGCAAGTAGTGTCAGGACACACTGCGTTTTGTGGTCATTTGGGCAGCCTCGAAATACAAGCATTCTTGAATGTAAACGGTACAAAAGGATGCCAAAATTCATTCCCTGATTTCCACCTTGCCTCTTATTCTTTACCTACTAGGTTCGGCACCACACTCGAATTCCTCCAGGTATCGCTTCTGTTTGTAACAAGCGAAGTCGGTAGCCGTCTATCAACAAATCGATCATCTGCCCGCTAAACGACTTTTATAGTAAAAAAAAAGCATTTTTTTAATGGAAGTATTAAAAAAAGCGTAGTAACTATTACTTATTAATTAGTCCTTAAAATTAAGTGAATTCTAAACTTAACTGTAACAAAAGTTTAATATTGTAAACTATCAATGCAAAGCCAAGACTACTAAGTCTAGAAAGCAGAAATTTGGAACATATATCAAAAATCGTTTCCGCTGGGAAACGATTTTTGAAAATTTCAAGTCCGTGCGAAGCCGACGTCAGGTCGCAAGTTTTATATACAACAACACTCTACTTACCATGGCTCATGAAGTCCGGTGCGGCGTGATCGGCCGGCGCCGGTTTGTCTCCAACGATCATCGATCGCATGTACTTTTAGTCCGCGAGATAGCTCAATTGATCACCATTGAATTTAATGCTATAATTACACTTAGAAATATGATAAGACTTCCATTAAACTTAAATTATTACTTAAGGGATTCACTGAGGCAAATGACATTTACTATAGAACTCGCTGGCGGCGGAGACAATTCAACGGGCCTAGAAATGGTGTTTTTTGTTTTTACCATTAGAACATTACACAAAAAATTTTTTTTATTAATACAATTTTTTAATCTGATATTAACTTATTAATAGGTACAGGATTCATATGCGTGCAATAAGCCGTTTTCGAGAGAATTTTCAATAAAGGTCAAATTCTTCTTATGTTCTAACTTTTTTGTGGAGTTTCTATAACTTTAACGAAAATTCTAATTAATACAATTGGTTCTTCACATGTTTAAGTATAATATATATTTTCTTCAAAGCAATTGTCTTGTCTATTTCTTGTAACATCTTCATTAAACAATGGATATTTTAAGTATTTAGCGTTTGTCTCCCCCTTAACTTGAAATATGACTTCCCTTAAACTTCATCATCATCATAGACGCAGAGACCTCCCCTTTAATTTTCGAAAAGGACTGGTCAAAAGTAGCCTGGATCCACCATCGACCCGCGGCCCTTATCAGGTCGTCTGCCACCTTGTGGGTGGACGTCCTAGGCTGCGCTTGCCGGTCCCTGGCTTCCACTCGAGAACCTTCCGGCGGCGCCAGTGCTGGAAGGTTACTAACCCATCGGGTTATGTCGGTAACTTTCGTTCGTCTACGGATCTCCTCATTCCTGGTTCGATCTCTCAGTGTAACCCCGAGCATAGCCCTCTCCATAGCTAGCTGAGCGACGACGTTGAGCTTTCTTACGAGACCATGTTTCAGCGCTATATGTCATTACTGGCAACGCACATTGGTCGAAAACTTTTGTTTTAAGACACTGAGGAATTTTGGACGATAAGATGTCTCGGAGCTTCCCGAACGCTGCCCATCTGAGTTGGATTTGTTTTCCATTAAACTTAAAGCAAATCGAAAGAACTGGATTTTGTTGTTGTAATTGAACATTACAAAAACAAAATAGGGTGAAATAAATTACTAAGGATATATTAATTTTAATTTCCATTACGTGTTTCTTCAAATGTTTGGATTAAATTTAAAATTTATTAAAATTTTATTTTTATTAAATTATTTTCAAAATAAACCCAATTATCTGTTCTTCTTACATTGACTTATAATTTTGCAAATGAAGATTTTGATTTGACAACATAAGTATTTCATAACATAAAATGAAAACAGCGAGATGAAATTTGTTGTATGTATGTGCCAAACGAATTACACTCGAATAGTCTACATCAAAAAGTTGCTTTTAATTTTCGTGTATACACTCCTAAGTAATAGCTTGAAATTTCGAAATTCATTTTTATTATGCACGAATGCAATTTTCTTCTGCAAATTATATACTTAAATCTTCCTCGTTGATCGCTCTTTCCATAGTGAAAACCGTATCAAAATTTGTTGGGTGGTTTAGAAGAAGTTAGCGGAGAAACAGACAGACGCGGACAGCGACTTCAATTAATATTATGTATATATCGACTCTTCTTGGTAATGTTTCTCGTCGGAGGCGTTCTTGTCCATTGAGCATACGTATTGCACTGCATCTCATTGCTCGCATACGCTATTATTTCGTTTTCGCCTAGTGTTCTTTCTGTTTTTCTTTCTTTTTGCTATGGCTTCCTTGGCTATCAAATGCAATAAAAAAATCAGTTATGACAACTATAATTTTTTTAAATACCTTGAAATAATTGTCCAAATTTCAAATTAAATTCTATTATTGATGTTATTTTTAATTTAACGACCCGCCGATACCGGATTCGCAAGGATCCTTTATTCGGTAAAAAAAAAATTTTTCTCGTTTTTCACATTCTTTCGTTCAAGATCCGTTAGGTATTTTAGTAGAAGTTAACGGAGAAACATAATATATAGACTGGTAATGTCTTTGTTTTATTATATGTATAGAATATATATAGATATGAATTTTCCTACAAAATTCGCTTAAGTTATGTAGGGAAGTCCATATTCCCTTACATATCAAACTTTTTTTTTGTTAGGCATTGTCATAAATAGTTCCTATACGGATTTAGGAAGTGTCTATATCCAACCCCGAAAAATCAAAATGAAAATTTTAAATCCTCATGTGAAACATCAGGTTGCATTCTGTATAATATTATATATGAGATTTGGTAGCCTAAGTTGATTTTTTTATGTTAAAATGGTTTATTTGGATTTTTTTTTTTTTTTTATTATAGATGGGTTTGCTCTTGACCAGCAACTATCCATGTGGGAAGGATGAGGCCGAAGATGGAGCGAGCTCACCCAGAAGATGCCTATTCACTCGAACCTTGATTTGGATTATATTTATTTGGATTATATTTTTGCAAATTTAAATTAAACCTTATGCTTAATTTAAGGAAGCATAAAAAAAGAGTTGAAATAGTTTGTCAAAGTAAGTTACAAGTATTTATTTACGATAATGCACTTAGACATACAAGTCATAGTAAGTCTGCGTGCAGAGCTTTGAATATTGGTTAACGAAACATTGACTGCCTCTTTTTACGGTTTAGGTTCAATAGATAATTTAGGAACAAGATAATTTTTGAAGTAATAAATGAAATAGGTAGTAATAATTATGAAAAAGTTGATTTATTATAATTATAATAATTATTATAATACAGTTTACAATAATTACAAGCGATCACCGAAACGGTGAAAGAAAACGGCGTATTAAATTATTTTTATTATTTAGGCCGTCTACACACGATCCTACAACCCGCGCACTGCGCGCCGCACCTCGCGTCTAACCAACGTGACCGCGCACCAGACAAATTTATTACAACTACCTACAATACATTACATGGTTGGGAAGAAGGTTCTAGCTACATACAAGAAGATATCGTCACAAGTGTATCAGCGGCGGCGAGGCGCGGCGTACAATGCGAGCGCTAATCAGCGCGTGGCACACGGTCGAACTTTATTACATTTTAGGATATAGTCTTTCGAACGCGACGAACAAAATATTACACAAGTCGAGAATAATTATTTATAATCGATTCGGATTAATCGGATTCGAGAGCGGCAGAAGCGGGGCGGGGCGGGACGAGCGGGGCGAGCGAGCGAGGCTATGTACAGGTGGCCGCTAAGGGCAGTCACACTCCTCCACCACCATCTCTGGCAGATCGCGCTTGACGATGTTCGAGTCGGCACCGAAGTAGATGAGCGACAGCGCCGAGAAGCGCACAGGCGCACAACACGCTGACCGCTCCAGACGCGCCGCCTCCACTACCTGCCCGTGGTAGTTGGGGAACGGGTCGCACGCTCCACGGCAATAATTCGCATAGTAGCCCTCGGGCGCGACGATCCAGTCGTCCCAGCCGAGGTCGCGGAAGCTCACGTAGTACGTTTGGCGGCAGCAACGGTCTTCGCCAGCGGCCACACTGTTGCAGTTGAGCGCGCGTCGTCGACGACGAGCCGGCGGCGACAATCGCAGTCGCAGCAGAGGGCGTGCCGCTTGACCGCCTCCGAGCCGCAGTCGCACGCGACCGCCGCAACCGCTGCAGTCGAGCAGCAATCGCAGCGGACCGCGCGCACCGGCGGCCGCCCAGCTGCGAGCAGCCTTCGTCACATCCAGCCGCTGCCAAACTCGGCCGGGATCGCGTCGCGTCGTGCCCGCCAATTCTCCGACGCTCGCGTTCCCGTCCACATTAAACGCCCACAGCGTGTAGCGTAGATGACGAGCGCGCGGTGCAGTCTCTGCCCTCACTAGCAGCTCTGCCGACGCCACCGCTAAGGGCTCTCCATCACCATCCTCTTCGGCCTCTTGACCGAGTCTAAACTCGATTAGCCTCTGGCCGTTTAAAGTTTCACCTGTAAACAAACACCACAATTGAGAATCGTTTGTAAACACTTTTATAGGCCTATTTCCCTAGAGTCCCTATGAAGTGATCCATCGTTATCGAGTGCAGCGGTATCGACATTTGTAGGAAAGGAGAGGGCAAGGTTGCAGACTGCAGGCGGTGGTCGTCCTTGGCTGTGGGCTGCGCGTACCCTGTCGTAGTTTACGCACGGACAAAAAGTTTCCGAACGTGAACTCCGAGTCGAGTTTGCGGTAGCCGCGTGCAAATCTGCTTATATTCGTGAAACGGAATTTGTTATGTATTAAATATGTATTAAACTCATCAAATTATGTCGATCCCACTAACACCATAGGTAATTATTATCGAATAGTGAAAATAGAAAAAGGTATTAGTGTTAATTCGTGACTCCATCGTTGAATTCTCTCTTTCAGCCGGAATAATTGTGAATCGTTCACCTCATGTCCACCGTCTGTAAAAGAAAACACAATTTACATTTCTGATTTGACAACTTTTTTCTAAGGGTAAAGATTTGACTGTCCTTTCCAAAATCATTGGATAAAAGTAGCCATAGTGCTTGTGTGGGGTTTGATGTATCAATCTAAGTACACTAATATTATCAAAATAGTTACACATATAAGCTTATATTGTCACTAAAAAAATATTTACATTTTTACTAATAAAAGGGTTTGCTAATTAAGGTCTGAAATTAACGTTTATTATTATTATTATTAAGTATTTTAATGTGCAGACAGCTGATCATCAGAAAGAATCACACGAAAGGTCATGTAATGTGGTACAAGAAATTAAATTTCCATGGTGGCTACTGCTGATATTGCAATTTTCTTTTCCAGATTTGTACCAAAACATAACACCATGGGTGTTAAGAGGCCATTTCGCCTGCTAAAGGTGGTTGTGATAAATAAACACTGTAATAAACAACTATTCGCCCATTTTCTAGGATTTTAAAGGAAACCTCTCAAGGAAGGAAATTCCATAGTACTAAGTACATGATGTCGAAATTGTTAGAGGCAAATTTGGCCAAGGTTGCAAGTACGTTTCCGTCAGCGTAACCGATGTAATAATAAATTTTCCATGTGGCTGCAGGCATGATCAAAGCACGTTCGTACGTGTAGCGTGCGATTCAACGCACTGATCATTTGATCAATACTCGTACCGTATGATTACGCCTCTTCCCTATACTTAGAACTTTGGATAACATATTGTACGTACTTCGTTGACACCGGATATTATAATAGGGACTCAAGCAAGCGAGTCTATATGTGTATTTCAAGAATTTTTTTTAAGTTTTTTAAAAATAAATAGGTACATTAACTTTGCGTGGGTTAAATTTTTTAATTCAAATGGTTTATCTCTATATATAAAAATGAATCCCCATTTCCCTTGGTCACGGTATCACGCGTGAACGGGTAGACCGATTTTAATTCGGTTTTCACTAATGGAAAGAGGGATAAACGGGGAATGTTCATGTATATATAAAAATTGCACGCCGGGAGAGGCCGGGGGCGAGTCGCTAGTTTTTTATATAATAGCTTTTTTCTCGGGACCCCTTTTCTTAAGCGTTGAAAAATAAAATAAAAATTAAGAATGACGAAAATATTTGAGCAATAATTTATTCGAACTTTATTGCTCATATATTTTTTCAGGCGTTGAATTTTAATCTTATTTTTTGGTGATCCCTCGGGAACAGTACTTTTTTTTGATGAAAGGATCTCTATGTCCTTTTTGATGTTCAGTTGAGTAGTTAAGGTGTAAAATCGTAACAAACAAACAAAGGATTCAATTTCTTTTGGCTATTCCATTTGCGCTAAGGCATGCTGAAAAATTTGGCTTAGGCTCATAAAACTCACTTTCCCGAAATGTGCACTTTTTTTAAAAGTACACTCTTTGGGAAAGTCCATCTTCTGCGACAATGTGCTCTATTTGAGAAAGTGTTCCAATTGGGAAGTGCATTTTTTGAGACTTTATGCACCTTTAGAGAAAGTGATCCTTCTAAATAATTGTACGTTCAGAAAAAGTGCACATTTCGGGAAAGTGAGTTTTATGAGCCTAAGCCAAAAATTTCTCCAAGCAGAAATGAATAGCTGTAATTGCGTCAATCTGTCTTACTTGGGGGGCGTGACAGTTATTATTTGATGTTACATCGTCCAACCTATTTTAAATTTTCGTTTAGTAGTTTATTTTATATAAAGGTTGTCAGATAGGCTGACGGCCCACTTGATGGTAGGTGGCTACCACCAGTAGGTATTGCAAGTGCGCTGCCGACATAGTAGGATTAAGATTAGGAAGAGATCAGGAAATGGGCTCTGGCATTTCATACTCACTCACAACACAACAACACACATGCTGTTATTTTGCGAAGGTCTTCTGTAAGTGAGTGGTTACTACCTCCAGACGTGTTGCCGAATTAATTAATTAATTAATTAATTAATGAAATATTGATTGGATTAATTAATAATAACGAGTTACGAGTATAGATACTAAATGTATAATCGCAAGATGCAATACTATAGACAAATTTAGTAATTGTTAGAAAAAAATGCATGTCTTTTTTTTAATTGCCTCCTACTAAATGACTTTTTTATTTTTTTTATTTTAAGATCGGCAGACAGGCTGACGGTCCACTTGATGGTAGGTGGCTACCGTCGCCTATGAAACAAGCAACGCCAAAGCTGCTGCAAGTGCGCTGCCGACTACAGTAGGATTATGGATAAGGGACTACGAGGGAAATGGGCTCTGGCATCCCTTACTCACTCACCGAAACACAACAGCACACGTGCTGTTATTTCACGGTGGTCTTCTGTAAGGGGGTGGTTACTGCCGCCAGACGGGCTGCCCAAATGACTGCGAAAACGCAGTGTGCCCTGCCACTACCAATACTTTTAGGGATGTATGTAATTAAAAGAAAGTAGTATTTTTAAGTTCTTGTAATGCCTACACAGGTAGAAATTTGCCTCCGAATTTGCATAAAATCCCTCGGGAAAAGCGTTTCAGGTGGTTTGAAGTTGTTGAGCTATCTCAGTCCCACTCAGCCCCCTAACGTCTGCGACACTATGATAATCAATTGCAACTTTGCACCCTTCACAATAACACTAGTCTAGGTTCAATAGCCGTCTTTAGGCTATATACTAACGTAGTTACATTTTAGAGACGAAATTAGGTAGAATATTGTAAAAAGTACCCATGATCGATAGGTATACCTATTTGTGTTTTGTGGAAGTTGTTAAGAGTTAATCGACCCGATCTATCAGACCAACTACTGTATTTACAATAGATTATTAAATTCGCAATTTATCATCAATAGCCTATTATATGTATGAGGGGGGCGTATGAGCTATATGGTCAACCACGCTGGCCCAGTGCGGGTTTTTGGATTTTCTAGAAATGCAGGTTTTCTCGCCTTGTTTTCCTTCACCTTTTGAGAGCAGACACTTAAGTTTTATTTAGAAAAAAACCTGTTGTTGATGGCATGATTTGAATCGAACTCGGACCTCTCGACATGATAGGTCGCGTCTTCGCAGTAAGATTATTAAATTTATTTATTTATTTAAATAATTAATACATTTTTCAAAAAATTTACGTATTTTAAAAATTAATTTGATTACATATATTTACAATGTAAATGAACATTTTAAATAATCATAAACGACGACTCGGCACTTTCGAAGTAACATCGTAATATCGATAGATCAAACACTTATAGGTAATTACACTATAACAAAATAAAAACGAAAAAAAAAGTTATAGAAACAAAGTGTAACATGTCACCCACATGTGTGTCCTACATAACGTTTCTTAAGTGGTCAGTACAAGGCCCAGTATATAAAATTAACTGCACCATGGTTTTCTATTGAATAATTCACCGTCGGATCGACCCACCACCTACTACGACGCTGCATGTTCCGCATGCACTATTATGCAACTGGGCCTATGCGAGACACTCTATTGATTGCACTTTCTTACTACGAAATTCTAATTGTGTTATATTTCCGGATTGAATACTTCCTCTGAGTATACATTCATTGAAAGCAAATGTTAAGCGCTGTTAATTTTCCTAATATAAAAAAAAATTAGATGTATAAATAACTTTTATATAAACTACTAAATAATTAATTAAACTATTAAATTACACTAAATATACTAAGTTCTACCCCCGACTTCGTCCACTCTCCTTTTTCTTAAGCTTTGGAAAACGAAAAAACTCTTAAATTCATGATTTAAGATTCTGATTTTCTTAATTGTAAATATTGTACCATTTATATATATTATAATCTTTATATATTAATCTTTGGTCGGTTGAGATAAATTTAGAATTTACCAGTTTTCTGGACTGTGTATCCATTAAAATTAAATTGTTTAAAAACTTATCCCTAATCTTGATTTAATTTTGGCTATTAGCATAAATTCTATTTTAGTAAAAATCATACAAACTCTAGTAAAGTACGAAAATCTTATTTTCGATTTATTTTAATCGAAGACTAATATAAAAAATAAAAAATTCTTAAAATTCCTTCTTCTTAAAATTCTTAAAATAGAATTCCTAAAATTTCTCAAACTTATAAAATTCCTTTAAAAGGTCGTAATCGAATCCGGAATATCTCATGGATTCTATTTTTAGTAATTAAGTTCCTATATATTCTTAGAACGTTTAGGGATGTTGAAATAATTTGAATAATTAAAAAGAAATATTTAATTTTAATAAATTAACTAATTAATCTTCCCTTGAAGAGTAAAAGTCGTTTTAGATTAAAATTAATTCTCGAAATATGTCTTCGTATTTACTTAATCAGAACTAAAACTAAAGTAATTTCCTTCAAACAAATCAAATAGGCAGACGCTGCGATAACTAGGATCTCATTAAGCTAATTATATATATTTTAATGTTAGAATCTATTTCCCTGTTCATGTTTAACTATTTGTACTGTTGTTTATATGACGTAGGACATGTATCCTGTGTAGGACCAATTGGTTACTATTCTGATTTTTATATAGTCGAGTTCAAAACTGAATATGTAACAAGGAATATGCTCATGTCTTCTTTTTGTCGATTTCAAATTAATTTAGATTTAAACAATATTCTATATTCAATTAATTTCCTTGGTAATAAATCAGTAACTATTCCTCACTGAATGAGCTGTAAAACTGAAGCCGTTTAGAGGTCATATAAACCCTAAACATTGTACTGGCTGCTAAAATGTTTAGTCATTACGGTATTGAGGAGGCGACGACCTGACCTGATTGTTACACATTTTTATACAACTTTTCCTAGAATTCACTAATAGAAATACCCGTTATTACTAGTATAAGATTATATTTTTAATAGCATTTATGCTATTCTAAAGAATTCTACTTTCATGTATGAAAATTGCCTCCATCTCGGATACAATTAATACAAACTTAGAAGCTAATAACATTCTTTCTTTTTATGTAAAGATCGAAAAGTAGAGTGACCGCCCACTTGATGGTAAGTGTCTACCGTCGCCTACGCTCCCAGCTTTAAATGATATCCCGTAAGGAATAAATAAGTAATAAGGGAATGAGCTCTGGCATCTCTTAATCAGTTAAAGAATCAAAAGTGATAATTACACAGTGGTCTTTCATAAGGGGGTGGTTACTGCCGCCAGTTATGACCGTATGGCCCGCCACTACTAAGAATTATTATAATAATTTCTCTTCTCTATAACTATAAAATTAAACAATTTGCCAGAAATATTTTTTAAGCTGATCCAATAAACTTTAATGTTTTAATCACTTGGCTAGAAACAGGCAAATTGTTTAGTCGTTCACACTGCGTTCCACGGTCATGATTTTTCCAGTTGGTCTGGCGGCAGTAACCACTGTCACACAGGAATCATTGAGAAATAACAGCACTTATGCTATTGTGTTTCTGTGTATGTACCTAAGTGATGCCGGACTTCTTTCCACTGCTTTGCATCATATTTGCTTCCTCTGAGGCGTTGCTTGTGTTTATTTGTGGCGACAATATTTATACTTACAAATCAAGTGAATTGTCAATCTGTTTGACAGGTTAGGGCACTTTAGTGACAATACAAATAAACGAAGATATAAAGTGAAAATACATTGAAATTTTCATCGAAAATAGAATAAAGCGCAGTTTACATAAGATACCTAGTAATTGCATGAAACATATTTTTTACTACCAGCGATTCACACTTGGCTTTGGACGGATGCATTTTTTGTAAATTATAATATATACACAAATTTATTTCGTTTAAATATACAACTTGTAATAATAATACGTTTAATATCACGACTTGTATAGATAATGGACGCAGATTTTGCTATGGTCCGCGACTTCGGTCGGTATCTTTATAAATTATAGCCTACGTGTGATTCGAATACGTAAATTAATATTATAGTATTTTCATTGTATGATGATATGTAACTGACAATTTTAGTGATGCAACCTAACGACATTTAATCGATTGTTTGAAAATATCGAATCAGTTGTCAAAGCAAATGGAATCGAACTACCGATTTTAGATTTTTAGATTTAGAAATAAATTCTAGTAATTAGAAATAAAGGTTACGTTAAATAAATTAATTATTCTGATTAAATTATTAATTTATCTATTGATTACTGTCAGAACTCGAAACTTGACAACTCGTATCAGACTCAGAACAAAATTTAATTTTGCTTTGTTGTTATTATTAGTCAGCTTTAGTTTTATTATCAAAATAAGATGTTTTTAAAAATATATGGAATAGAAAAATATTTGTTAAATCCGAATATCCAATAACAAACATAGAGTACTTTCGATATATCGAATATAAGTGAATATCCCTAGTGTCAATCCCTATTGACACAAGTTCCGTTCCACGCGTTTGACACTTTTAAAATATATGTTTTTTATTACATTTACCTATTATAATAATAAATTAATAACAAAAGTGATAATTTCTTTTGTGTTTTTCGAATAGATAATTTTTTTTTAATACATGTGTTTGTTTAATTGTTATTTTTTTTGTGCCGTTTTTTTTAGTTGAAAACAGTATGCGTGACATGAAAAAGTGAGAACTGTCACGCATATCATCATACAGAGAAAATACTATAATGTATAATTAGAAACTAATTTAATCAAAGTCAATTCAGTAGTGTTCGCGTCAAATTCAATTTGAATTGCATTCAAATTGAATGTTACTCTGAATATGAACAAAGATAATAATTGATGTTATAAATATCCATTAATTTGTGCCATAATTTAGTCGTGTGTCGACTAATTTAGTCGTATCGTGTGAACCAGATCTTATTCGGTTAGTTCAAGAATAATTTGTTTGATAAAAGGTATCCGCGGTGTACGATAAACTGGCAGGTCGCGTGAGTTGAAATCAACTGTCACTCTTCGTTCGCTATCATGACAAAGTACATCCATTCATTCACTGTCATTAGGATATTCTTTATCCGCAGCGTTCCAGCGAAAAGCGACCTATTTCGTTTATAGAATTGGGTACGATACTGGCCATTGTCAAGTAAACTTGGGCGCGAAGGTTTTGTTATTTCACCTCTACACACTACGTTATATTTAAGAAGTTATTAGAATTGTGGTGCTGGACTGGCCACATGATGAGATCGGGAAATACAAATGGACTAGAGACGTCACCGAGTAGAGGATCCCAGAGAAGGAAAGCGTCGAAAGGGTAGACCGGTGACACGCTGGGAAGACGATCTACCCAAAGATTTGAGAAGAACAGCTCTAGATAGCGAAAAATGGAAGAGCTATTTTTAATTATTTATTAATTTTAATATTCTCTTAAACTATGTGACCGTTTCACCAAAAATCTACTGAACGAATTAAGATTAAATGTTACATAAATATAGTTACTGTAACATTGCTTATTCTTATAGTAACTCATGGAATGTTGTAGAATGTTAAGCGATTTTTTTTAAAATAATATTTTTAACACACTCTTTGTGCGTTGCCTTTAATTACCACATACATTCTAACGAATAAAAGATTAATAAGGTACCGTGAGAAGGTACAGCTGTTTGTGAAAAATGACTTCCTTCGCACACGTCGATACACCTGTCTTCCTCTGGTATGTAAAAAACGAAAGAGACAGGTAAGGCTTGTGTTATTTTCACAGTGCGTCAAATAAAAAATAAAAAAGATATAAAATCTCACAGACACCAATTCGATGCGTTTTAATTTCGACTCATAAAATATTAGGCTGTACTTCGATAATGAATTATCGGCTTTTAATTTCCAGTTTTCATGTTTCTTTTTAGTGACTAGATTAATAGTTGCAAAAATAAACAGTTGTGTTAGCGAATTATGTATTGTGTTTTATTTAACAACAATCCACAAGCAATACTTTTTGCAATATTTTATGCAAGTAATTATTATATTTGATATCAACCTGTTAATATTACAAACTAGCGAAGCAATTATATTCTGTAATTTAAATACACAAATCATCCTCGTTTATTGCTCTTTCCATTAGTGAAAACCGTATCAAAATACGTTAGGTGGTTTTAGACGAAGTTAGCGGAGAAATTGACACAGGCGTTTAGCTACTTTATTTTATAAATGTATATACATAGGTAGGTATAATATATAAACATAGGTATGAAAATATTTAGTTGTTCATTACTCTTTCACGCAAAAGCTACTGAACCTATTTTGATGAAAATTAACATCCTAACTAATATTATGAACTAACAGTCCGCCTACGGCTTCACACGGATGCATTATGGTTTAATAGCGGATATACAGACAAACAGACGCGGGTAGCGACTTCCATTTAAATAATGTATAAGGAAATGTTTGTTACACTTTCACACCTTAACTACTTAACCGGTCATCATGAAATTTCGCATATAAGTCGTCAGGGATACAGAAAAATACATAGGGTACCTTTCATCGCGTAAAAAGTACTGTATCCGAGGGATAATTTAAAAATAAAAAATCAACGCCTGACAAAAATACATGAGCAATAAAAATTGAATAAATGTCTTAAGAAATAAGAAAAAAAGGCGTTGACGAAGTCGCGGGCGAAAGCTAGTAGTTCAATTCATTAAAAAAATCGCCTTCGCACGGATTTTTTTTTCTGCAAATTATATAAAAAACCTTCCTCGTTTATCGGTCTTTCCATTAGTGAAAATCGCGTGAAAATCTGTTCAGTAGTCTTTGAGATTATTGCGAACATACATACATACAGAGAGACGGGGCGGGAAACTTTGTTTTATAATATTTAAGGATATGCATACGAAGTCGCCGACTAAACTCCTGTGAATTACATAATCATCTCCTCAATGTGACTGCATAATTATCAGGACTTGCAGGCTCGACATGTATTCAAACTTGCGTCTGATGTTTGGCAAGCTAAGCACTCGACCCCTGGGATATTATGTACTTTTCTTAGTTATTTATTACTTAATAGCTGAGCCCGTAACTTCGTACGTATGGTATTCGGTATAGATAGCGTGTAATTTTTTTGTTTGCAAACCAATTGGAATGAAATAAACACTAAATTTTATGGGAAACTTGCTACAATACGTCAGTGAAAATCGCATTCAAATCTGTTAAGCCGTTTCAGAGATTAGCGTGCACAAACGCACAGACAAACTGACAAAAAATTCTAAAAACTATTTTTTGACCTCGGTGACAAGTTTGTTTTCGACATAACAAATTGTTTTTTGAAAAAACTTTAATTTTATTATATGTATAGGTTATAATTTAATGAATTCGTTCAATCACCTAGCCGTTGGACGTCCACTGTTGAACATATGCCTCCACCATATTTTTTAAATTTCAGTTTTGCTTATAGATTACTTAATTTTAATTTTTCTTTTATTTATACGGTCTTTTAAACAATCATTGACTCAGATTAATTTTATTATTCTATAGAAGAATTTTTGAAAAATTGTCGACCACACTTCAAGTCTCAATTGTCAATGATATTGTCATAATATTTGCACACAAATATTCGTTAACAAATTATTTTTTTAGTAGTTAAAATATATGGTCTATTGTATATTTCAATAGTTTCCCACTTTGGAAGCCACTGGCCTAAATAATGTAGCAGCCATACAGAACAGGAGTTGATATAACACTGGGGCGATAATTACATTAATTTTTGGAGAGTCATAGCACCAGTTCATTTTCACACGTTGCCTTAAAATAGAGGATCGATTTTTTTCAATTAAGTTTTACTGCCCTAGAAAAAAAAACTGTTATTGATGACGTCACCGTTTTAAGTGTTACCACGCGGGCCAAGGCTGTTAGCAACTCGTAAACTTTTTTAAAGAACTCCGTCGTATTTAGTTGTGAAAGCAAAAAGTTTTATTGCCTGTATGTATATTTCGTTGTGGAAATGCACATACCATTTTTAATGAAGTAAAACTCGTATAGGGCTTATACTTTTTTTTATTGGAAATGTTACAAATATTCCTTTGAATCCTATTAAAAATATCACAAATAAATCACAAAATGTTACTTTCTAAAATTGTATACTATTATAATAATATGATAGTATATTATTAATTATCTCCATCATTATCGTTAATTTTATAATAGGGGATCGGACAAATTTTCAGAAAGTGTTTTAAATTAATCTTCATGGATATTTATTCCCATAAAAAATACTATTTTATTTATTTATAGCCTTTTAGGTACTCAAAATCATGTTTTAATATTGTTTGTTTGAAAATGCCGCCAAAACGCCACGATAGTTCATCTGAGAGCGCGTAACGTCATTTGTGGTCATATCATAACAAAACAGCTGCATTGGCATAAGACAATGATTGCCCACAAATGACGTCACGCACTGTGATTGGTGTTTCAGTATAGATTAAAAATATTGTAAATAATAAAATTTTATTTCTTCATTTAAAGTATTTAAATGAATTATATTAAATTATTATTCGATAAATAATCGTAAAAAATATATATATTTTCTTTCTAAGTACATTTTAGATTTTAATCTGATTACTGTCCGATCCCCTATTATGAGAACGGTTACATTTTATTTAATCTTTTTCTTTCTATAGGTATATAAAAAAATGAATCCCCATTTCCCTTGGTCACGGCATCACGCGTGAACGGGTAGACTGATTTTAATTCGGTTTTCACTAATGGAAAGAGGGATAAACGGGGAATGTTCATATATATATATAAAAATAGCACGCCGGGTGAAGCCAGGGGCGGGTCGCTAGTATTTCAATAAATACAACTCAAGACTGTGGTTATAATAACAAATTAATACAAATTATAACTGTCCGCTTCTGTCTATTTCTCCGCTATCTTCTTCTAAGCCACCGAACAGATTTTCAGGTAATGTAAATAGAGAAAAACGAAAAAGGTTTTTGTAAATATAACTCGCAAAAAAAATGCATCCGTGCGAAGCCTGGGGCCAGGATACTGTGATTTTTAAAAAAATTTACTTATCAACTCTTTATCTTCTAACCTCGCTAACTCTGATAATTTTAATTTTAGCAAAAAATATATATATATATATTTTTGTAAAACAAAACTTTCTACAATATTTGTTTGAAACTTTTTCTTCTAACTCTTACCATTTTTGTATAATTTGAAAAAAAAAAAAACATTTTTTTTCATACTCCTACTGGTTGACTCATTGATATTTCATATCTATTTTTGAAAGTTATATCAAAAATGCCCCTGAAAGACAAAATTTTTGATTTGTTTATTAAAGTTTCCTGGACTATTTTAAGTCAATATAGCCGCTCCGTGAAGTAAATTAAATTGTGTTTAATGACTTTATTCAAGAATAAATTTTAAATTAACAGAGATAAGATATTGATGTGCATATTTTGTCGCCACCTCTCAAGACCTGCGTGAGCGCAGCGTAACTGCTACGTTTTGCCGTAATTTTTTTAAAGAATGCCTCGGAGAGATAAGTTTTTTCTAGTAGGGTATGTTTGAATGTCACGTCTGCTCTGAAAACATTTGACATATAGAACCTTCGTGTTCTATTTTGTAAATACAACACAAATATAATAATAATAAAAGTGTAACGAAATGAATCGTAATTAAGTTAGCCGTCCTAAAGGTGCTAAATTAAGGTTTCAAGAGAAAAGTGAATGAATTGTACTGTAATTATAAGATGTTGAATTGTACTTAACAGATAATAAAATTACGTATTCAAAGAAAAAAAAACAGATAATTCCTGGATTTCCGCCCTTTTAAGGCGAACAATACATAGAAAAAAATTAAGTTACAATTAATCTTGTTTTAAAGTGAAAAGAATTTAAGAATAGATTATATTCTAATTTTTATATGATACAGGGGACTGGCGTTTATACATTTTTTTGTATCCGTTGCACCAATATTGACGTATATTATATATAAGTAGTATATTATATTGACAATATTGACAGTTGTGTTTTGACAATTTATTTATTTAATTAAAATTTATACATTGTTTTAATGGTCATGTAGTCCAGGAATATTTAAATACAATTTAATTTTTAATTTAACAATCACAATCATAAAGTCACTATCTTACATACATAGGAGACATTTAAGACATTTGAGAACAGAGTTTGATTAAGAATAGTACTGTTCTGCAAGTAGGATACCTATATTTTTCATAATTGGGCAGGCACGGCAGTACTGAGTCATTAGACTACTCGCGGATAATTAACTGGTTTAAGAGGTAATAGGGGATCGGACAGTAATCAGATTAAAATCTAAAATGTACTTAGAAAGAAAATATATAATTTTTTACGATTATTTATCGAATAATAATTTAATATAATTCATTTAAATATTTTTAAATGAAGAAATAAAATTTTATTATTTACAATATTTTTAATCTATACTGAAACACCAATCACAGTGCGTGTGACGTCATTTGTGGGCAATCATTGTCTTATTTATGCCAATGCAGCTGTTTTATTATGATATGACCACGAATGACATTACGCGCTCTCAGATGAACTATCGTGGCGTTTTGGCGGCATTTTCAAACAAACAATATTAAAACATGATTTTGAGTACCTAAAAGGCTATAAATAAATAAAATAGTATTTTTTATGGGAATAAATATCCATGAAGATTAATTTAAAACACTTTCTGAAAATTTGTCCGATCCCCTATTAAGAGGGAAATGATTTAAAATAAGAAAAATATTACACGTTCATATTTAGGAATCTAATTAATGCGAATAAACCTTATATTATCCTCCTATATTTACTATTATACATCGATGGGGGTATTTGCAGCTTTGGCATGCAAGTTGACATTCCATTTATGTAACCACACTACAATGTAATATAGAATAGAAATACAAATTGCTTAGATTCTTGGATGACATGCAAACTCAGGATAAGATTACATGACTGTAATTATAAATATGCTATAAGATTATTTGATACTAGAGTCAATCAAATACCATAATATTTATTAGATTTTAAATTTCTCGTAATAGCAGTAAAATAAAAAAATAAATAAATTGATGACATTGTTTCTAATACAATTTGAATTTGTAGGTTAATAATATAGGTATTGCAATTTTACGATACTTGCATATTAAATGTGATACTTATTCAATTTAAGGGAAAATTTAAAAATAAATAAATCTGGACACTACGATTCTAAGGTAATTATAATTTTTTAACAAATAGTAAAATGTGAACCTAATTACGAAATTTCATTTTTTCTTTGATAGGTCGAAATATGTGTTAATCAATTTATATTCAGAGAGACTCAAGAGATCAGACTAATTGGCATAGGTTGTTTGGCTTAAGTTAAGCAACATATTAGTTATAATATCTGTTAGAAGTGCTGGAAGTGAATGCAGGAAAATTTTGAAAAATACGTTTCCAGGTCGAAACACGAATCTAGAGTATTTAAGCTGAAGAGCTAACGGATAAAACACTAGAACAGCGAAAGCATACATTGGTAGACATTAAGTTAATGATATAGACTTAAAGCTACTATGTTTTTAATCAAAGATTTTTAAATATTTGGCTCTTTTGGTCGTTTTGCTTTTTAAATAATTATAAAATAATAAGACTTACCTAATGGATCAGAAAATCTCACTGATCAAGATCTTCAGGGTCACAATATTTTTTTGTAAAAATATTGTTCACCCTAAACTAAAACCCTACCCAAAATTAAACCCTATAACTAGATTGTAGACTAATGCAATATTGATACTGCAACTAAATTAATCTGGTAAACAGAAAAGTAAACGGGTACGTTTGACTTTTTTTATTCGCGAAATCCGTTTATTGATTTAATGAATTATTCAGTTTATTTTTAACTTTGCAATTCATCATTGAAGTGCAAAAATCAAATTTTAAGCTTCAGCACATCTATAGCACACCGCTTTTATATGTAAAAAAATGTATTTTTCCTGTTGTAATCTTTGGAACGCTTTAAACTACATGAGATTTTTACGTAAGGGCTTCAATAATACAATTATGTCAATATTTTAATGTAATTAACGTAGAAAACATTTTGACAAAAGCTTTTGTGATTTATGAGAAACTATTTAAACTTTTTGGAGTTTAAGGCCCCGTGTATGGAAATTTTATGAGGAGTAAAATTAATACAAGCGTTAACTAAAAAACGTTACGTTATCTGTCCCTTTGACATTTGTGCGACAGCTGACGCATGTATTTATGTTCCCTAATTCTATTGTAGTAAAACAAGCAAAGCCAGAGGGTTTCTCTGGGCTTATAAAAAATCTTGTATGAAAGTGTAGTCCGCGTTGAGGAAAGAGACGATAGCGTGCTGGCGGCGCCGCCGGTGCAGCGACATCTGTCGTCGAAAAAAATGAACTATTTGAACTTATAAAACGTAGTGATATCTGTGTATACCGAAAGTAACTAACATGACATCTGAGTATGCAGAATGTAATTAAATTATATTAGGTATCCAGTTATGTATCTGAAGAAATTTTTTTACATTTAATTTTGTACGCTTAAAGGAGTAAACCCAGTCGTACGTCGGAGCTGACACGCACACTTTTTTTCATATTCTTTATACAGAATAAATGAAACTTTTTCCTCTAAATACATTTTTAATTACATTCACTCTAAAACCAATCAATGAATCAATAGTCCTTCCCAAATAGGTAAAAGCATTCTTTAATAATCGAACTGAAATTACTGTTTTATTATCTATAATTACCATGAAAATTTTATATTAAATTAATGTCGAAAGAAATATTTGAAGTTATGAAGTGACTCAATTACCAATATTAAATAAAATCTATAATACAATTGAGAAGTACAATATTCATGTCAATTTTACAATTAATAATTTGATGATATATAACCAAAATCTGACGATATAGTCTAGTAATTTATAAAATTACTAGCTGATGCCCGCGATTTCGTCTGCTTTAAAAAATAACGCCTAACATCTTTATCGATGTGACGACGGTGGCGAAGTATTTTTAAACGATCCCTGGGGAACCTAACATTTTTCCGGAATAAAAAGTATCTTATATATTAATCTAGTTAATAAACTATATGTGTGCTAAATTTCATCTGAATACGTTCAGTAGTTTTTACGTGAAAGAGTAACAAACATCCAAACATACTAATTTTCGCGTTTATAATATTAGTAGGATTATAAATTTGTAGACTTGTACGTCACGGCTTCGTCCGAGTGCAAGTGGGATAGTTAGCATCTATACATATAATAAAATCGTAAACGAGCCATTTCTGTACATTAAATATTTTTCAAATAAAAAAAAAAATTTACACGTTGTACTTACGTTACCAAGGTCAAAAAATAATTTTTAGAATTATTGTCAGTTTATTTTTCTGTTTGTCTGTGCGTTTGTGCATGCTAATCTCAGAAACGGCTTTACCGATCTGAATGCGATTTTCACTGATACATATATTTTAGCAAGCTTCTTGTACATTTAGTTGTTTTTATCCAATCGGTTTACAAACAAAAAAGTTACGCGCTATACTGAACACCACGCGTACGAAGTTGCGGGGGCAGCTCGTACATGTATCCAATTATAATTTGGAATAATATACTATTAAAACAGTTAAAGATTTTTTTTTAATAACTGCAGTAGTTCAAAAGATTAGCCCCCACCAACTTACAAAACTTATAATTAATATAATTAACTTTAATTATAATCTCTCTCTTCATAATGTATTAGCTACTGCCCACCACTTCGCCCATGTTGTAAAATCAAAAATACAACGCCTGACAATATTATGAGCAATAAATTTATGCAATCTCTATTGCTGTTATAGTTTTGCCTTTTATTTTTATGATCCCTCGGGAACAGTACTTTATTCTGGATGAAAGTGGGCCTACTCTTTATCATTTTCTGTATCCCTGAAAATGTGTTTGAAAATTCCATGACGATCGGTTGAGCAGTTAAGGCGTGAAAAAGTTGACAGACAGACAAACAGAGTTTATTTCACATTTATAATAATAGTATTACTATAAATTAAATCGATGCACCCCGGCGGGCGTCCCGGTTTCGTCCGGGTGCAATGGGAATAATGTCCATATATATGCCTATGTCCATTGTCCATCCAAAATATTGTACCTTAATTTACCACATATAAACAAACTCACAAAATCAAGTTATTAGAAATCTGTTTATTAGATCTTAAATTGTCTGAACAACTAGATATTGTCTGCGGTTATTATACATAGCCTATGTTTATTTTGAGTCTAAGTCCTTATTAAATATTGGTGGAAGAATTATTAAGTATAATTGGTTGTTCCAAAAATTACCTACTATACTATCCTATCAATATAATATCCGTCATTAAAATTAGACCACCTTGCTGTAATTATTTTATAAGAAGAAAATATGTTTTAGGATATTTTTTAAATTTCTATGGATATTGCTTATCTGAAAAAGTTTTTTTTTTTCGTATATCTATATTTTGAACGTAACACAAAAAGGTTTTAAAATCACAGAAAATGTAAAAATAAAAACAGTTTTAAAAAACTGCTTTTTAGTATTGCCCTTACTGATTTTTTTTTTTCGAATTGCCTACTTTGTAATTGTAGACTGGGGGAGCCCAGCCATTGTTGAAAAGCTTAAATAAAACAAGTGTTCTAGAAAATAATGTCACCATAAAGTGTCAGAAAGTAATTGTAAGAATATGTATATGAAGATTTGTGTTCTTACCTTAAAAATTGTACAGGAATTTTTTTCGTTTAAAACACGTAAAAAGTTTCCCGTGCGACCCTTCATGGCGTCCGCTCTGACCGCCATCCCCACAATACTGAGGCACCTCGGGAAAACCCCGGCGACTTATATAGAGTCGTCAGGCCGCGGGCGGGTTTAGGCAGACATGACAGCGAAAATTAATAGCAATTTTTGACAAGTCCGTTGACCCGAACGTTGAAGAATTAAAAATCATGTCACCACTGCTATCGGATGATTCTTTAATGCTTTTAAAAGGGTTATCTTCGTGGAAAACGCGGATAATTTAACTATAGGCCTCTTTGAAATTATGTGGAGCGAAAAATTGAAAACATTGCTTTATAGCAAAATTAAAAATACTTTTATGAAGAAATTTTTGTATTCAGATAAAAAAAAAAATAGAGGAGCCCATTGGACGGGTGGTTAAGGCCTTAGCGCTCTCACTTAGGGTTCCCAGGTTTATTTCCCGGCCAATTTTGGAAGTTTTCAAAGCCATTTCGTCAGCCTTTCTGACGGCAGTAACCACCTCCTTACAGAAGACCACTGTGGAGTAACAGCCTGTGTAGTGTTGTCTGAACAAAGGATGCCAGAACCCATTTCCCTATCCCATCCTAATCCATTATTCTTAATACTACTAAGGTCGGCAGCGCACTTGCAGCATCTGTAGTCTTGGATTATAGGCTATGGTAGACATCTACAATTAAGTAAGTGAATCGTCAGCTTGTCTGACAGCTTTTACATAAAAAATAAAATAAAGAAAAACAACAGAAAACAAATTTTCATTCTTATTAAAATTCAAAATATATAGGAAATATAAATAAAGATATAAGTAATTCAAAATATAAGTATATAAGCTTTTCTTCAATGGTAAGTTTGCCGTAGGTTCATTTGCACCATTGACCCGCACCATTAAATGTAGAATTTGAAAAATATAACCATATTTAATCACGGAATTAATTGTTTAGTTAACGAGATTAAATAAAACAATTATTATATTTAAAAAAAAATGTTCTTCAACGGGATCTTTAAAAATGGTAATACCTACTGTTCGTGGGTGAAAGTTTATTTTATTATTCAAGTTATTTATTGTGTTCCTTCTGAAGATAAATAATCTCAAATTTATCCAGTTCCTAAAATACAAGTGTTCGTCTACCTACGAATTTCCTTGGGGTGTTTTTTTTTTTATTAAAAACTTTTAGCTTTAAACCGAAAAACCAAAATTAGTCTAATGCAATTTATTGCCTGTTTCGCTAACTTGAAACTTGAACTGTTCATATAAATCTATACATGATACAGAATAAAGTCGATGTGCTCTTCTGTTTGTTTCTCCGCTAACATCTTTTAAAAGTTAAATGATACAACGGATTCGGATACATTTCCACTAATAGAAAGAGCAATAAACGAGGAAGGTTTGTGTACATAATTTGCAGAAAAATATAAGCCCGAGGCGGGTCGCTGTTTTATATTGTATATGTGGAAGTAACTCTACCTGTGTGTCTGTTACGTTTAAGGTTAAGGTTAAGGTTAAGGTACCTTAGGTATAAGGTTAGATGGGTCCTTGGAGAAGAGGAGAGGAGAGAGTTACTTTTTTCGCGAAAATAAAAATAAACGAAGACGAAATAGGGCATGTTTTTTTTTAATCGTTTTTGTACAATGACTGACACATAAGCTGCAATTTAAAGTAGAAAGATTTTCAAACATAATCCTTACTATAAGTTGATGTCGCTGTCAGCCTCCGTCTTTCTGTATATCCTCTAACTCCTCCTAAACCACACAACGGATTTTGAAGCGGTTTTCATTAAAAGAAAGAGCAATAAATGATAAAAGTATAAAACTAACATCCGAGCGAAGCCGAGGGCGAGCCACTAGTGTTCATATAAAATACATTTTTTATAATTATAATGTTCACGTTATAAATTAAAATCGACAACACTAATTTTATAAATCTGATTGTTTGGTATTCATGTTTTTACGAATATTGTTTATTGGTGTGATTTTGGTGTAATTTTGCTACTTTTTAAATGTTCACGAGCTAGTGCGTGAAAATGAGACTCCCTAAAATAAACGATAGTTATACCTTACTTATAGTAAATAATTATATATAAAGAAACCGTAAAAATACTTGATATTTTTTTGCTGAGTAGGTAATCTAACTAGCTATCAATCAATATTCACTAGAAAATATTGAAGTGGAAAATAAACTACATTTTCTATTTTTTTTTATCAAAGTGAAGGAGAAAAAGAAAATCGGCTCACAAACAAATTAGAACAACGTGTTAATACATTAGGTCGGGAAAAAAGTCTTCGCATATAGTATGTATAAACTTGTAATAAAATCTTTATGGCTGTACTATTTGTATCTGGCTGGTTTTTATGACATTAAAAAGGTTACATTTCAAAACAAGAACAAATTAGTAAAATGTTGTTTCCGGTTATTTTCCATTTGTTTTTCTTTCTGTCAAAATGACTAAATTCGATACATTTTAAAATTTTGTTACAAAAAAGAAAAAAATGCAACGCAAGCCGCGAAAAAAAATTGTGATGTTTTATGGACCTAATGCAGTGTCAGTAAGAGTAGCACAAAGTTGGTTTAAGCATTTTCAATGCGGGAATTTTGATGTAAAGATGCACCTCGCCCTGTTATGTATAAAATAGGACTCATTTTTGAAAAAGTGGAACAAGATCGGCATATCTGTAGTGACGACGTAGCTGAAGAACTGGGAATTGACCACAAAGTAGTTTTGACCCATTTGAAAAAAGCTAGTACATAAAAAAGCTCGATATTTGGGTGCCACACGAACTCATTGAAAGATACCTTATGAATCGTGTACTCATTTGCGATTCTTTATTGAGACGTAATGAAACGAACCATTTTTGAAGAGATTGATAACTGGTGATAAAAAATGGATCAGGTACGACAAGAACGTGCGAAAAGGTCGTGGTCAAAAGTCGGTCTGGCTTCACAGACAGTGCCAAAACCCAGGTTAACTCGCAATAAGGTGATGCTGTGTGTATGGTGGGATTGGAAGGGCATTGTTCATTATAAGCTTTTACCGCCGGGCAGATCCATCGATTCGGATTTCTACTGCCAATAACTGATGAGATTAAAGCAAGAAGTTGAGAGAAAACGGCTGGAATTGATCAATAGAAAGGGCGTGATAGACCCCACTAGACCACACACTTCTTTAGTCACTCAGCAAAAATCAAGAGAGTTTGGCTGCACCTTCGGATTTCCACCTGTTTTGTCTCTTCAGAATTCTTTAGGCAGTGTCAGGTTAACATCAAGAGAGGACTGCCAAAACTACTTGTCGCGTTTTTTTGATCCCAAAATTTCTACAGCAACGGGATCATGTTACTACCAACAAGATGACAAAAAGTCATCGAACAAAATGGCACGTACATATGTACTATAATTAAAAGTAAATAAACTTTGAAGAAAAAAAAAAAACGTCTTGAGTTTTCATATAAAATGTAAAGAAACTTTTCCCCCGACCTATTATTATTTGTAACCCGCCCCCCGGCTTCGCTCGGGGTGCAATTTTTATATATATAAACATTCCCCGTTTATGCCTCTTTCCATTAGTGAAAACCGAATTAAAATCGGTCTACCCGTTCACGCGTGATGCCGTGACCAAGGGAAATGGGGATTCATTTTTAAAAAATCTAAAAACTATAGCTGTCTGTATATTAAACTAGCGACCCGCCTACCCTAAAACATTCCCCGTTTATCCCTCTTTCCGTTAGCGAAAACCGAATTAAAATCGGTCTACCCGTTCACGCGTGATGCCGTGACCAAGGGAAATAGGGATTCATTTTTATATATAAGACTAGCGGCCCGCCCCCGGCTTCGCCCGGTGTGCAATTTTTATATACCCTAAAACATTCCCCGTTTATCCCTCTTTCCATTGGTGAAAACCGAACTAAAATCGGTCTACCCGTTCACGCGTGATGCCGTGACCAAGGGAAATGGGGATTCATTTTTATATTTAAGATTATCAAGTTTTAAGCATTACCGGACTGGCCCGTACGCGAAACTTCCCAAATTTAGGTATTATAATTGAAAAAAAGCATAAGCTAATTTTTAACTCAACATAATACGTGCGAAGCCGCAGGTCAAAACTAGTTTATAATAAGACATTCAGGCGACATTAGATTCTCGTAGTCACAGCTCGTAGCTGCAAGATCTCGTAGTGTCGTAGCGATTGCGAAGAGAGCGTAGCAATCACATTTTTGTTGACGTAAAATAAACAATAGACCACAAATGTATGTTTACGCACTGAGAAATCATGTAACATAGAGTAAGTAAATTAATATTTTCTCCAAATACATTTTTTTAAAGGTTGACGCCACAGGTGTTGCAAGTACGCTGCTGCCCTTAGTAGGATTAAGGACAAGGGATTGAAGGGATAGAGAAATGTGCTTTAGAATACCTAACTCATTCACCGAAACACAACAGCACTCATGCTGTTATTTCACGGTGGTCTTCTGTAAGAGGGTGGTTACTGCCGTCACACAGGCTGCCAGAAACTCAGTGTACCCTGCCACTACTAAATAGTAATAATTTTATAATTATAGTATTAATAATATAACATAGAAAGTGAATTTGTTTGTTTGTTACGCCAGAAGTTACAGAACAGCCAGGTTATTTGTCAGATATACAGAAAAGGACAAAGGGACAGAAAAAGACTTATCAGAAAAATAAGTGGTCTTCTGTAAGGGATTGGTTACTGCTCAAAAGACCGCGAAACGCAGTGTGCCCTACCACTACTTCCCAAATCCTAATTAAAGGACAATTTCATGGTGATAGAGGAGATTGCTAGGGCAGTGATGTCGTGGATAGAGTTCGAATGCCTCCATATTACAGAAACTTGGCGACACAACGAATGAACCATTCAGGCTCGCATCTTCACTTTTTTTGAATACATCTATAGGTCGCACAGCGGAGTCGAAGACACAAGACCGCGTGGAAGGTCCCTTATGAGGTGGACCGAGCAAATTAAGGCAGCCATGTAATATGCCGGGAAGACGGCGTCAAGCGATGATGACAACGACCACTCTGCCAAGAATATTAAAAAATTAGTACAAAAGTAATTAAAATTGAAGTAAATATTTAAAAGTAAGTACTTTTGTACAAAAGTTTTAATGAGCCAAACATTACTTTACATTTTCTATAAATAAAGACAATAAAATATCACGTTATTTTAATTGGGCCAGCTGTTTTTAGGGTGTAGGCGTGTACCTACCATTTTTTAAATGAACATTCTTAGATTTTTGAAATAAGTAAAGGTTTTCTGAAAGTACGTCATATAATGTTGATATTATAGACCTAAAGCTACAAACAAGTAACGAAGGCATTCGATCTTTCCCGGGTGCATTTAATTTTTTTCTGATTCTATTTGTTACATGTATTCTATAAATTGTTAGTGTCCAATTAGCGCCAACTTCTAGAAGGAGGCATCGTTTGGGAAGCTCCGAGACATTTTCTCCTCCAAAACTCCTCAGTGCCTTAAAACAAAAGTTTTCGACATGGGTGTTGCCAGTGATGACATATGACACTGTAATGTGGTCTCTAACTAGGGGCCTCGTGAGAAAGCTCAACGTCCCTCAACGAGCTATGGAGAGGGTTATGCTGGAGATCGAATCAAAAATGAGGAGATCCGTAGACGAACGAAAGTTACCGACAAAACCCGACGAATTAGTATGTTGAAGTGGCAGTGGGCAAGACACATAGTAGGGAGAGCCGTCGGCCGCTGGGGCCGAAAGGTTCTCGAGTGGAGGCCACAGAGTGGCAACGTTGTGTAACAACGTTCCCTTGACCCCGGCCATCTACGGACGCGCTAAAAAGTCGTTGAGTTTTAGACGGTAAGAGTCCGGCATAACCCGCAGCGTTTCCTTCGCTGCCGGGTATCCATTATGGATTTCCGGATTTCCCAACTTTAAAAAAAAAGGGCGTCCACCCACAAGGTGGACAGATGACCTGACAGGGACCACGAGTCGACGGTGGATCCAGCCTACTTTTGACCTCTCCTTTTGGAAAATTAAGAGGGGACAAATAGGGCCTTAGTCCAGCAATGGAAGTCCTATGGCCTAGATGATTATTTAACAAACTTAATAACTTGATGATTATACACCCATAACTTATTAATAACTTCTTAAAACCATAATTAATAACTTGATTAAGTAATACCACTGTTAAAATCCATACAATTCAAGTTAAACAATATATTTGTATGCCACATTGCCTCTATACACATACTCATATTGAACTCAACGTGTTTACGTAACAAAATTAATATAATGTAGACTTTGGTGGGCGCATCCTTTACTTTTTCTCTGTGTTTATTTAATTGAATGAAATTATACGAACATATAATTTAATAGGTATATGAATATACACATATAGAGGGACAGATAGATTACATATATAAAAATTAAATATAATACACAGACAAATTAAATTCACTCACCAATTTTTTTAATTTCTTACCTTTTTTGTAGTTTTCATTAGAGCAATAGTCGCAATATTTCTGCAATATTCGTCGTTTATCCCTCTTTCTATTAATGTAAACCGTATCAAAACCCCTTGGGTGGTTCAGAAGAAACTAGCGGAGAAACGTACAAAGACGAACAGCTACTTCATTTTATAATAATACTAGCTGACCCAGCAAACGTTGTCCTGCCAGAACCCGAAAATAATTCCACAATCCGATTGTGGCGCCACTCTATCGGGTCCAATTTTATTTTCAAACCATATTATGTTAAAGTGACGCGTCACTTCACGTCATTGAACCGATTGAACGACGCGACGGTTAAATTATTTGAATATTCTTTAAACAAAAATACTAAAATCGCGATTAAAAAAAGAAAATAAAAAAGGAGGGTGAAAAATACTTAACGACCTATTCTTATACCTACTAAATATACACACAAAATTTCATAAGAATCGATCAAGCCGTTTCGCAGGAGTGTTGTTACAAACACTGTGACACGAGAATTTTTTATATTAGAAGACTAAGCTGACCCGGCGAACTTCGTACCGCCTCAGAATCAATAAATGTTGTATTAACTTATTAGCTGGATTAAATTAAATTCCTTAATAAATGAACAGTAAAAATGAATTAAGTTCCATAAACGTATCAAAAGGAATGTATACAAAAATCAAAATGAAATCTATTTTAATCAAATTTAAATGAATTTCTCTGTTGAAGCGAATCGAAACAATTCATGTATCATTATTTTTGTATCGGTTATGTATCAGACATGTATACGATATATATTTTTTGTGATTTACTTACTCTACGGGCATACTGCGTTTGGCAGGGGTTTAAGGTTGCGTGTCTCAACGATCCCTAAGATCCCTCTAGACGACAAGAGGAAACACCTTGGTTTTTCAGTGAGTAGAAATCTTACACATGGGATCATATATGAGATCACGATTACCATATCGTGATATCGCGGGGGGCCTGGTTTCAGATTTTCCCACGCAAAAAAAGGCCACACTGCGTTTCGCAGTCATTTGGGCAGCCCGTCTGGCGGCAGTAATCACCCCTTCGTGAAATAACACCACGTGTCCTGTTGTGTTTCGGTGAGTGAGTAAACTATGTCAGAGCCCACTGCCCTATCGCTTTCCTAATCACTTTGTCTTTCATACTGCTATGGTCGGCAGCACCTGTGGAGTTACTTATGTCATAGACCGTCAGCCTGTCTGACGACCTTAACATAAAGAAAAATTTGCCAATGCGCGAGGAAACTTCTCGAGGCCGAGACGAATAAAAATAATAATAATAATAATTGGCTGGATCAAAAGACAGATACAGAAGGCAAATTGTTAGGAGGTTCCTCACTCTGCAGCCTTAACCACTGGTAGCTTGGGCCTTGCCCCGCTTTTAGCGGATATCTAATTTTAATTTTATAATATTTATTGTTTTTATATACATATATATTGTAAAAAATTTAGAATTAAGATGTACATAATAATAATAAATGTACATAATAATGATCCACATAGATGAAACCATTCTAAAAGATTTATTAATGGGCTATAATTGAAGGACTTGTAACGCCTTGCTGATTGCACAAAAGTTTAGTAGCCCCATCATTTTTTTATTGATTTGGTCATCATTTTTTTATTGAGGTTGTTATACATTGTGACAGTCCGCTAGTCTAATAATTAAAATCACTGGTCTTTAGGGGAGTCATTTCGTCTTTTTACATGGTTCGCACGAAAGATGTCTTCGAATAATTAAAATTGGCATTAGTTGACGATTATATAAATGAAGTTCGGAAATAGGAATATATTTTGTCTTTCTGCATTTGACTACTCTTGATAAGGCGATATTTCTTTCGGTTATATTGGACGATTTCTTTTGTTTGTGTAATTATATTTTACACTTATAAGGCAATCAAAACTGGAGAATTCCTTTCGAAACGTAATTTCGATTTTGAATGTCGCGTTAAGCGTACAAAACGGGGCATAAAAGAGAGGTATATGATTTGGGAACGAGACAATCCGGCGTCGCGCGTCGTGACTGCGTTTCAATCAATTTTTGGCAACGTCCCAGAGTGCACCGGTTATACTCCGACAGTACGGCGCCCGAATTTATTTCCTCCCTCATTCTGCGTGCGTGAACCGACTCGATTCCCTATCAGATTACTAAGGAACACATCGAATTACTTAGAGACGTTATATATGGAAAACAGCGAAATGAAAAAATGACTAGGCAAAGTAATTGCAAAGACCAAAATGTAAATTTGTGCTCTTTCCAAACCATTCACTTTAATTCTTCAACAAGGATTTCATTCCCCTGCCTCTGGTACGTTTGCACTGTATTTTCCCTTGCGAACAACCATAAAAGATCCTTCATAGAGATTTTATTCCAGTTTTTGAAACTGCCCTGCCATTCTTTGCGCGATCATTGATTGCTGAGATATTGATGATCAAAAACAAGAGTCTTTTTCATTAAAAGTAGAATATGTCAACGAAAAATCTACTCACAGAGAGAAAAAAAAGCAAATTAAAGCTAAATAAACATGCTTTCCGGTATGAGCGCATTGAAATTATCGGGAATAGATAAAAACTATTTGCAGGTTATTATTAATTTATGTTTTATTGTTTTTCGAAGAATTCCCCCTTGCAATCAATGCATTTTTGCACTCTTTAAAACTAATTATTGAGGCAGTAATTCTATCTTAGTCTGAAGTAGACTTTGCCAAAATGGCCGATTTATAGGCTTCCACGGCGGCTTCTGGGTTTTCAAACCGCTGAGCACGCAATAAATTTCCTTTTTATTTTTTCCAGATATAGAAATGTAAAGAAATCAGATGTTGTAGATGAAACTCAGTAGGTACATATACAGATAATACTTACCTTATATTGTTCTTTAATCGATTTGAAAATTTATTTTGTGATATAATTTATATAGAAATAAGATCTATCTATTTATTAAATGAAAAAAAAAAAGATTTTTTAATTTTACATTTAATTTTATTTTTATTAAAATATCGAATATATTTATGGTAACATAAGGGATATTACACAAATAATATGATAATGTATACATTCAATTATAATTCAAATGTTAAAAAATCATCATAAAAATATTCAATAGGTACCTAACATTACGAATCGAACTCTACGCAGCTCAAGTTACTGCTAGTAACGACGAAATCTGGTCGTTCATCGAGTTTCAATGGTAATACTTCCACTCAATACAACAACCAAAAATTAGGAAAACTTTTATTATTTCACATACAAATTGGCACACACATTGCTCTATCTGCACCAAGACCATTATTTCTATACTTCCATTAAATTACTTGAAAACTAACTATGGCGTCGCCTACGATGGCAAGCAACGCCATAGGTTAAGGGTATCGGTATACGTTAAGGTATAGGCCATAGCCATAGGTTGTTGCTGACCATAATAGGATTAAGGATAAGGCATTAGGAAGGGATAGATCATTGGACTCTGACTTGAGTCCCACTAGCTCACAGAAACACAACAGCACACTTGTCTTCTGTAATGGCTACCGGTACTGTTCTTGCCACTCTTGCCGCCAGACGGGCTTCCTAGTTTGTGACTGCGTATACCCTACCACTACTTAAATACTATTATTATACTATCTGGTACTAACTTCGTCCGCGTTGAAAAATCTATACTTATATTATAAACTATAAAGCTGAAGAGTTTGTTTGTTTGTTTGAACGCGCTAATTTCAGGAAATAAGTACTGGTTCGAATTGAAAAATTCGTTTTGTTTTGAATAGTCTATTTATCGGCTATATAACATCACGCTACGACAAATAGCATATACATATAAGCAGTGTCCAGTACCGCGCGCCCCATGCGCACGCCGCCGCCGCGCAGCGAAGCGTGGCCGAGTTCAGCTAGTGAAAGATATAACGCCTGACATTATACTTTTGCCAAGCGTTGGGTCTTTGTTTTTAGATAGTTGGTGCTCTCGGCTTCGCCCGCGTGAAATATTTATCCTATGTCCATCCTTTTTTTTTTTTTTTTTTTTTTTTTTTTAGGAGGGGAAATGCATTTCCGCACTATCCCTCGCCGACGAGGACGGTCGGCGAGGGGGTGTGAGGGACTCACCCGACGGAACGAATCGCCCCGCCGGTCCTACCCCCTAAAACCCCTCCATGTTCCACCATCGGCAGTGATAATGGGACCCGGGATCACAGCGAGGCCTTATCCCCGGGCCCCACGCACCGCCACGTCCTTGCGGACCCTGCTCCATCGCGGCAAGCCGCATAAAAACTCCTGTGGTGACCTGCGGAACATCTGCAGGCCAACCACACCTCTCATCTGTTAAGTTCCAGGCGCCAGATGTCCTCCTCTGACGCCCGAAACAGACAGCGCCGCCGCCGATAAAGCGACGGACCCACCATCTCTTCGGACACCTCTGCGGAGCCAGCCACTGATTTTTACCTACGGTCTGACCACCCAGAGGAGCTCAAAAACTCCCGGGGACCGTAGGCTGGACCTCTTCCTTGACCAAGGGCCGGTGCCACCTCCGGCGACTGAGCAGGGGCCTGGGTCCGCCCCCCGGGTTGCCCAGGTCCCCAGAACTCAGTCCCCCGACGACAGCTGACAGAACAGCAGAGGGGAGGGATACTGCCCTGCCCCGGACCGTCGGGGTTGCCTTCCTCGTCTGAGTGCTCCGCCACGAGCTCCGCTCAACGGAGCCCGCTCGGAGCCCACCTCGGTGTGGGCCTTCTTTGTCCCCAAAACCAATCCGATCGGTCGAGCAAAGGCCGGTGAGGAAAAAAAGCACCGACCCCTGCGACCGCCCGGATTGCCAAGGGTAAGCCCCCCCACCACGACAAGGTCATGGCCCACCTAGGGGGGGATCCTATGTCCATCCTGAAGTGGTGAAAGATTTTTTTTAAATCGGATGAGTAGTTCTGAAGATTACCTCCTACATACAAACAAATAAACTTACAAATTTTACCTCTTTATAATATTAATAATAATAATAATAATAAGCCGAAAAAGAAAACTCACTAAGTAGGTACATAGACTTGGCTCACGAGGTGACCGCCATGTGGGATGTCGATTCGACAATCATCGTCCCGATAGTTGTTTCGGCCAACGGTCTTATAGCGAAGAGCCTCGACCAACATCTCAAGAGGCTCTCACTAGATGGCTGGGTCAAGGGACAGATACAGAAGGCGGTACTTCTTGACACGGCACTAATTGTCAGGAGGTACCTCACTCTGCAGTCCTAACCACCGGTAGCTTGGGCCCTGCCCCGCTACCTGCGGAAGACTAGTTTTAAGTTTTTTGTAATATATATATATGTATATTTTTTGATTACATATTGTAAAAAACTTAGAACTAAGAATTAAAATAAATAAATGTATAATAATAATAATATTTATTTATTTTCTCCACAATTTATTAGTATAGATATCCTATTAAGGTCGGCAAAGAATCTGATGTTCCCCCCCAACAAACATTATGGCGCTAAGGGAAACCTTTTTTTGGCACTCATAATATTATAAACGTTATATAAGAGCTCCGACAATAACTTTAGACTCTACTGTGACGTTAAGAATAAATAATTAAACTTTCAAGAAGAATAACGGCAACAAAGAAAACAATTATAACTTAAGGAGCTAGTTTGGAGTTGGTCGGAACTATTGTATAACTTACTCTTATAGCTTTAGGAAATGTAAAACACTGAAAGCAATTGCAAAGTGTCTACTGACACTTACAAACGGCTGATGTTCTTAAATAGAGTTAGTTAAATACCTTGCACCACCTAACGAGTTTAATGGAGCTCTAAGAGCTAACAAGAAAGCTATTAGTGTCATAAAAGTGTAAATTATAAATCTTATAGAGCTAGGTGCTGTAAGAGTCAGAAACCACCTTTAAATCATTACAGGTTACATGAGGAGATTACCCGGCTAACCTTAGGTAATATAGTAGGTTTTAGAAATACTTGTATATGGCGGCAAACATTGTGAACAGATTCCATAACTCTTAAATTATCACTTTAAGTTGAGTAATAGAATTTAAATCACTTAAATACATCTTAACCTAATGTAACCTCAAAAATAATATTTTGTATCTTATGTTTACACTGTGCAACGCGTTTATTAAAAAAAAATATTGTTTCCACCATGCAACCATAGAAAGTTAGAAAAAGAACCGGCGGAGTCAAAAAAAAAAGCTTCCAAAGAATACAAGGATTATTAGAAGTTACAATTATAGTACAAGTGAAGTCAAGCGCAAGCAACAAACTTACAACAGGGTTCCGTACAACAGGAAACTGATATCAACGACGATGAATATAATATTTTGTCTTCTCTCAGTAGTCCTAACACCTCGAATGACGAACAAGACAGTGAATATATGATAACCATAAACTTAAAGAATGATTTACGGACATGGGCGCTACAAAAAAATATTAGCAAAGCTTATTTGAAGGATTTGTTATTAATTTTAAACGGGAGATTTACAGATATTTTACCATCTGCCCCTCGAACTATTTTACAAAAACCAATAGAAATTTTTCTGGAAACCGTCGAAGATGGTGGCGAATATGTTTTATATGTGATTCCCCTGCACGTGCTTTCATTAAAGGTTAGCTTATTTATTTGCGTTTTTAATAAGTTTTGAATAGTAGATAGGTTATAAAATATGTTTATGGTATTTATTACTTTTTCAGGTTTTTGTAATTTTAATGGTAAGCACTGTTGTTTAAAATGCACAACTGTAGGGGATTACTCACACACATCGCATACTCTTATGCGATGTATATGTGTGTGAGTTAGACAAGAAAGTCTTCTCCAAGAACTGACGAAAATTTTAGGCCATTATTAACATTGAACAATTTCACATTTCGGATTCGTTGCATTTGATTCATTTAGGAATCATGAAACAAGCGTTTTATCGGCGAAATATATTATCTTATATCCTAAAGATGTAAAATTCAAATTAGTTTGTATTATTAATTTCTTCTTATCCACACAGTGAGAAAATAAAACTCATTTCTTTAAAAAAAATGTCGTTTTAATCGAAATACATATCTTTTGGTGTTAATATTATTAAAATAAAATAATCAGTCAAGGTTTATGGATAATTTCCAATATATTTCTAATCTTGCTGTCAAGAGCCCTTTTACATCTGCGACGCCTAGCACAGTAGCGTGCAACATGAAAGGGCTCCAAAGGTACGTTCGCCAGATTTGCCGGCAATTTTGTGTTTAGAAAAAATTCTAAACATTTTTTTATTACGTTCTCGGCAGTCTCATAACTTTATATTTCTTGTCTTTTTACCATACATCTCATTTGCTTCCAATCAACTTCCGGTGTTGAAAACTCATCTTGTTTTCTGTATTTAGTCAAGTGTTTCCATGGCCATTTTAATATATTTTTATTTTCCCACGCGGAAAGCACAGTAAACAATCTGTTTCTATTATTTTCAAAGGTTTGGACTATTTTAAAAGGCATTCTGAAAAAGACAAAACTCATATTAAAATTATGATATTTTAATTTGTTCCATCAAAGTTATTCAAAACAATAAAATTATAATTATATATACAAAAATAACATCCAGAGCGTCGCCGCGGAGCAGGCGCGCAGAAGGCTGGCAGCGTTTTTTCCTTTCTAAATAGCTATGCTAATTCTTGGGATAAAAAGCTGCCAGCCCTCGGATCACCTCGGATCAGAAATGATTTAAATTAACTAAGTAGTTAACAAAGTATGTATTACTTTTCCAAGTGGAAAAATAAAACATATCAATTTATTTTCATCTCAAAGATGATGACGCCTGTATCATGACTGCGCAGAATATCCTACTGTACCTACGTCGATAGTACCTACATAATATAGGTACCTAAGATTTAATATGTTAGGCCGCGATCCCACCATTTGTCATACTTAAACACGTCATTGTACTCGTCATAACGAGTACGAGTAAAGTTATTGAAATAATGGAAAAAAATGGTAATAATGTAAAAATACATAAGATTAACGTATCAAAAACAACTTGCACTGCAGGCGACCCCCGAGCCTTCTACTGCTTATGGGATCGTTCAGCCGCACATAATAAGTATGTACTGATATGAAGGTTTTTCTCAAACAATAACAGAACCCTAAAAAAATTTTAGCTTACAGATTCACATAGGACCATTATGCAAGCTAAACTTATAAAACTTGTTGTCTTGTCACTTTTATAACCACATTGTAAAACTGCAAGTGGCATGGAAGTGCTAGCTCACGTTTTTTTAACACTGTATTGGGAATAACAGAGTTATAGGGAACTTTAAGTGATTTAGAATTAACGCCATTAAATAAATATAACCTGTAAAATTAAAAAAAGAAAAAATAGGTTTAAACATTATTGCCCGACTTATTTACTTACATTATTGACAGTTTTTAATTAAAATACACATAGACGTACCAAGAATTGTTATTTACAACCATAATTGAAATTTAAAAAATAGCCGAGGCAGTAATTTTTCCTATATAATAAAATCAAAAGTAGCTTATTTTTGAGGCGCGTCAAAATTGAGATGAAAACTAGTATATATTGTTACAGAAAACTTATAACCGCAGCGAGAACTCATAATTATAAAAACGATAATCTGAAATTGTTAATTGACTTACCTATTTAAGTAGTCACTTTCAAACTTCACTGTTGGACATGAATATGTGCACTGCTAAATATTTTTAATGCTTTTGACGGTAATAGATAAAATAATCAGACTTTGGGTGATGTTTATTTCTACTTAATACTTCCAATATATCCTCAAGGTATAAATAGTATCGTGAAACCACTAATATGTTGTTGAAAAAGTTATTTCAGTGGATTTTATAACTTATTTACTACTTTGCAGTTATAAATTAACCTGAGTATAGCTTACAATACACCTAAAGTGGCAAGCACTGCTTCAATAGCACTATTGTAACTCTTTATTACCAGTCATTTATCACTGCCCTATTACTATTAAGTCACTTTAAGCTCTAAAATCGTGGGCCCAAATCAGAGTTATAAGAAAGTTAAAGCGCGCTATATCACTTATTGTTAGTCCCTTTATAGAATCTTAGGTTTTTAAATTTCTCTTAAATAGCTCATTTAGCACTTATCCTTATTACCAATATGTTACGTGTATATCGGCGATTGAAAGTAACAATTAAGTTATCTTTGTTTAATATTCTTACACGAAAATTATAAGCAATCAAAGGTAATTTTCTTCCAACAATAATTATTGCCGGTTTTATAGTATACTAGCGACCTGTCCGCGGCTTCGTACGGGTGTAATTTTTTTCTGCAAATTATATACAAAAACCTTTTTCGCTTGTCTCTCTTTCCCTTAATGAAAATATTATCAAAATCGGATGGTTTAAAAGAATTTAGCGGAAAAAAAGATAGAAGCTGACATCGATTTTATTTATATCTATAAATATTATAAAATGGTGAACAAGTAGTGTCTGTACATTAAATATTTAAAAAAGGTCAAAATATAGTTTTTAGAATATTTGTCTGTTTGTGCGTTTGTGCACGCTATAGTTTAACTGCTTAGACTGATGTATTGTAGCAAGCTTCCCTTAACATTTAGTGTTTATTTCATTCCAATTGGTAAAACAAAAAAGTTACAAGCTATATCGAATACCACGCATGCGAAGTTACGGGCTCCGCTAGTTTTATAATATGTATGTATATAAATTCTTGTGTAATTACACCTGAAGAAATATTGAAAGTTAATAAAAGCCACCTCGCAACTCCACCGTAACCTTCGCTCAATTATAAAGAATTAAAAAAGAAACGGGGCGTAACGTGACAAATGGACTATGTAACGGCGAAACCTAAATATAATTCCGAATAACGATGAATAATGAAAGTTTATGACGGCGTTTTTATACGTAGACATTCCGGAATTATTTCAAATTAAATTTGTGTATTTTTAGACGGCTGATAGCTTTTTTATGGCCAAGGATAAGGTTACATAGGTATTTGAAATCCTTATTTACTAAATCGAATTACTAGTAAGTAACTGGATAGCTTCGAAAGCCTTTTTTACGTAAATGTTGGCAGGCAGGTTGACGGTCCATTTAATAGTAGGTGGCTATCCTACTATTATCACAAGCAATTTCATAACGATTCTGCTACCTGTGACATTCCTACTTACTTAATACGAAACAACCGTACTGTTATTTCACGGTGGTCTTCTGCAAAGGATTGGTTACTGTAGCCAGACAGGCTACCCATTTTATATACTATCACGACATACACCGACGAGTCTAGCGGGACAAACGCTCAATTTCATATGAATGATCACTTGGCGGCGAAGGAAAATATCAGAAGTAAACCAGCCTATCTTCAAAGATGTTAACATGGTGTATTTGAGCCCAAAACTTCTGTCACATATTCAATATGTGTAATGCAATTCAATAAAATATTTATCACCATCAGCCTATTTATCATAAGTTTATCATAAGTTATCATAAGTTTGATATACCAAAATGATATATTTGTATACCAAACTGAAACGACGTGTTCAGCTTTAATTGGCTTGCACACTGAACCATTAATGTTGAATGTTAATGCTAATAATAAGTGTGCTAAGCTGTTGCTGAAGTAAATAAATAAATGTCTCTCTACTGCTGAATGTAGGCCTCTTCCAAGGCTCGTCACCATGTACGGTCCTCTGTTTTTTGCATCTAGCGGCTTCTTGCGAAGCCTTTCAGGTCGTCTGTCTACCTGGCCGCAGGGCATCCCATGCTACGCTTTTCAATTTGTGGCCTCCATTCGACAACTCTTCTACCCTATCGGTTATCCGCTCTCCGACAGATGCCACTTGCTAATTCTCTTGACTACGTCGCTTTGGTTCTTCGGCGAATTTCAGCATTTCTGATCCTATCCACAAAAGAAACTACAAGCGTAGCTCGCTCCATAGCCCGCTGAGCGACCCTAAACTTGTGGACCAGTCCTACCGTGAAAGGCCAATAATAGTAATTTTTTTAGGAATAATAGTCACATTTTTTTAAACATTCAAATATTACTAGAATTTCTATAATATTTATCTTGAAGGTATTATTTTAATTATATTACAAGGACTGGTTTATTTCCTATTTGCAAAATTATAACATGGTTAAAACTAATCTTATTCACATAAGGAGTACGGGACACAATTTTTTTTTATTTGTACTTCAATGATTAAAATAATTGTAAACAGACCGACAAACCGACGCGACGGTTGGTCCGAAGGGCATCAAGTTTTTAATATTTTCCCCAAGGACCAACTAGTTGGTCGGTAAAGCATGAAACTTATGTCGTTACCCTTTTTAGTCGTTTAAAACAACAGGTGCTAATACCGTCTTTGTATACGTATTTTAATCAGGATAACTGAAGCATTTACTCCACCTCTTAGGGACATTAGCTAGCGAACTTCTTCCACACTAGATAAAAACTTCTGAAGATATTATTACTATCTTGTTTTTAGAATTAAAAGAATGGCAGGCAGTGCAAAGAAGGTGGCCACTGGCTTGTAGCACACGCAGGACTCAGGGTTGTGGTGCTAATTCTGATAGGATAAAGAGTAAAGGAAAAACTAAAGTACCTAGGCGAATAGTCTTAACCAGTAATGAAACAAATCTTAACCCTTTATTATTTATAAGTATATTACGAATAACGTTTCACTACAGAAATATATTACTTAGTATTTTTAGAAGCGGCCACACGAGCAAGGGTTACAAGAAGTTTCCGGTCGAAGCGGCCCAAGACTCGGCGGTAAGTTGTGACACAAAGAGAGTTTATAGGGTGCTTCAGGGGTGAATTCCCTTGCTGATTGCCTGCTGCGAAAGGTGAGTATGTGCGGCTCATGCCGCTTTGCTTGGGGGAGGCGGATATGGGCTCGTGCGCCGTCCACACAACATGTGTGGTGTGTTTTCGGCACAGCGCTGAGGTCAAACCTCGCGCTTAATCGAGGTGGTGCCCGCACTCATGCGAGCTTCGCCAGACGGGAGGGGAAGGTTGCCTGTCTTAACGATCCTTGACTCCCGCACATAGATTACACGAAGAAATTCTTTTAGTGGATAGAAATATCACATACCCCACCGATCCCCCATGGTCGGTGGGGATCAGGTTCGCTGATTTCCCATGTACAAAAAGCAGCACGCTAGAGTCATCTCCCGTATTACTCAGGTCGCTTAACGACGGTAAGCGCCTGCCATCAAGGGGACTGAAAGCCTGTCTGAAGGTACACTTCAATGGTAGGTGGCAATTATTAACACAAACAATTCAGCACACTTGGAATTGCTTGTGTTGAACCTTATAGTATGAAGGGTAAGGAAACAAAAAGGAATTCTTATCTCTTATCGTATTCGGTAGATCACTTGGAACCTCGTTGCTTGTATTAAGAGGCGACGGTCTATCAAGTGGATTTTTACATAAAAAACACACACAAAAAACACGAAATTAACTTAAATATTTTATTTCTACTCAATATTGGAATACAACTTTAACAATCCTTCTACACAAACTAACACACCAACTATGTAGGTTACAATATATATTTTATGTATACATTTGAAATTATTCGTTTTTTAAAAACTCATATAACAATGTCTTATTTCTTATTAATCTTTTAGATTTTATTTTCGTCACACGGAGAGAGAACACATACATAGATTATAGTCTATAGACAATAGACCTATGGACACCGAAAGCGGTAACGATCTATCTTTGGGCGTGATAGAAAAATATTTACATAAAATTTTTGAGGGTTCAATAAAATAGTACCTTAAGGGTCCTTCTGATGTTGCCACGCTTTTGTATCGCATCGGAACCACATCATGAATCCAGCTATCGATGACTTTTATACCATCATACGCAAAAAGAGCGCATCATTTGTGTCCAGGATGCGGGGAGCTTCAACGAGATTCTGAACAAGCTATAGTGAAAAGAAAGGATGAGACGGTGTTTATTTGGTTCGCTAACTTCCACATCTGATGTACTGCCTTATATAAAGCTTTTAAGGGCACCCTGTATGAGCGAGTGAAATCAGTAATATGTATGTATTTGAGAGAATTTGTTCTCCCCACTTGCTTGTCTTAAATAACCGAAGGCAGAATGCGACGCAAGACATTCACAACACTTATCGAACTCGCTAAAGAAATAAAAAATACACCTGGAATTCTGAAAAAAAAAAAATCTTTATAGTAGCTATTGATAATCCAATTTTAAATTTACATTACGGCTATAGGATGTTTTCGTGCAAAAACTTTATTGGCTTGTAGTTAGTAATAACAGAATTTAACTCTTGAAAACATCACAAATTCTGCACATTTTAGAAGTAAATTTGTACTAGATATGAAATTAGTTCCACTTTTTTGTTTCCATCAAAACCTTCATATGATATCTCAGAAATGTTATGTTTTTTCATGTATGGCTACAACCAATAACTAATGAGTAATCGTTGAATTACGTAGTATGAAATGGAAACTCCCGTTGGAAAATGAGCTCTCAATTGTACTAGATTTGAAATTTCAGTTTTTAGTTTGCTTCCAAACCTTCACATGATATCTCAGAAATGTCAGGTTTTTTATCCATTGCTACGACCAATAACTAAGGAGCAATCATGGAATTAGGTAGTATAGTATCGGTAAGCAGTTCTCATTGGCTCCCACATAGTATACATCCTATGGACTGAGCCTCTGCAGCAAAGCGTCTTTCAACACGAGACGGCTATTCTAGAACATTTATTTACCGACTGTATGTAAGTTGCACAGAAATGTGCGTTCTGACTGTTATTCTGATAAGAATGGCTCAGAGCGCAAAGCTTTCCATTACACGTTGAGAAATCCGGCCATTCTCATCAGAGCAACAGTCAGAGCCTACATCTCTGCACAACACTTTGGCAACACAGAATGTCGAAACACTTTTGTATAAAGCCACTGAGCTATAAAGAAAAATTGCTTATAAAGTGAAAATAAAAGTTATATATCCAATAGTTTTACATTTTACACACAATCTTATAAATAATTAAAACAGATTTACAAAATAAATAATAAAGTGTAATATGAAATATTAAAGTAATAGTTTTCTTTAAAACTAATTAAATACACAAATATACAGTAAACAAACCGCTTTGACACATTAGTTATTTTGTTTTTACGTCGTATACTTTTGGTTGTATGAAAATATCAGATTTAGTGCCAAATAATCGTCATTTGCGGGAAGTGTTGCTTTTCTTCTTTCATTCCAAGAAAACGGCGGCTGAAGCGCATCGAGAACTCCAAAAAGTTTACGGATATGCTGCTCTAAGTGAAACAACGTGCCGTGATTGGTTCCATCACTTCAAAGACGGTGATTTCGATGTTGACGATCGTTCGCGTGAAGGAAGGCTAAAAATCTACGAAGACGCTGAATTGGAGGCATTGCTCGATAAGGATCTGTGCCAAGCTCAAAAAGAGCTTGCTTCAGTATTAGGAGTTCCCGCCAAGCCATTTCAAAGCGATTACATGCGTTGGGATAATGATTCAAAAACATGGAACTTGGGTTCCTTATGATTTGAAGCCAAGAGACGTTGAGCGTCGTTTTTTCGGCTGTGAACAACTGCTCCAGCGTCAAAAAAGGAAGGGTTTTCTTTATCGCATCGTTACCGAACAAAATCATCACTGGGGAACGGTATCAAACTCAATTGATGCGATTTTACAGCAGCAGCACGAAAAATTTATTTTACAGGATGACAATGCTCGGTCTCACGTTGCCAAACCCGTTAAAATCTATATAGAAACGCTCAAATGGGAATTCCTACCCCACCCGCCATATTCCCCAGATATTGCGCCGTCCAATTATTACTTGTTCCGTTCGATGGCACATGGTCTGGCTAATCATATGAAGACATCTCAAAACGGCTTGATTCGTGGATAGCCTAAAAAGACGAACACTTCGACCTCTGCCAGAAAGATGGGAAAAAGTTGTCGCTAGCAATGGGAAATATTTTGAATGAATCATTTGTAACCATTTTTTCACAATAAAGTGTCATTTTCATCAAAAAACAGCCAGAACTTAGTTGCGCACCTGAATTTTATTTATTATTAAATTATATTAAGGCAAGCAGAAAAGCGTTATTTTCGTCCCCTAATTTGACAGAGTAAAATTAAAACTTAGATAAAAATACTGAGCAAAATACTATATTAAAAAAAGTTTGACTTTTATTTAGTTTTAGTTTAAATTTACTATTTTTTTTACAAAAAAATAGTAAGTTACTGTCCAAAAAGCTTTCGTGTCACAGTAATAAAAAATTTCAAACATTATTTTTTAAGCTTATTAATTAACTTAAGTTCTATGCTAAAGTTTTAATCGGCTACTTTGATTTCTTTTTTCATATTTTACACAATATTAAAGAAAAACCTTCCAATTTAAAATCTGTTCGGTTAACTCTGAGAAGTTACAAAAATTTATCGTATACAATATTGCATCTTAATTCATGTGTTCGGTCTGATCAAGTAGTTTTCTCTTATCAAGTAGCAAAGTATACTGAGTACTGGCATAAGAAAAAAAATTCAGAAAAATATTATAAATACATTACTAATTTTACAAAAAAAAGTATTCCACAGAAAATACTAAACCGTATTATAACTTCTAGGGCCCTTGAGACGATTGGTGTTGGTGATTTTTACTTAAACATAAGTTTTAGTTTTATTGTATGTATAATATTTTGTGCAATCAAAAATCATTTAAACTAATATATATTCTTGTTATTAATAATGTATATAACTAGGTAATAATTTTAATAGGTATTAATGAACATGAAAAAACATTTCATGTTTAATGTTTTTTAAACTTTTTTTTAAATAAGTAACATTAACATTTACCTACTTACATTTTTTTTTCATTCTATAAAATAACAATGAAAATACATTCTACAAAACAACTTCTCATGTTTATATTGATACATATGTAAAATCTTTATAAAATGTGTAATTATATATATATTTTTTATGAATTGTAATAATTTTATATTAAAAAATAAATAAAAAAAATATAACATATCATTAAGGTCGGAAGTTCAACTTATTGTATAACTGTTTAATATTTTTTCTAATTCCTATTTTCACTATAAACACAATATAAACCAAATATACGTACAAATAATATTAAAAGTTGCATATACAATGAAATGTTGTTTTTAATTAAAAATAAATGCATAGTTACACCTAGCATCATGCTAGCGTTACTTGAATTAAATTAGTTGCTACTCTGTTATAAAATTTAAATAATAATTTCCCTCTATCATTTAAATCGAACTAACTGCAGTTAAACTTAACTTAAATTTAACGCAATATAGTTATTTGTTTGCATCTTAGTCAAAGCCATGGTTTTTAAACGCAAATTATATTTTATGTTACTGTACGTATTTTAATTATTACAATTAATATAATAAAAATGGAAACTTGTACGTTTAGGTGACCCTTAAAAATCATGAAAAAATGAGCACCTATTTTTCTAAATTATAAATAGTTTAAGGTACATTGTTGTGCGATATTTAGACAACACCTCAAGTGTGACAATAAATACTGATAATAATACTGAACTTTTTCAAGATTTCACAACTGGTTAATGTATTTCGAGGACCATGATGGAAAGTGCGTCATGTGGCGGCGGTACATTGAAGATAGGTATACCGGAGTCGTCACAGTACTCCGAGTAGCGAACTTTACGCAGCTCCCTGAGGCCTAGGGAGCTGCAGATCCGTTGTGAATAAGCCCCGGTTGCATCCACTTTGAACAACTGTAAAATATTATTTTTTTAAATAAGGAATATATATATATCGTCGTTGTCATACCAAAATCTGCATATGTGCACTTTTTAGAGATTCCAACATTTTGACCTTAGTGAATAGTTCTAACAAAATATGCTATTTGAAACAGAATTTGATATGTTCAAAATAATAATAATAATAATAAAAGCCTTTATCACTGTTAACAATATTTGAATCTTAAAATATATCTACTTATGTCTTATCTAATTCCTATCTAATTTATATTTCTCTTCGCAGTAACGTAGAAATTTTCCTTTTTATTTTTAGTTTTTGTTAACAATTTGTCTTTCGACAAAGGCCTCCTCCAAGGCCTTTGGCCTTTGTTCAAAATAGTTTATTATAATTAAACTATAAAATGTTCATGTTTAATAGACCAATATGATTATGTATAACAACCTTAATTTTCAAATAAAAAACTTATTTTCAAAAAAATTCAGTATAACTTTTTTTGGTAATATCTCAAAAGTGTATTTTTTGCAAATAGGTTTTGGTTTGACAACGACGATATTTTTCAATATCGTTTAATTTTAATAGACAACATCAGTACAGGTCGAAATCTGACGGCTATTCTCGGGATTTTTTTATTGAATTTAACATTATTCACGGATTCTACTAAAAATGAAAATTATTTTAACTTTATAAATAAAGTTTTATCTTAATATTATAAATATAAGGGGTGTTCTATTATTATAAGTACAAGGGTTTATAAATCTGTTAAGGGGGTGGTTACTGCCGCCAAACGGGCTGCCCAAAAGACTACGAAACGCAGTGTGTCCTGCCACTACTTTCCAGACCAGAGCCAACTTTGCAAGTTAATTTTCAAAGTTGACCCTTTTTTTTTCGAGGAGAAATCCATTTACAGATTTCCTACCGCTGGCTAGGCGGTAGGGGTATGTGAGGATCACCAGTGCTCTACGCCTATGCTCTAGGTCATAGCGGCACTGGCACTACCCACTAAAACTCACCGTTATCTCCTTGCCCTTCGAGTGGGATGGACCGGGCTCTGCCGAGGCAACAAGTCCGATCCGCCCCAGGACAGCCTAGCCATTGCTGGTTAGATTAACTCCAATGGGGGATTGCCCGGAGGCACCAGGGCAATCCCCAGACGGGGGGGACCTTGTGCAGACACACACAGCTAGCCAGCCATGTGCGCAGGTCCCCTAGGACATTAAAAGACGGGCTTGATATGCCCGCTTTCTTATGCCCAACCGCCTGCGTCTGAGGAAAGCGAGACCTGCCTCTTCCTCTCGCTCCCTCTCAGCTACCTCCTTCTGTGACATGACATCTTCCCGTTGCCTCTCCGCCGCTTCCTTGTGCGACATAACCTGCTCACCAAACTTGAGCATCGCCTGTCACGCAAGGTCACTGCCGACCATCGCTTTCACGACGGCCGGCAGCGAGAGGTCGACGCCCACGACGAGGGACAAAGCAGCGCGCTGCTCTGCCCATTCGGGGCAGTCAGCCAAAGTGTGCTGCGCAGTGTCAACCGCGCAGCCACAGTGGTGGCATTCCTCGGTTGGCTCTCTCACGGCCACTCGGTGAAGGTAACGCCCGAAGCAACCGTGCCCCGAGAGTACCTGCACCAGGCGGAACGTGAGGGCCCCGCGCCTCTTTGCCAGCTTCCCTGCCAGCCAGCAAGCGAGCCGCGCGACCGCGCGTCTGCGACTTCGTGGTACACCGCCGCCAGTACTTCGGCATCCAGCTCCCATGGAGGGGTGCCAGCAAAGCAAGCGCCCTAACCACTCAATCAACGGGCTCATCGTTCGACTCTCTCAACTGAACACTCAATCAAACGCTCCATTGATCAGCAGCCAACTTTAATTTGGCAAACGTTCCTATACGACGTATTTATCTTTTATTCTTTCTTAATCTTTTCCAAAGCTTCCTCACAATGTAAACCATTTTACACTGTAAAACCATTTTACATTTTCTATTTTATACTTGAATTCTTATGTTCTTAGGAAGTGTAGTTCTCATCTCTACTTAATGATATGGGCTCCTTAAGTTAAAATAAAAGTAAAAGTACCTTGAATCCATTTTGCATGGCAATCTCTATGCTTCTCCTCATCAACTCCTTAGCGAAGCCCCGTCCCCTGGCTTGATCGGAGACTGATATAATACGGCATTCCAGAATACGATCAACTTGGTAAGTACCAAACAGGTCCAAATCTTGGCTCATGGTGTACAGAATTGTAAAAATCTTGTTATACTTCTCGTCCGAAGATTGCTGTATCTTTTCTATCGAATGTTCGATGTCTCCGGGTCATAAAATACCGTTCAGAGCTACCCCCAGTACCTGAAAATATATTTGTATGACCATCATTTACTGTGCCGAATTTGTTCTTGCAATATAATCGTTACACATTAGGTCTTAAAAAAAGTCACAGTGCCGCATTTAAAAGTAGAAAATTAAAATTAAAATGGTCATGATAAGAATAGAGGAATAGGCTCTGGAATCCCTTAAATGCATTGATAAATAAGAGCAAACGCATTGTGACTTCACAACGGTATTCTAAAAGAGGGAGTTTTCTACTGGCAGAGGGGCTGCCAGTTGACAGGTAAACAAGCTAATAAAGAGGTTGACCGTTGACTTTTTTTTATGTTAAGATCGGCAGACAGGCTGACGGTCCATTTGATGGTGGGTGGTTACCGTCGCCTATAACACAAACAACGCCAAAGCTGCTGCAAGTCCGCTGCCGACTACAGAAGGATTAAGGATAAGGGACTAGGAGGAGATAGGGAAATGGGCTCTGGCTACACGAGCTGACAGTGAACTACTATTATTATTACTATTATCAAAATATACATTTTCATAACATTTATACAAGAAAAGCGTATGGGTTATGTTATATTTAAATTAATTAATAAGTTAGGTACCTAAAACACTAAAAACGACATAACACCCAAAAATATCACATATACGCTAAAACAATATATACTATTTACAATTAACTGTACTTTTTATATCAACAATACATGTAGTAATAAATAAGCAATATGAATTATAATTGTACATACGGATAGGATACAATAATTAGTTATTATCCTCAAAAAAAAAAAAAAACACCCAACAAAATTTCACATTGTTTTAAGCACATGACGAATAATAGTAAAACTGCAATAAATTTCTGTTCACACTAGTGTTAAATGAAACAAAAATAAAATTAGTGTATTAATAAATTAAAAAATTAAACAATCTCTCGAGCCTTACGGCTATTGAGACAGAAATTTGAACCGTAACAAATAGTTTCTCTAAAAAAATCGTGAATTATTTTTTCAAGTTTAAGTACTCTTGTATTGAAATCAAATTATGGTTTCTTACCACGTTGTTTTCAACAGCAGCGACTGATAATCCATCAGCCATTGTTGCCGAACACAATCGCTCCAGAGCTGCGTGGGGCTGCCCCCTCTCGCAGAGTGACACGGCTTTGTTGAGGGGCTCGTCAGCGAAGAAGCTGTCCCGCAAATGCTGCAGCACAGTCTCCCTCATGTCTGGCGTTATCTTCACGTAACGAGCCATAGCTGGAAAGTTGAGGATATTTTTTAATTTAAAACACTTTTGTAAGAAAACAGAGTTATGTACGCCTCTTATATCCAGATGACTTCAAAGGTACTCAAATATGCAGGCCCTACTGAGCTTCGGTTCAGAGCCCATGGTTCTACCGTTTTATACTATTAGTGCGACCACGGTATAACAACCTTTACTCGTCGTATATTTTCTTTTTCTTTTGTAGTCGTAATTTTCTTGTGTAGTGTTCTTCTTTGTTATTCAGTGGGAGGACACACTGTATTTGTAGTTACATAATGGGCAGAACCATTCCATTACAGGGGACCACAGTACAGTGCCTGATTCAGAGTTCTGAAAGCTCTAGGCTAACTGTGGATAAGCACCCCCGCTTCCACACCTGTTCTGCCGGTGTCTAAGGCAAGGTTGTCTAAATCTGTTCAGCAGACGTAAAAAGGAAACAGATAGAGATTTTTTTTGCACTCATAATAATACATTGTATGATGTGTATAGATAGATTTTTATATTTATCTAACAATCACACCAGCTTGTTTTGTTTATGGCAACTAGATACGAATACAGATGGGAATAGATAAATAGAATAGTTAAGACATTCATGACCTAGGTACAGAGGGCAGTGTTTGTCTGGTGAGCTCCAAGCCCTAATTCAGTTAGTTAGAGGTTGAGAAGAGGGCTCACATAATTTAAAATCTTCGAATCAGTCAACGAAAGAGGAAGAAGGAAGAGCGCATAATTGTTTTAAATTCAAGTCAGCATTTACGCGTATATTTTCAAATTACCAGCTTTTATTCTGTAAATAAGTGATTCTTGCGAAGTCACCCCAGCGCCCCCTGGGAACTTGCGCCCTAGTCTCAAGCCTGAAATAGTCAGTGGGGGTTCAGGCCCTGCCACAGTAAAATAACATTATGTCCTGTTGTGTTACGATGTGCAATTAATGGATGCCACCTTGTCCTAATTCTCGAAAGTGTTATAAAATTTGGGGTATATTGTTCACATTTACCACCTACCATCAAGTATATTGTTAGCATGACTATCAATCTATACATCTTCTTCTTCTTCTTCACTGACGCGCTACACCACGTGGTATAAAAAATACCACGCGTACGAAGTTGTGGGCTCAGCTAGTTTCAAAATAAAGCCTCCTCTGTCTGCTTCTTCTCTAACGTTTTTTATACTACCTACGGATTTTGTTACGGTTTTCACAATAAAAAGCGATTAACGAGGAAGGTTTGTGTTTATAATTTGCAGAAAAAAATTGAGTCCATGTGAAGCCGGAGGCGAGTCGCTAGTAATTTATAAAATAATAATATAGCGATATTATTTCTAACTATTTTAGAATTTCGTTGCCCAACAAACACCATTCCTTTTACGGGATAAGTATTTTCATCAATCAAATTATAGCCGTGTAAAAATTTGAATAGGGATAGCAGATATAGGAAGGGGACGCAGCGAGGGGCGTAATATAACAGAGGGGGGCGCTTAATAAACCGAGTTCCGGCGGGATGATCGAGCAGGTCAAGGCCTATCGAACTACGCCCAGGGACATTCTTACCTATTTAGCAGTATATGAAATAGAAGAAAGGGCCTGACCGCGACCTTCGCTCGTTTATTGGAATTCTAAAGGAAATGTGTTCGCGCACGGCTGTATTACCTCAATAATTAGGTATATATTACATAATATATGTATATACTAGCGAACCGACCACGGGCTTGGAAGATTATCCAATTTTTCTAATTCAACACATTTTTATTTATTATCGTAATCGTAATAATATTATAAATGTGAAAGTTTGTATGTTTGAATGTTTAGATGTTTGTTACTCAATCACGCAAAAACGGCTAAACGGATTTGGATGAAATTTGGCACACAGATAGTTTATTACCCGGATTAAAATACAGGATACTTTTTATCATGAATAATGCTAGGTTCCCGAGGGATCAGCTAAAAAGTTTGGAACACAAAACCTCGACCTGCACATCCAAGCCGGTTTATAAAACCGGCTTCACTATGTTCCTAAAATTCCGTCTAGTTCGTATTTGGTCTGAGCCTTTAAGGCTAATAATTATACCTTCTAATTTATTTATCTAAAAAAATATGGCAATTATTTTGATTACTGTATAGTTGATAGTGTGGGTCATAAGGAATAAGTTTTGCTATGGAACCTTATGTAAATAATGAACAGAAATATTTACAATTTTAATAATTGGCAAAATGTTAGTTAGCATTCATTTGATAAAGTAAGTTTATAATCAATCAGATTACACGACTAATTCCTCAGAATAAGCTTGTTTTATTTGGTATTAAAGCACAATAAGCGACTTAGTAGTGAGTATTGAGTAAGTTACAGAGTTGAATATTGTATAAATTAATCAGTTTCACGTATCGTTGGAAACGAGGCCATTGCAAGGATTTAGTAAAGTTTTCCTTTACGGAGAAGGCTTAGCCTGGCCGCATACATACGTTTTCCGTGTTCGATTTCCACCGAGCTTTGAATTTTACTAAATTAGAATTAGAACTAAACTTCTACTATATTAGAAGTTCGGTGTCGATTTCCGATTCGTTTTCCGTATTCGGTATTCCGTGTGCCTAGCGCAGACGTTCGGAATTTGCATTCACCTAATACAGGATTCCAGCCATTCGCTTTATTACCAGCCAGTCAATTTACAGCGACAATTTAACCTTCTTCTTGTTTGAATAGTTTGTTGAAAATAACAATTCACTCCTTAAAATTAAAAACAAATTAAAAAGTCTACAAACTTTTGCGTCGACTTCGTCCGAGCCCCTTTTTCTAGGTGTCAAAACACTTATTCTTTTTTTTAATGTTAAGATCGGCAGATAGGCTGACGGTCCATTTGATGGTAGGTAGCTACCGTCGCCTATAACACGATAGGGAAATGGGCTCTGGCATCCCTTATGTGCCTTTCCAGATCCAGACCAAAGCCAAATTTGAAAAGTTCATTTTTCAAAATTGACCCAGCCGGGAATCGAACCCGGGAACCATAGAACAGAGAGTTAAGGCAAACACCCCAACCACTCATCCAACGGGTTTATTCAATTTTTATTGCTCATAGATTTCCATCAGGCCTAGATACCAGGCATAGATTAAACCTCGGTAACAGTATTTCTTTTTCTGGATGAAAGATACTCTATGTCAAGGGCCATAGGGTTCTTGTCACGCCTGTATCTCTGACAACGTGTATGCACAATTTTATGACCATGGGTTGGGCGTGAAAACGTTCAGGCGTAACAATCAAACAAACAAACCCACTTTTATATTTATAACATTAATTAGGATACCTGTTAGGTTACACCTTATGTATAACCTAATATTGTTGGGTGATTTTTATTTCAATTGAATGTCATCTTCATTCCGCTGGCTTTAATCATATTCGAACTAGCGACCTACCGTGTGAAGCCGGGTTCACACTGTTTTTTTTCTCCAAAATTATATACACAATATATTCGACGGCCCGTTGGATGAGTGGCAAGGATGCTTGCCTAACGTCTCAGGGGCCCCGGGTTCGATTCCCGGCGGGGTCAAGTTTGGAAATTTTAATGTAATTTTCAAAATTGACTCTGGTCTGGATTTGAAAAGTAGTGATAGGGCACACTGCGTTTCGCAGTCATTTGGGCAGCCCGCCTGGCGGCAGTGACCACCCCCTTACGGAAGACCACCGTGAAATAACAGCATATACGTGCTGTTGTGTTTCGGTGAGTGAGTACGGGATGCCAGAGCCCATCTCCTTATCCCCTCCTAATCCCTTATCCTTAATCCTACTGTAGTCGGCAGCGCACTTGCAGCACCTGTAGCGTTGCTTGTGTTATAGGCGACGGTAGCCACCTACCATCATGTGGACCGTCAGCCTGTCTGTCGACACAACATAAAAAAAAAATACACAAACCTTCCTCGTTTATCGCTCTTTCAATTCGTAAAAACAGCACTAAATCCGTTGGTTGGTTTAAGGGAAATTATTTTATAATATGTAGTATGTTTGTGTATATAATTTGAAGAAACAAAAAGGAACCGTTCGAAGCCAGGGGCGAGTCGCTAATACCACAGCTAATACTCTGTCTCTGTTCGCTTTTATCTGTTTCTCCTTTAACTTCTTCTAAACTGCTCAACGGATTTTGATATGGTTTTTACTAATGGAGAGAGCGTTAAATTTGAAATGTTTATGTACTTACATTATTGTCAGAAAAAATGCATCAGTAAGTATTATATTGTAAAGTTTTTGTATTCTTTTCATGCCTCGATTGTACTGTTTTATTCCACTCTTTGTTTTTGCATGGCCGAGAATCGAACCCGGTATCCATGAGACAGAGCGTTAAAGCAGGCACTTTAACCACTAGACCAAAATCACTCAGACTGAGACGATGTTTTCTCAGAGACGAAGATTTCATTCTTTTACTTCCACACAATTACCCTGACTTAACTTTCTCTGATATTTCTATCATGAAGATAAACTCCTACCTCTTAACACCCTTGATCCAGCGAACCTTGATCCAAAAAGTTAGAAGCTAAATACTCCGAGTACTAAATTCCTAGGCATTTCAGTAAACAGCTATATACAGAACATATTATAAACTTTATATTTTATAATATGTTAATGTTTATAAGGAATTAATTAAAACAGTAAATACAAAAAAAGAACATATATTAATATCCGAATAACATCGGAATTTAACGTTGATTATATTTGATATCCATACATAAGGGTGGTCGAATATGCCGCATTCTTTCTCCATTTTTGTTTCGCACCTCAAGGTTGCGCCCGCTTTATTGAGGCTTTGTCATTCCTAGGGGGATAAGGGGGATAAGTAAGGGAGACACCGCCGCCGGAGGGGAATTTCTTTCGCTCCCAGGACTTATTTGTACTAAAATCGAAATGGCAGATCATTAGTCAGACATTCCATCACGTTTCTTTTATGCTTTGTGTCTTTTAGTCTTTGTTGTACGAGTAAAACGACGACTCGTGAATAAGTGTCCGCAATATTGGATTTTTTTGCATTCAATTCAATATTCCGGGCAATTATTGTGTTATATTATATTCAATTTATTTGGTTCACGATGAAAACGTAACTTGTCTAACTTGCAATTTTTAAAAAGCTTTTATCAAATCACAAGCTTGCAGTTTATTCGCGATTATATGCTTATCTGCATATATGATGATATGAGTATCTGCAGCAGTTAAATTTTATTATTTTTAGTTGCTAGTATTTAAAAAAATACTTGGTAATTGAAAAAAATTGTGAGTAATAGGGAATATGCACATTTTTTTTATATTTTCATACGATAGGTTAGGTTAGAAATATTCAGCGCCAAAAAACAGAAATTTGGTAACAAAAAAAAGTTAAAATTAACTAACAGCTACGGGCACTTTAAACATAAACACCCGCCCTTTTGGCGCGCTTGTTGTGACGTCAAAGTCTACAATACAATCAAATGTTAAAAATCACAAACATCTACACGCTTGTTGACATTTCATAGACGTTGACGTCACATTCCATAGACTTTGACGTCACATTCGATCTGACCGTTTCAAGTATTTTGAATTTCCCACATTTTTATGCACTTTTTAATAATTATTTTCTTAACGAAAAAGAAATACTTAATATTAAAAAAATATTTACATAGACATAATTCTAAAGCAAAAATGTTGATAAAAATATATTTAAGCCTTTTTTGAATTAGACGCATATTCCCTATTATAAAAATAAGTCAACAACTACAAATGAAAGTACAGATAAGGGCGAGAAGCAAAGTATGATTTAAAATTTAAGAAATTATAAAGGTCAAAATAATATAATGTAAATTCGATATTTCAATAAAGGAATGGTATTATAAGAAAACTAATTAGTCAAAAATTCAATATTCGAGATTTCAATATTCAATATCATACCGGTTGTTCATGAAGGAACAAGATATCAGTTTACCTATGGTCATCGCAAATAAATTATATGTATTATTATGTTATACTAGCTGACCTAGGAGACGTTGTCCTGCCAGAAACAGAAAATAATTCTCTAACCAGATTGTGGCGCCACCTATCGGGTCCAATTTTATTTTCAAACCATGTGTCAAAATGACGCGACACTTCACGTCAATGAACGACGGTTACATTATTTGGATCAAAGATAATTGTATTACAGACTAATACAACATCTTTGATTTGGATATTGTTCATACAGAAATACTAAAATCGCGATTTAAAAATAATGGGAAGTGGGGGTAGGAGGGTGAAAAATACTTTACAACCTATTCTCATACCTACTAAATATACACACAAAATTTCATAAGAATCGATCAAGCCGTTTCGGATGAGTTTTGTTACAAACACTGTGACACGAGAATTTTATATATTAGATTATTATATTTTTTGACTCGTTAAGGTCGTCAGACAGGCTGATGATCTTGCCGAGCATAGTTAGGATTAAGGATAAGGGATTAGAAAAAGTGATAGTGAAATGGACTCTGTCATCCCTTACTCACTCACCGAAACACAACAGCACACATGTTGTTATTTCACGGTGGTTTTTTGTAACGGGGTGGTTACTGGTTGAAAGGAGCCGCTCAAGTGACTGCAGCAGGGCCGGGAACTTAACCCGGGACCCACGAGACAGAACATTAAAGCAAGCACCTTAACCACTCCACCAAATGGTCACTAAAATTCAGACGACATTGATGCTTCAACCACCATCGGGATGTGGTTTAAAAATACGTTTTCTCAAAGACGAAAAAATGTATAAAATATATGACATTTCGTGACCATAGACGAGATAGGAAACGTTGAAAAGAAATTAAAGTCCATTCCGAAATGTCCAATTCAATTTTTATTGTTATTGACTAGCGACCCGCCCCCGGCTTCGCCCGGCGTGCAATTTTTATATATGTGAACATTCCCCGTTTATCCCTCTTTCCATTAGTGAAAACGGAATTAAAATCGGTCTACCCGTTCACGCGTGATGCCGTGACCAAGGGAAGTAGGGATTCATTTTTATATATATTTTTCTTAATGGAAGATTTATTTCAAAAGGGCAACTACTCAAATGACGTATTATTTATTTATATGCACATATCTATATATATATATATATACGATATATAATAAAATTGTAAATGAGCCGTGTACATTAAATATTTTTCCCAAAAAAGAAAAAAAAAACAATTTCTACACTTTCTACTTATGTTACAAGAGGTCAAAGAGTTTTTAGAATTTTTGTCTGTCTATGCGTTTGTGCACGCTAATCTTTGAAACGGCTTAACCGATTTGAATGCGGTTTTCACTCTTGTATTGTAGCAAGCTTCCCGTAACATTATTGTTTGTTTCATTCCATCTAATCTTTCTAACATTATAAATGGGAAAGTTTGTGCTGATAAAAGTATGGATATTTGTTACTCGTGTAAAAATTGCTGTATAGACTTTGATGATAAAATTGACGATAATATCCATGCTAATACAAATATTAATGTGAAAGTAACTCTGTCTGTCTGTTACCTAAACCGCTTAACCGATCATAATGAAATGTTGCACACACGTTGTCAGGGATGCAGGAAAGGACATAGGGTACCTTTCATCGAGAAAAAAGTACTGTTCCCGAGGGATCATCTAACGCTTGGCAAAGCTATAACTGCAATAAAGATGTTGGTGTTACATTACTCATAGTCAGGTGTTATTTTTTTATTTTTCAACGTGGGCGAAGCCGCGGGCGCCAGCTATTAGTTTATATATTAGAAAAACGTAGGTTTATATAGATACACGGACAATTCGCGCGAAAAAAGCTAATGATATATGTATAAAATTGTATACCATTAAAAGCTTTTAGGTTGCGCTTGTACTTAGTAACTTCGTTATATTCGACATCATGTGCACTCTGCTTGACTTGTTCCTATATTCATTATATAGTTAGTTACTATGTTTTTGAAATCAAGATATTGATGCTACGGTTGCCCATAAACACAAGTAACGCCAGGAATAAAATTGTATACCATTAAAAGCTTTTAATGGTATACAGGTACTTAGTAACTTCGTTATATTCGACAAAATGTGCACTCTGCTTGACTTGTTCCTATATTCATTATATAATTAGTTACTATGTTTTTGAAATCAAGATATTGATGCTACGGTTGCCCATAAACACAAGTAACGCCAGGAAAGATACAAGTGCGCTTCAGAACTTGCAAGGATAAACGTCAAGAGAACTAGGATGGACTCTGATCCAGTATTATTACTCGCACATCGATACAATACTATACAATAGTGATGTTAATGTACAGAATGTACAGACACTGCTCGTTTACGATTTTATTATACTAGTAGCGGCCCGCCCCCGGCTTCGCCCGGCGTGCAATTTTTATATACCCTAAAACATTCCCCGTTTATCCCTCTTTCCATTAGCGAAAACCGAATTAAAATCGGTCTACCCGTTCACGCGTGATGCCGTGACCAGGGGAAATGGGGATTAATAATACTCTTTCCAGATAAAACTACCAAATGACTGTACTAGGCAGTAGAGTTCGACAATCTTATGTTTACAATATTAACATTAACATTTACTAAAATAAGTATTAATATTGAAACTCTCATTAGAAAAATCACGAATATTTACAAATGTTTTCAAATTTAGTATTACCAAACAATCTATATCATACATATTATTTAATAAAATAAAGTCGTAGTCCGCTTCTGTCTGTTTCTCTGCTAACTTCTTTTAAACCACCCAATCGATTTTGATACGGTTTTCACCGGAGCGATAAGCGAGACAGGTTTGTGTAGATAATATAAAGAATAAAATAATTAGCTAAATTTCATAACGGTAAAGGTATCAGCTTGCAAGACAAAGAGTTTGAATTCGATTTATCTATTGTTGAATTCGTATGTTTGGTACGAATATTTATAAGCACTCTAACTTTTTTTAAGTAACGGTTCATTTTACTTGGTACCTATAGTGAAATTTAAATTGCTTATTAAAAAAACCGTTAAGTTCATAAGCTTGTATACGTATTATTATCAGATAACCATATAAAGGACAGGAAGCGAAACCCACCCAGAGCACACCCGGACCAGAGTCAACTATGAAAAGTTAACTTCCAAAATTGACCCTTCCGGAATCGAACCCGGAATCCCCGAGTCAAAATAATACTCACTCGTTAATAGAAATAATAATAAAATATTATGAAAATACAAGAAGAGATATTTTTTTTCTCTGTGTTAATGAAATCGGGCTCGTTTCTGAAATAACATAAATAAAGTATTTTATTAACACAATTTTCTTTGGGCGAATAAAGGGTTTTCTATATGGGGTGTCCGCATAAAAAAATTAAAATGGCACGAATGAAGTCGTCGGCTAAATTTACGTAAATAATAACCTCATAAGCAGTAGATTACAAGATGATACAGATAAAGCTTTAAGATAACCCTTCTAAATGCCATAATCAGACACGCGAACGGAACAAAAAATATAAATTAACCAAACGCTTTCTTTATCTTGATTGTCTATTAAAAATATTCCACACAGAACGCACGTACACATATTGTAGGAAATTTAATCTTAAATTAATAGTAAAAGGTTATAGTAAATCATAGTAAAAATGAGAGTAAACAAAAAACTTACCTCGAGCGCCGCCCACGGCTGTTCGTTGCGCACTGGTGATAACAGACTTTGTCCGCCCTCCCAAGCTTGTACGCCCTACGCACATAGATTAAGCCGCCGCGTAGAACCGTCGTGTAGGTCAATAATGTCAGAGAACTCTGTAGAAACAAACTCTGTAGAACTCTGTACTTTTATGTTTTATTCGTGCTGATTTTCGTTTTAAGGATTGATGTTGCAAGGTAAACAATAACAAAACCAAAAATTAAATTATATATATCCTAATTTTAAGCTGGAAGGATGATTCTCGAAGCAACTTGGAGGTCACCTCGTAGGCCAAGTCTTTCACGAGGTTTTCTTAATGCGGAACAGATGTCAACGAGCATCTACCGACACTGAGGTCAGTCGATAGCCTTCCTTAATGACGATCTAGTTTATATTCGCTACCTTCTCCATTAACCAGGATTTTTTAGGTAGTCTTAGAGAGATGGCCGGCGTATCTCCATTTCCGGGTACCTGTGCCTAGGCTCTGTCGACCGTGGCGGTCAGTGGATGTAGCGTAACAATCCTGTGACCCTACATACCTAGTTTTTAGCCCGGTATCCATGAGGATTTCCCAACCTTTAAAAAAACCAGGTTATTGGCAATATAGTCCTGCCGTGATTATGGAGTGGTTGCAGTAAAGCACATTTGTAGTACGGCACCTCGGACTTGACCATAACGAAAGGGCCAGTTGGAAAATTCTGGCTATTTGGTTGTGTTTGTGAAAATAATAGCCGATGGAATTATGACTATATCGTCAATAATATCGCTGAGTATCTCCAGTAATGGTACGTCAACAAAGCTTTTCAAATGTATAGATCGGGCAAGACGAAATAATCCGTAATGTGATATTTAAAACTACGTGGTACAAAATCGCTCAGTCCATCGCCAAATTTACAAGGCCATAGCCATCCTGATTACGGCGATCAGGATCAATATTTTCGTAGGAAAATTTTCCCATTGCCTTCTCTATATATTCTATATGTATATATTTAAAAATAGTATATTTCATTACAAGTGCGGAAAGGCTGTCATTGCAAAGAGTTCCGACAAATGTCTACCCGAGCCGAAGGCGAGGGTTGACAGTCGGAACAAGTTGCAATGACGGTTCCGCACGTGTACTGAACGACTATTTTTAATACAGTTGCGAAAAAATGAAGCGATTTAATAAAACAAACAACTAAACTCGCAAAGAGAATTTCTGGAAAATGGCGCCAACCGTACAATATAAGCAGAGACATTTTTTTTCTTCACGCATTCCGGTAGGCAAAGGAAACTATGTGCCCATACAGCCAAGTCTTCAGTAGAATTTTTTTGTTGATTTGAAATGAAAATGAAATTTAATGAGATGAAATGAAATGAAACCTAACCTAACTCATTAAATCAAATCATTAAATCTGATATTGAAACAAATTCGTAGCTTCTTTTTAGAAATATACGTATTTGCATGAATCATAAAAACTTTTTAGTAAAAACTTCATGGTTGGTTTTTCTTTTTAATAGATATTATTTTGACAGTTGGGAAAGAGAACGCACGAGTGCGGGAAAGGTAAAAAAAAAGCACGAGTGTGTAATAGCCCACTTTCCGAACGCTATACGTCCCTGCAATACGCCACTTTTTGAGCAACTGTATTAAAAAAATCTTTTTTTACGTCCATAACTTCATAATTGGTAACATTATTATTTTCGGTATTATTGTTATTAATTACACAAAAAATTGTGAAAGGTCAAGAATATTCTTATTCTCGATGAGTTTACAAACTGTGGCGATTATTAATCTGTGACAATAATAACTTGTAAAATAAAATAAAATAAAATAAAAATAAAATAAATCTTTATTTGCGCGAATATAATAACTACTCAAAACAAAATAGGGCCCATCTTGTTTTTGTTTTGTAAAATGAAAATGTATAACTATATGTAATTTTGATGGATAGATATGTTTAATGTAAGGTTCCATTAATCGTTTAAACATTTTACAAAACAAAAACAAGATGGGCCCTATTTTGTTTTGAGTAGCATATAAGAAATTATATTATCTATCCTAAATGAAATTTAACAAATGTTATTGACTCCAAGCACTTACAGAATCCCATCTGTAATTTTATTAGTCTCTGTAGATATTAACTACGTAAGATACATAAAAATGCATAGAAGTTATTTTCATTTTCAAATACGTATTAGTTGAAATTTATATGAAGGAAATAAGCAGATCTCTTTCAATTGCTCTATGATTAAACGCTTTGCCAATATTAACCTTAAAGCATGTCCAAAAGTTTATCCGATTTCCCGGGGTTCGTACAAAGGGGCCCTCAGGAATCTGTCATTACAAATAAAATGATGTTTAATATATACAAGTAACCGTAGATTCACTCATTTTGACATATAGAAAATTTGTATAGATTTGTGTATAATATATGTAATTGTAAGGAATGTAATTATTGTTATAACAGATATATATTATTTTAAAGAATGGTATCTTGAGTTTCATTCGAGTTATCCTTCGTTATCAACTTGGCTATTTCATTCCGAAACCCTACTAAATGAGTGACGTTTAAACCTGTTTCTTTGAAATGTATGTAATAAATAAATTACTATTTCACTATTACCGAAGTTTTGAACATAGTAAACCTATGCTTATTCCCTTAGGTAGCATAGCATAAAATAAAGTACCATCCTACCTAAAGGACTGTGTGCTATATCGGTCACGGTAACATATCCTAATCCAAATTTATGATAAACTAAATGAGCCCGCATCTTTGTACACTTGGTATACGTTACCTATATATACTTACCGCACATTTTTTTTGTTTGTAAACCGATTGGAATGAAACAAACACTAAATGTTACGGGTACATTAAATCAGTGGAAACCGCATTCAAATCGGTTAAGCTGTTTCTGAGATTAGCATGCAAAAACGCACAGATAAACTCATAAGCAGACAAAAATTCTAAAAACAATTTTGGCCTTGGTAACATAAGTACAACGTGTACAAATTATTTTTTTGAAAAAAAAAAAAATTACAGACGCCTCCTTTACGATTTTATTATTGTACGAGTATGTACAGATGCGATCGGCATGTTTGTATATTTGGTTGTTTGTTCCTCAATAACGCTGAACGGATTTGAATGAAATTTGGCACACAGATAGTTTATTACCTGGATTAACATATAGGATACTTTTTACCTCGGAAAAAACATAAGTTAATGTGGAATTTACAAAAAACGAACTACAGCGAAACCGCTGGCATAGCTAGTTTATATATAAAATAGGATGATTATAAATATATTCATGAAATAAGGACCCTAAGATAATTAATAGAGACAATAGACATTTGATACATGACTTGGTGTTACGAGAGGCGTACTTCATCTCGAAAATAGGGCGCCAGTGTCCCCTTTCAACTTATCCTAAATTCTGCTCTCGAGAGCCTTTTCTTTCATGTATGTGAATGAAACGTCCTTGTAACGAGTACCTACTCCTATTTGTTTTAATAGCTCAGATATTTTCAGACTTATTTCATTACATTTTTGTTTTGGTTCGAGAGAATACCTTGTACACCATAAACATATATCATAAATACCTAATAGCTGAAGCCCGCGGTGAATAATGGTGAAATTCTGTTCTTAACTGTTGGTACATACAAACTCTACCACTAGATATAACGCCATCTAGGAGGTATTCTCGAAACTCTTCAAACGGTCACCAGGAAATTTTGCATACACGTTGTCAGGGGTACAGAAACTGAACCTTTCATCTAGGAAAGGACCTACAACATAAGCAATGCAACAATGCTGCAAGGGCGCTCAAGCTCACTTTGATAGATCGACAAGTAGACGGATTCTCATATGGACGGAATCTCAGGTAAACAAAAGGTACATTCAAAAGTAGGATTAAGGAAAAGCTATTAGGAAGCCATAGGAAAATGTGCTCTGGCATCTTACTCACCGAAACACAACAGCACACATGCTGTTGTTTCACGGTGGTCTTCTGTAAGGGAGCGATTACTGCCGCCAGACGGGCTGCCCAAAATAATTGCGAAACACCATTTTATTTTCTGACTACACATTATCAAAGGCTCAGAAAAGGTCCTTTCATCCAGCGAAAAGTAGTGTTCTCAAGGGATCATCTAAAAATAAACATAAATCAATCCCTCACAAAAATGTATAAAGATTGAATAAATCATTCGACACCTAAGAAAAAGGGACGTAAAGCCAGATTATTATAAAATTAGTATATTTTTTGCATTATCTCCTTTGGAATACAAGAGTTTTGAAGGGATTAAAAAGAAAACAATACTATTAATAAAATCGTGTTTATTACATAACAATTTATAACTAATGAATAAAACTAATTCATTTTGTACAATAACTAAATGCGGAGTTCGTGACTCAATGATATGCGAATTTAGGAAAACAAACTTCATTTGGTATAATATATGTACATTAAAACTAGAAAAACTACAGGCTCATCAGACTTACAAAAACCTACTATACGTATAATGTAATAAGGCCCCATTCGTATTAATAAGTTAACTGGAATTTAAAAAAAAACGGGACAAGTGCGAGTTGAACTCGCGTGAAGAGGGTTCCGTACGAAGTTACCTATCCATATATTGAGTGATTTACCATGTAATCACTCAATATTGACACGGAATTTTAATATCACGGAATTATTAAGTAGAAAACTAATTTCTGTATTTTTTTAAAATTTTAGGTTCAGTAGTTTCGGAGATGGGGGGGGGGATGATCGGACAGACGGACACAGGAGTGATCCGATCCTATTAGGGTACCGTTTTTTTATTCGGACGTATGGAACCCTAAAAATAACTCAGAAGCGGTTTCACTTTGGGCTATGAACACGTGACAGTAAGAGATTAAAATAATTATGTGACTAGTTGAGGTAGATAAACTGGGCCCACGTACGCAATGTATGCGATGCAACGTGGGAGAGTTGATGTGCACACTTGTCCCGCCAATTTACGCTGCATACGTGTAACCAGTTTATCTCTACCTTAACTAAAGCTGCTGTTATGATTTCTCTAAAGGAGCACTAGTGCCTTTAAAACATGCTTGGAGAAGATATTGGGTTTGAAAAATTTGGGGAATACCACAAATTAATGCAGAAACGTTAAACTGTCCCAACGTTCAATTCGTGTTTGACACGCAGCGATCGTCACTTCTAGAAATACACTTGTCACAAGCGTGGGACAGCGTATAACAACCCCTTTACACTATTAAAGAACTTTAAACATCTCTCCTGCAATATTAGCAAACACGTAATTGTTAGTTTATTCTACCGAATGTCAAATGTATAATGTGACAAGGCCATAACATGTGCAGCAAATTGTCGACATATCAGTTAACGTGTTACAACCTAACTAAAGTAGACTGGGATTACAACAGATATGGAGGAGAGAGTAAAGGATGACGGTCAGTTATGGACCCAAAGTTTTAAAATAATCCCAATGTAAGCAATAATCAATATGATGTGTTGCACGAACCAACTAAAAATTTCAATAGTTCTGAGAAAATTTGAACTTTGTAGCGCTGTGGAATTGAAATTGTCACTCCATTAACTGCCACAGTAAAGTATGTTAAGATCCTTATTTAAAATATTATTAAAAACCCAGGCGAAAACTAAACAGAGGCACACAGACTTTAGGCCTCTGGTAAATTGCTACAGAGAAATCTATTTACCTATTCGTAATTGGTCCTTTAAAGCTACAGTTAATAATTATGTCGTAATTTAATCGACATTAAAATGAAATCTATTAAATTGTCCAGAAAACAATTTAACTGTTCACGGATACTACAATCTCTAATCGCGATAACTCAAAAATGTTAAAAAGTGGAACACATTTTACGTCGTGTGTGAATTGTGTAAAATGATCTTTTATAGATTATTAATCGAAATTCCGCAAAAGAGATTCGAAAAATATCACGAGACTAGACCAATAAAACAGCATAGGCGGAGCAAACAGACCGCCAATCGAATTTAAGGCTGTCTTATATGTAAAAAGCGATTGAGTAATAGAGAGTCGTGTCGATTTATTTTTTAAATAGCTTCCGAAAACATAAGCTTTGCTCGAAGCTTGGGAGCTTACAAAGAATTGTTTCAAATAGAGAAAAAAGATAAGCGCTTTTTGAGTGTATTTAAGACTAAAACATTAAGTTACTATATACATTGCAATCACTAATCACATTCTTTGTCCAAGCTAGTCAACTACTCTTTATTTTTGACCACTCAAGATTTGTTCCTATAAAGCCTGTTTCCCCATAAGGACAGATTCCCATATAGACAGAAATAGTAGTGATTATATATACACATATAAATTTCTGTAAAACCTTCAATTTGCATTTCTTGGTTGTTTAAACTATTTTTGAGATAAATTATTACTTATTTCGGCGATTGAGGGTTTCATTTATATGTTAAGTTCCTTTTGTCACTAATATTTTGATTTCCTTTTGATATACTCATTACAACAATAAAAAGAAATAAAACCCTATAGTCAATAGTCATGTTGTAAAGTGTACATAAATGTAACTAGCATAATAATTGTGATGGCAATAGACATTTAGTCTAGGCATATTAGCAAAGTGAAGATTTGTTTTGTAAACTTGTTCCGGGGCGAAAACCAATAACTGGAAAAGGTCCGTAGGGATATTAGAAAGGTTTTTAATCAAACACCAACATCAAGGAATTATTGCATTTTTTTAAACAATTGGTTTGTGTGAAATTTTTCCTTGCTTTTTTAATTTTTTTGAAATTGTGAAATACCTATTTATTTTACAAGGTTTCAATGCGCAGATTGTGGGTATTGGGAGACGAATCAAATAAAACGTGTTGAGTTCGATTTGGTTAACAATTGTTCTTATCAACAAAACACTGTTAAAATTGTCCATTTTTAAATATATTTTTTTCCCAATTTTAAAATGATTTTTCATAAAAGTATGTGCAGAAGGAAGTTATTGTGCCCCGGCCTTTGAGAAAAACATGGCGAGCGCACGGCACGGCACAGGGATGCAAATAAATAAGTTATCAAAATTTCAAAAAAATTTAAAAATAAAAAACTTTTTCACATAAGTCAATTTTTTTTTTAAATGCAATAATTCCTAGATTTTAGTGCAAGCTTTCTAATACCCCTACCACCTTTTTCAATTATTAGTTTTCGTTCCAGAACAATTTTAACATTATTCTGTATGCCCAGACTAATTATCGAAAGTTCAGATGTTTTACAGAATAATTTAACTGCAATAACTAAGTTATATAAATACTTTTATATTATAAATTTAGCATAATACTGAATTTTGAACACGTTCATTTCTTCCATTTGATTTTTAAAGGCAAAGCTTTTCAATATCAATATTAAAATATTAATTTTGAAGTAAATAAAAAGAGACAATAACGGTTTTTACTAGTAAAAATTCAAAATCTAATTGGGCATAATCGCCCAATTTCCTTTTTATTTACAAATTTACTTCCGTTCTATCTGGAATCTTGTTAATTTAGGATTTTTTTATATTTCAGACCAGACTACTTTAGACCTTATAGGATCAAATCGCTTATTATTTTAAAACGTTAAACATAATTATAGTCTATTGCACAGACATATATAGTACAGAGGCCGCAAGTTCATCAAACTGTATGAAAACCAAGCGTGCCACATTTTTAGTGCCTACCACGACGTCACGAGCACAATTTAGTGATGTAAAACACAAACTAAATCGTTTCCCCTCACCCCGCAATTCAACGACGCGACTAGTCTATCGAATGTTCAACGCCCAACTCTACGGCGCGCCAATTTAGTATACCCACCTACGTTCAACGTGAGAGGACGCGCGGACCCAGTTGGCTACGACATTTTCCAAACATTGATTTTAATTAAATTACAGCACATATTATAAATAACAAAACTACTTACCGATGATACGAAACGTCTCCCCTCACTCAACAAATCACTTTTGACGTATTTTTACAATTAACAACAGAAGCGCAATTAGGCATTTTTTGTTTTTCGAAAGTCAACTTTCCGCGAACACAGTCGAAAGCGAACTGAGGCTATGTCCGGGGCGTATTTGAGCATTGCTCAATTTGCGGGCACGTAGTGGCGAACGGCTTGCGGTATCTATACTATATATGTCTGTGACCTACTGTATCTTTGATAAGCAGCAATTAAAGGTTAATTTTGCGAACTGTTTTCAAACAAAAACACCACTAAAATAGTGCATAAATTATGTGACTGACTGGCTTCAACAAAGTTTGTATCTGCAATGTAGTTTAGTTTTAACAAGCTATACATTCGAAGTCTTCTCAGGCTCAATATCTATCGTTATGTCTCCTGCTATGCCATCTTTGTCAAAATTACTATTAAAAGTGATCCTAATCCTTCCGTCCAAGTTATCGACGACGTCTTGAGATGGTGCCGGGGGTGCTTTGATGTCCTTGTCGGTGGTTGACTTCAACACAAGCTTTGGTGGTTCATCCTTATTTATATAGTGTTCTGGATAATGCTTACTCAACTCGCTCTGCAGTCTGAATCTCATTCCGCATATTAGACATCTGGAATATACATAGTAAATTAAATTAGTTTTCTCGATTGGTTTTCTTAGTAACTATTTTTCTTAATCGAAAAAAAATATGGAATACATTTATTAAATTATACAAATTTTGAGGTTAATGCGTTGCTAGTTATTTTTTTACAGTTTCAATACCAAAAATCCGGTTTTCAATACCAAAAATCCGGAAAATATCTGAAATTTTTTTAAACTCTATTTTCTCGAAATTGGTTAATTTTTGACCAGTATGTGACTGGGGTTAAATTACTCCAATATAGTCATAATTTCGTCACAGACTGGTAAGAAAACAGACTGATCTGTGAATTTTCATTGTAAAGTTGCTGTATAGATATTCAAGTAGAATTATATATTTTTATTAAAAATTAAAAGGAATTATTTAAAAAATATATATTATTCATAAATATCTATGTTGAAAAGTATTAAATTGTTGCATGTGATTGCAGATATTAATTTTTGTTAAAAAATTATAAACAACTAGTATCTTTTGTTTTTACTTTTAAAAACTCCTCAATATTTTGATTGAATAAAAAAAAATCTATTCTTTTTATGGGAATATCGTAGGAATATTGAAACATAATGCCACAATCTGTTGGTGGGTGGGGATGTGCACATACAACTTTTTACAACATTCGCTGTCAAAAAAGGGGCAGCCCTCGCAAAAGTGGACCAATATGATGACAAAAAGAGACGAAAAGTTTCTTGAAGAGGGAAGAAATAAAGTATAGACCAGAAGAAAAAAAGTACTGTTCCCGAGGGTAAAAAGATCATCGAAATAAATTAATATAAAAATTGACAAAAACATATCAAAGTCGCGGAAAAAAGCTATTATTTTAAATGCAAAAGTGAGTTTGTTTGTTACGCATTCATGCTTAACAACTTTTTTTTAATGTTAAGATCGTCAGACAGGCTGACGGTCCACTTGATGGTAGGTGGCTACCGTCGCCTATAACACAAACAACGCCAAAGCTGCTACAAGTGCGCTGCCGACTACTGTGGGATTAAGGATAAGGGATTAGGAGGGGATAGGAAAATGGGCTCTGGCATCCCTTACTCACTCACCGAAACACAACAGCACACATGCTGTTATTTCACAGTGGTTTTCTGTAAGGGGGTGGTTACTGCCGCCAGACGGGCTGCCCGAATGACTGCAAAATGCAGTGTGCCCTGTCACTACTTTCCTGATCCAGACCGGAGCCAAATTTGAAAAGTTTATTTTTCAAAGATGACCCTAGAACCCTAGAACAGAGCTTTAAGGCAAGCACCCTAAACACTCATCCAACGGGCTCGTCAATATTATCGTTATCGTTAACCGATTATCGTTAAATTTTGCGTACACGTTGTCAGGTATACAGAAAAAGACATAAGGGTGCCAGAAAAAATACTACGCCCGACAAAAATTTATGAAGATTGAAAGATTGGGCTAGTAAAGTATCTATTGATAATTACGAGTAGGTGTTCTCGCCGAGATGAGTGCGCACGTGCTTGACGAGGTCGTTGCTTTGGCGGAAGGCACGCTCGCAGTACTCGCAGCGGTACGGCTTCTCGCCAGTGTGGATGCGGTAGTGCCGCTTCAGGTGCTCGCGCGTCGTGAACCTACGATTCAATATCCACCTCATCTTAGATACACACTACAAGCGTTTTGATGCCGCTAAACAAACTGATTCGTTACTTATTTTTAAGCATCATCTTTAGGCCTCCAACCATAACTTTGATAAGCTCGTCTGTTCATCTAGTACGTAGACGTCCTACGCGTCATTTGCCGGTCAGTGTTCCTGCCAATTCGCACTTCAACTTACTAATCTGCCGACTTTCTTACTTCTTAGGGTCAGTTCACACTGTGTTTCCACGGCCCACAAAGTGTGCCGCCGCTCGACTGCCTCTTGTGTTCGCAGGCGTTTCTATAGCTGTTTTGCCTCGTCCTCGACAGTCGATGAAAATATGATATACACTTCCGCCGATTGGCGCCGCGCTCACCGGAGTCGCCGCCGCACCGGGGAGGCTACTCCTCAACCTGGTTGGGCCGAATTCAACCTGGCCGCCTCAACTCTGGTGTGTGGTGCGGTCCATGGCCTTGTATGGCCCCATAATAGCCCCTTTTGGGTGTGCCAGTAAGGGCCATCTCATCTCGTTTGGGGCAGCCTGTGTGTTGGCCGAAATGGTGAAACGCCACGCGAAGATGCTTTAAGAGGCTATAACTTTTCACCTCTACCAGTGAAAAAAAAGTTTGATTTCAGCCATTTTGTTTTATAAGTTTATATTTTTTTTAGATGTTGCGTTCGGAAATTGCACTAGTTGACATTTTTGATAGTTGACATAAGAAAACCAAACATATTTTTAAGTAAGTGATATTAATGTTTATTATTATTTAATTGAAATATTACGATTTAAAAATAGCAATAATACAATTTACAAACTAAAATTTTAATAAATAATCGCTAGACCAAAATGAGTTTCTGAACGCACCATTTCTTTTTTCGAATCACATTTTCGAATTCGAATCACGTTTCCAGCTCACAGAAAAAATCGATTCTGCTACAAGTTTTTAGGCACCAAAAACACTCTTTTCGTGCTGAAGGTGAAAAATAATTTTGAGCAGGGTCGCTATTTCCAACATATTCAACAATATGAAGTAGATATACGTATATCAGTGTAATAATAGTGTATAAAATGTCTGCTATGGTCACCCAATAGCAGAACAGTAAGATTTTTTCCTTATATACCTATACAAATTTAAATATATTATTTACACCTTCTCTCCGTACCTTCCGTACATTATTTATTAAGGTCGATTATTACGCCAGCCACTTTACGAGATAATGGACGATTTGTTAAAAATGGATATCCATGGGAACATTTAAATAATACCTCATAGAGCAGTTGTCACAGGCGAACGGCTTGACTCCGAGGTGTATCATCTGATGCTTCTTCAGCGAGTTGGGTTTCGTAAACTTTGCCCCGCACTGCTCACACTCGAACGGATGAGCGCCCGTGTGAGTGACCATGTGGCTCTTCATTTGACCTAGAATTCATTTATATTCAAAGCGCGCCCTTGGATCAACAATTGAAATAGGTGTCCCATAGGGTTCAATTCTTGGCCCATTTCTATTTCTAATTTATATTAACGATTGACCATACGTTGTTAAAATTAATCATGAAATAGTATTCACAGATGACACAACACTGTTAAAAGGCGCGAATGGGCACATATAGCTTGATTAGTTCTGCAGCATTTACGGTTAAAAAAATTCCTCAGCTCACTGACGAAGATACAGCACATGTAGTTTATTTCAGTTATTTCCATAGTGTTGTGTCTTACAGTATTTTACTGTAAGATCACGCTGCTGATGTTTAAACAGTTTTCGTGCAGTTTTCGTAACAGAAGAGGGCTGCTCGAGCAATTTATAATTTATCCAATAAAAAAAATTGCTCGTTTTAAAAAAACAGTGATATTCATAATAATTGAGATACAACTTACTTACTTTGATATATATTAAAGAATGTGTACGTTTCTACAATAAAATCCCTGAAGAAATACGTGAAAAACGGGATTCAAACATGAACAAATTGGAATTTTTCATTTTTGTAAAATGTAAAAATAAGATAAAATTTTCGATAAATTTTTAAACTACTCACAAATTTTAAAACCCATAATATTCGTAGTACTTTTAATCAATGTACTAATGCATTTATTTTGAATTAAATAAAAAATATATGTTTATGTTGGTCATGAAATGGCAGAATGAAAACATCGTGGAAATGGGTGATAGGCCAGTTAGCAGAAAGATAAAAAAAATCTTAGTTACGTATTTTACAAATTACGTCCATTAGAAAAAAAAACGACAAAACTGACACCCTGTGATTTTCTTACGACTACTGTGACTACAACCCTGAATAACCCTTCTGTAACTTAAGAGTATAAAATAAAAAACACATCTTCCTCCATTTTTACGAAAATGACACTTAGCCCAATCATGTACCTACTCAAAATTATTACAACGCCCGATCTGATCTGACTGTAATGAAAAAAAAAAAAGTTCTGTGCTATTTCGGTAAGTTACTCTACTAAAAGATGGCGCATTTAGTCCAAATCCCAAAATAGTATAACACTTGCTAAAATAATCCTTTGTGGAGGATTTTTTTAATTTGTAAAGTAACCCGATTTCAAATTATCTCTTTTTATGTATTGAAAATAAACAGGCTGAACATTCAATTTTTTTTTTACAAATTATGTGAAACGAATAGTGACACCATTTTGTTAAGTGTGAAGAACCAATTGTATTAATTAGAATTTTCGTTAAAGTAATAGAAACTCCACAAAAAAAGTTAGAACACAAGAATAATTTGACTTTTATTGAAAATTCTCTCGAAAACGGCTTATTGCGCGCATATGAATCCTGTGCCCATTAATAAGTTAATGTCAGTTTAAAAAAATGTATTAATAAATTTTTTTGTGTATTGTTCTAATGGTAAAAACAAAAAAAACACCATTTCTAGGCCTGTTGAATTGTCTCCGCCGCCAGGAGTTCTATTGTAAATGTCATTTTTGCCTCAGTGAAGCCCTTAAGCCGGAATCACATTGCTGTCTTCGGGGTATGTCGTGTCGCGCCATAACGGTATCCGATCCACACAAATAGATACTGCATTCACATTATTGTGGCGCCTTGTATCGTGGCGCAGAACGGTCTATTCCATATAGTTTTAGTTCCATATAAATTTGTTCAACTGTAGAACAAAATGGAATAGTTCTATTGATTGAACTAACACTTTAAATATATTCGATATAGTTCTCTATCAATGTTTGATTCGTTGTAATGTATCATAGTGGGTACAAAATTATATTTGTTACGTGAACGGTAGCCTCACGTAAAAATTTAAATAAAAATTATAACTGTCTTCGTACAATCACCATGTTGGAAAGTTTGTCTTCATATATTTTTTATTTATTCAGGGTTACATCACAATTGTAGTCACAGTAATTGAAAGAACATCACAGGGTGTCAGTTTTGTTGATTTTTTTTATAATGCACATAATTTGAAAAATAATTAACTAAGAATTTTTATTTTTATTGTAAAAACTGACGATTCCTGGCCTATCATCCGTTCACGGCTTGACTTTGATTTTCCGGACACCTTGTGACTGCAAGGTTACTGACTAGTATTCCAGAAGATATCGATTCTTGAAACATAACAATCCATCATAAATAAAGTTTCTGAAACACAACTCACCCTTAGTGACAAACGCCTTGGGACAGAATTGACAAGAAAACTGCTTTATGCCATTATGCCTACGGAGATGCTGACGTAGATTCGAACTGTTCTTGAAGCCGCGCCCACACTCGGAACACAGAAAGGGCGTCTCCCCAGTGTGAATTCGCATGTGGTCTTTTAAAGTGCATAACTGAGAGAATCCTGCAGATAAAAAATTGATTTTAATACAATTTCATAGATTTTTACTGCTTGTCTGAACAGGCCATGGTGCAGTAAGAAAGAGACATTGTTTTTGAGTGCATCCTTGTACACTGCATGACGCCGACCACGACCAAGTATCGTGCGGGGTATAAAGTGTCGACCAATATGTAGCGGGGTATAAAGAACGATAGTTCATACCTTTGGCACGTAGCTAAAATGTCATAGTTCCTCGCATAAGTGATGAAGAAAGAGTGTCTCACTTGGGCGTAACAATCACAAAATACTTAAGGGGGAGACAAACGCTAAATACTAAAAATATCCATTGTTTAATGAAGATGTTACAAGAAATAGACAAGACAATTGTTTTGAAAAAAATATATATTATACTTAAACATGCGAAGAACCAATTGTATTAATTAGAATTTTCGTTAAAGTAATAGAAACTCCACAAAAAAAGTTAGAACACAAGAAGAATTTGACCTTTATTGAAAATTCTCTCGAAAACGGCTTATTGCACGCATATGAATCCTGTACCTATTAATAAGTTAATATGAGATTAAAAAATTGTATTGATAAAAAAAAAATTGTGTAGGCAATGTTCTAATGGTAAAAACAAAAAAACACCATTTCTAGGCCCGTTGAATTGTCTCCGCCGCCAGCGAAATCTATAGTAAATGTCATTTGCCTCAGTGAATCCCTTAACACAAAATATCTCGCGAGTCCCTTGCATAATCGCTTTATTATTTATTCAAAACCCACAGTTCTTACGGATTTAATTAGCAAGATTTTCAAATTTACATTTATAATAATAATAATAATAAATCATTTATTCAATTTAAGTTTTTTACAAAACATTTATCTTCGTCAAATTTAAATTGAAGAAATAAGTTATAACAAATTAAGGCTAAAAATCAAAACACACAACACACACACACACACAATTGCCAGTATGTTTTTTCACTCTCTAGGGTGTTCTCAAGAGTAACAAGAATCGCTTACCTTTATTGCAATAAGTGCAAACTTTGTGTTTGACCCCATTATGTTTATTCAGATGTACCATTAGTTGGTCACGTCTCGAGTATTTCTTGGGACACTGCGGGCACTGGTGAGGCCTGTCTTCGTGCAGCTTCATGTGCCTCTTCAGCAAAGCCTTCAACTTGAATTCCTTGCCGCAATTATTGCATTTAAACAACTGAAGCGTTACGTTTTTCAATTTGTGTTTTTTTCTGTGCATCGCTAAAGATTTGAGCTTTGTAAACGTCAGATCACACTTTGGACACGGGAACAGTTGGGGTGCCTCATCGTTTTCTGTTTTCACTTTTATTTCTGAAAAATTATTAAAATTGTAATATTATAGACACTATGACATTGACGAGCCCGTCGGTTGAGTGGTTGGGGTGCTTGCCTTAACGTTCTTTCTCCCGGGACCAATTCCTGGCTGGGTTAACTTTGGAAATGAACTTTTCAAAGTTGGCTCTGATCTGGGTTTGGAAAGTAGTGGCAGTGCGAGGAAGGTTTAGGCGTATAATTCGTTAAGGTTTTGTGTAAATTGGTTGAAATATGACGATGATTGGTGAAGATGTCGAAAAAAAAAAACAAGCCGTCAGGGAGCTTCCAACGAAAACTGTCTAATCCCTTTGAGATACGAGTATAACACGACAATGTATGGTGTAACTGTTTCTCTTTTATAGGCCTACAAAAAAGTCCGCGATGTCATATGTCTATCTTTTAAGGAAAGCTTACTATACCCATTTTAAGTTCTAAAAAAATGATCTCATATACTTAAAAAGCTATTTAAAAAAGCTTTTTAAAAAGCTTAAAAGGCTATTTTATTACTTAAAAGCTGGACTGATACAGTATTAATCATCAAATTAAATACGTTAGTTACTTGAAGCAGTTCATACACATTATAATACACCATACAATTTAAATGAATCACGACGCGACGTGACGACGGACGATGTGACGGTACGACGATGCAGATGGAAGTGTTACAATTATTCATATAAATATTTTCTCATTTTTCAACGCGGACGAAGTCGCGGGCACCAGCTGTTTAAATATATTTATAATATTTTCGCAGTCACAAACTGGGCCACTGTGGTGACAGTAACCAAAATCATACAAAAGACCACTGTGAAATAACAGCATTTATGCATACACTTCTATTATAAAGTTTGAAGTCCTCCCACTATACAGATTTAAAAGAGTTCTAAAACAAAAATAATGTACAAAAGGCTTTTACTCCTATAATGATTATTTACTGCTTTACTTGGGACTTATCCTTGAATCCTATTACTTCTCATAAATATTTTTAATGGGAAAAAGAGTTGTTTGTTAGACACATGCGTCAGCGATATAGAAAAGGACATAGTGTACCTGTAATATAAAAAAGTTAAACAGAAAGATATAAACAACTAGCTGAGCCTAGGCTGAGCCCGCAACTTCGTACGCGTGGTATACGGTATAGCATGTAACTTATTTGTTTGTAAACCGACTGGAATGAAACAAACACTAAATGTTACGGCAAGCTTCTGGATTCAAATCGGTTAAGCCGTTTAAGATTAGCGTGCACAGACGCACAGACGAACAGACAGAAACTCTAAAAACTATTTTCTTGACATCGGTAACATAAGTACAAGTACAATTTTTTTTTAGAAAATATTTAATTATATTTTTGTCAGGACGAATTCGCAGGCACTTGTAACGCAAATTGATGTTGAAAAGAGCAACAATAATTCAACTTAGTATGGAATAAAGATGAATATTCATATAAAGATAAATAAGTATGAATATTCATTTTAATTTATTCATAAGTTTAAGAGGAAGTTTTATTTGTAGATTCTTAGATAAGAATTTCTACTAAGAAGCATATCATTCTGCATACATAGGTCGAAAGGTAAAAATGAAATCACTAAAATAAAATCACTAAATGATTTTTCAGGAGTTCCCAATATAAACTACTAAAGGTAGTAATAATTAAATCTGGTGAGACAGTTTGCATAAAGCAGTTTGAGATCAAATTTTAAGAGAAGGGGGATCAAACTTTATATGAAACTTATATTAGTTTTTCATTCTCCCGACTACAATGTAAACGAGCAAACAAAGTACAAACAAATCCGACCGATCTGAGTTTCACAACATCAAATGATTATGTTTCTCTGTCCTTTTCAAAATATGTATGTAAATAAATAAATGTTTAAGTGCATGAAGTTTCTTTATTGTAATTAAGTACATACTTAAATTTTAAACAATTTTAAACAACAATTTAACTGACACTACCAGACAAGGGTTAGCAAGTTAGTTTATTATGTAATATTGAAATAGAAATTTGCGAAGCCAAGGATATGATAATGGGACAAATATGAGAGGAAAAATTATAGACCTCCAAAAAAATATATTGGAAATGAATCTTCGTGAATTTTACGTTCAGTGTGCAGCTCACTCTCTTAATTTGGTAGTAAATGATGCTGCTAAAAGCTCACTATAAACCACAAACTTTTTCTCAATTGTCCAAAAAATATATGCATTTTTATCAGCATTAACATTACGCTGGGATGTTATTATGAAACAGATACCATTAAAACCACTTTCAAATACGCGTTGAGAAAGTAGATTTGATGCTTTAAAAGCTCTTCGCTTTAATATCCAGGATAAAATTTACAATGCATTATACTCTATTTTTATAGAGCGATAATAAGAAACATCGCTATGTTCTTATAGAGATGCGCCGAACAAGAGTTCAACCGAATACAAATATTAGACCGAATGTTCGGTCTCAAATGTACCGAAACGAATATTCGGCCGAATTATTCGATTAATTTTTGTGTGCTTGACCTGTTATTGTATGGCGCAATTGCGGCGTATGTTACCTGCCCTAAGTGGAGCTAAAAGATCATTTGTGTGAATGTTCTTTAATGAAAATAAAATAAATTTACCCCACAGGACAGAGTCTAGTTTCTTTACACAAAAAAGGGACCTATCGGCCCGGGGACCACTTGTACCGGTCGCGGCTGTCGCCGTGGCCGTCACAAATGGCCCTCCAGGGCTAGCCGGTCCCTCATAGCTTAAGCTTTAGTTAAGTTCTTATTTGTAAGGGCCGGGCGCTTCTCGCCCCCCCGACGCCCGGTGACGGTTCCAAAGTCCCCTATGGACTGAACCACAACCATCTCGAGGGTAGTTTTAGTGCGGTAAAAGTCCCATATAACCTCTATGGACACTTGCATTGCATGCGGCATGGGTTCATAAGGTATCTTTTGAAGATTCTCCCCTCGTAAAAAAAAAAAAAATTTACACAAAAATATTAAATTATTAATTTTAATTTTGTCTATAAAAATAAAGTATTGTATGTTAACTGCCTCAATTTATAAACTTTTAAATTAAAGCAGAGTTTTACGATCACAAGAATCACCATTTTTTACGCACATACTAACAATATAGGCAGAACCTAACAATCTGCGTATTAAATGCCTATTGTATAAAATATGATTAAAACTTCAGTACAGAACTTAAGTATGCCTTAAAACAAAATGTCTATAAATATGCCTTAAAATAAAAGTTGTTGTCCCTGAAATTTCTTATTACTGTGACGAGAAAGATATTTTTGCGCAGTATTCTATTTTTTTTTCTCACCAAATGATCATTAATATTTATAAACCTGCAAGTTTCAAACTTTATAATTATAGTTTGTTATGTATTTTTATCTTACTTATAATTTTACTTTAAGAAGTCAAACTAGGCGACGAAAAGTAACACTTTTCTGCACACACCTAGCCTTAAGTTAAACTGTAATTAATAAAGTATTAATTAATTAATTAAGCAATAAATAACTTTTGAATTCAAGAATATCTTTTGTTTATGATCAATGTTGATTTTAAATATTATGTAGATTTAAATCATGTTTATTCTAATTTTATTAATAAATGATGATTGCATGAGGCTGTTTGTTTCAGCTTTGTTACACAAATAAATGGTTAAACAATAAGGTTTAACCATTTATTTGGCGTGTTGAACAGAGCAAAGCAGTATTTCACACCGGAGCAGCGCCTTATTCTTTATAAGGCCCAAATTAAGCCCCACATGGAGTACTGCTCTCACCTCTGGGCTGGCGCGCCTAAGTACCAGCTAGATCCATTTGACACCTTACAACGTCGAATTGTTCGAATTGTTGACGATCCAATGCTCATACAGCAACGATTAGAACCACTTAGTTTAAGAAGAGATGTAGCCTCTCTTTGTGTATTCTACCGTCTGTACAATGGCGAGTGCTCGGATGAGTTGTTCCAATTAATGCCTACCTCAAACTTTTACCACCGCACTGCGCGCCATAGATGCGAAGTCCATCCGCATTATTTAGATAAAGTGCCGCTGCGCACAGTTCAGATGAGTAGAAACTTTATCCCACGGACGCGCATTCTTTGGAACAGTCTCCCTTCTAAGGTGTTTCCATCTAGCTACAATATAGGCTTCTTCAAGCGAGCAGTAAACAAATTCCTGCAAGGTCGGCAGCGCCCACGTACCCCCCCTGGTGTTGCTTGTGTCCATAGGCGACAGTAGCCACCTACCATCAAGTGGGGCGTCAGCCTGTCTGCCACCTTTAATAATATAAAAAATATATATATTAGAAGTATAGATGACATAATTAAAATTTTACAAAAAATTTTACCAAACCAATAAAGCCCATAAAAATTGAGTTAGATACATAATTATTATATGATACTATAAAATAATAAAATATATAACATACATATATTAATATAAAAAAATATTTACATAGTATTTTTTTTGGGCTTTTGAATTACCAAAAAAATAAGTCAATTTTTATTTGTATAATATTACTTCAGAGTAAATAAATGGAACATATTTTTTGATTTTTTTTTTAAAAGGGGAGGGGCAGGCTGACTTTCGCACCCTGGCACCGAATATGCTTAAAATGGCCCTACATTGACTACACAATGAACATTTTCGCATTTTCGTTTGTTAAGTTTTTCATATGTTTTGTTAGAAAAGTAAGTAAATGTAAGTAAACAATCATAAGTGTCAGTTTTCAGTGCCGGTTCCAAATTAAAATTTTCATTAGAATTACCATTCATGTCCACATTGTATCCTGTGAAATCCACATCATAGTCATCCTTGTCATCCTCAAAGCCATCATTTTCAATTTCCAATTTACATTTCTCATCCAAATCTTCCTCTTTTACTTTTATGTCCAAACATAAAAGCTTTTTAAATTCTTCTTCCGACCTTAATGCGAGATTACGGAATACATAAAACAATTGAAGCTTATCAACACATTCATTACAAAGGTTGTGAGGCAATCCATCATCTTTTGATACCTGTAAAAAAACAATAGTTAGAATAGAATTTCAGGATGGACATAGGCATATTATCGGTAAAATGAAAAGGCTTTTTTTGTGGTAATCGAATTTGCAAAGTAAAGTGTTTGTTTACATTGTCGACGAGTTCTAAACAAATATAGTATAACTTCACTTCATAAGCAAATAAGTTTATCCATGTTATCACATTTATGTAGAAGAGAGTTTATCTTGCAATCAGTCCAACTGACTACAAGCAAATTATGTGTTTTTTGGTAGAGATGTGCCCCATAAGATACACCATATTATGTAACAAGATGCCCATTACAGTCCACCTAGATGTAGGATTTTACACCTCTTGAGTTGTTTTATGCAGTTATTTATTGTTAACTGACAAGCTAGATGATTTGGGTGTTTTTCCAATCTGCATTTACATTTTTCAGTGCTCAACCTTATCTCTTTCACTTTAGGGAGAAGATTCCTCATCTCTTTCCTCAGTTTAGACTAAAACCTGAATTTATGTATTTCTTGACCTTAAAATGAATGCTTGCTGTATGTCAATTATTTCTTTTCCCCAAATATCGAGGCACGCTTTAGTCTAGTCTAATACAAATTGATGATCACGTATTATAGAAAATGCAGCGACAGCACTAAAAAGCCGTTGCTAGCTGGCTTGCCAGTTAACAATAAATTAGTGTACAAACCAAAACGAATTTTTCTAAGCTACATATAATTTTATGTATGCTTACATTTGTCGTGATACAATCCTTTAATAGCTGAGCTATTCGAAGGTTAGAACTCTCATCTATTATGGTTTCATGAATGTCCACAAAAGGGACATCATTTTTCATACATGTTCGACAACATTTATTAATAGATTCTGCCATTTCAATTATCGTAGGCAAGTTATGAAGCTTATCAGTTATCGCTATCTAAAATTATTGAAAATTTAATTTTAAATTTGTCTTCAAAAACACTAAAAACAACACACCACTCAACGAAAGCAATGAATAAAACGAAAACAGCAGAAGGAAATGAAGGAATCAAGGAACACAGAACAGAGAAAATAAACATAAAAGTAAAACTAAATCAGTGTTGCCAACAACATTTTTAAAATTCCGCCGCGGTTTTGTAAAATTTCGTTAGATATCCATCAAACAACACAATTTTCTCGTCAATAAAATGCGTCAAAATATGTGACTATTAATAAATAAAGTACCTTCTTAGCCACTTTATTGTGCTTAACATAATAATTCAAAATTAAATTGTTCTAGTAATAACAATACAATCCATACTAATATTATAAAAAGGTGAAATTTAAGTGTATGTTGTTTGAATTTCAATATGTAGGGGTTAATCTTTGAAACTACTCATCCGATTTAAAAAAATCTTTAACCAATAGTACTTACCTACTTTTTTGTATTTAACTTTTTTATATTACTATTATTTTTTTTTTTTTTTATAATGATAGATTAAGCATTTGACCGCAGTCTCACCTGATGGTAAGTGATGACGCGATCTAAGATGGAGCATGCTTGTCTATTAAGAACCGATTCACTCGCGACTTGATGACAGGCAGACTAATGGTCCATTTTATGGTAGGTGTCTACCATCAAGTAAGACATTAAAATCGTTAGGTGATGATTATTTTTTATATTATCAACAATTATGAATTCTTATCAAAATCAGCAAGATCCTAGTCAAAAGTTATACATGTGATGTTTGCTTTTTCAGCATATATTTTGGACATATGGTTAAAGAGATAATACGATATATGTAAAGCGCGACCGCACCATAAAGCTACAGGGGCAGTGCAAAATCAAGACCCATCCGCTACGACTGCGGGTACAGAAAAAAAATCTGAATTCCACATTGCACGGGCGAAGCCACGGGCAGTCAGTATGTATGTAAAAGGAATATTGAATTCTCGTTCATAGATTGAACTCAAATCTCGGTCACTTTTATTTTCTTTGATCTCAGTTTTTGCAGAGATAGTTTAATAAAAATATGTATAACAGAGTCTGCAATAGAACAATTCCTGCAACAGTATTTCTTTGATATGAAACAATACTATATTATTTTGCTTATTATTTCCTTGTCAATAATTGGAGAATAATCACCACAAATATCATCTGATGTTTCATTTTCATATAGAAAATGAAAAAGTGAGCATAAATTGGTGTCTATTTATTTACTATTACAGTTCCTTAAAGAAAATGCATTTATATATAATGATTAATTGTAAATAACAAAATGGCTTGATTTGGTAAATATCTTGTTGAAAAAAATCTGTTAAAAATCCGTTAGTCTTTAGAACAAGTTTTCTTCCGGTTCCTTCTTACTACAATCCGCTAGATCTGACGGAAAATCCGCTAACTTGGTCACACTGAACTAAACAAGCACAAATGAAATAGCCACAGACTACCTAACCTACATCTTGATGATATTATGATCAAAATTAA